>JAAGVU020000078.1:11291834-11310648 GCA_011763525.2 Mormyrus iriodes | reverse complement strand
CCTCCGGGGTTTTTTTTGAGTGGTTTGGCTAAAAAAAAAATGCTTTCATTAAGTTTTTGTTTGGGCCTTTGTTGTTTTTTCATGGGGGGTTGGGGGGGTTTTTTTTTTTTTTTTTTTTTTTTTTTTTTTTTGAATGGGGCTGACCTGTTTCTTTTTTCCATACAGCTCTTTGTACGGCGAGTGTTCATCACAGATGACTTCCATGATATGATGCCCAAATATTTGAACTTTGTGAGGGGTGTGGTGAGTAAATCTTGTTCATTTTTCACACTTCTGGTTGTAATTTGTGGGTCGTGAGCAATTTCCCAGTTAAACTTTTTAAACAAACTGATATGAATATGATGAAGTTTCTGGTGACGCTTTGGATTAATTCCTTAGGTTGACTCTGATGACCTTCCCTTGAATGTGTCCAGAGAAACTCTGCAGCAACACAAACTACTGAAGGTAGGAAATTTTTTTTTTTTGGTCTGGGTTTTTCTACTACTGGTTAAACAATGGAAAGTTGGCTGAATTCCCCCCCCACTTCATAGGTCATTCGCAAGAAGCTCGTCCGTAAGACACTGGATATGATCAAGAAGATCGCTGAGGAGCAATACAACGACAAGTTTTGGAAAGAGTTCGGAACCAACATCAAGTTGGGTGTGATCGAGGACCACTCCAATAGGACACGCCTTGCCAAGCTGCTTCGTTTCCAGACGTCACACAGTGAAACTGTACTGTCCAGCCTGGAGCAATATGTGGAGAGGATGAAGGAGAAGCAAGACAAGATCTACTTCATGGCTGGGACCAGTAGGAAAGAGGTGAGTGCTCATCTTGGCTTATTGTAGCAGCTCGCTAGAATGGGTACGGTAGACCTAGTTAATAGTTTCAGGTAGTGTTAGTTTTCTGAGCTCGTTGCATCAATTACGGGGTGAAGAGTCCTAATTGTCAATAACATCTGCATTATTGTTGCACATTGTAACCATGTTACAATAACTGTCTCCACAGGCTGAGTCCTCTCCCTTTGTGGAGAAGCTGTTGAAGAAGGGCTATGAGGTGATATACCTGACAGAGCCTGTGGATGAGTACTGCATCCAGGCCCTGCCTGAATTTGATGGAAAGCGCTTCCAGAACGTTGCCAAAGAGGGGGTAAAGTTTGATGAGAGTGACAAGGCCAAGGAGAAAAGGGAGGCTTTGGAAAAGGAATTTGAGCCCCTTACCACCTGGATGAAGGACAAGGCCCTGAAAGATAAGGTAGTGCAGTTTTGCATATGTTTGAAGAAATTGGGGGAAAAAATATGTAACGCATGAGCTGAATGGCCTTGTCTGTGGCTGCCATGTGATGGTATTTCCTCAAACCATTTTTCAGGTCGAGAAGGCAGTTCTTTCCCAGAGACTGACCAGCTCTCCCTGTGCGCTTGTAGCCAGCCAGTATGGATGGTCTGGGAACATGGAAAGGATTATGAAAGCTCAGGCCTACCAGACAGGAAAGGACATTTCAACAAAGTAATGTTTCTGATTCTGACTTTTTTTTTTTTCCCCCTCCTTTCTGGTAATTATCTGGATAATCCCCAATCATTATTTTTATTGCAGTTATTATGCAAGTCAGAAGAAAACACTGGAAATCAATCCCAAACATCCTCTTATCAAGGAGATGCTGAACCGTGTCAAGGTAAGGCACATGAGGCAGACATTCAGGTTGAATTTGTATGACTTCAATCTACAGTTCAGTCAAGGAAACTACTTTTTAAGGGAAAATGCATACTGCTTGAACATTGCACTTAGATCATGTATGAAATGGATATTGAGTGAAGAGGGAGATGTTTGCAATAAGTGGTGTGTGGGTTTTTTTTTTTTTTTTTTTTATCATTCATTCAGAACTGAAAATTTAAATCTCTTCAATGGTGTCTGCAGGTCAACGCTGAAGACCAGACTGCCTCTGATTTGGCTGTGGTGCTGTTTGAGACTGCCACTCTGCGCTCAGGATACCAGCTGACTGACACCAAGGCCTACGGGGACCGAATAGAGCGTATGCTGAGACTCAGTATGAATGTGGACCTTGATGAGCAGGTATGTTTCAAGTGTTCTAGCCTTTAAATTACTTGCACATCACTCACTACATTTTTGATCTCCATTTTTTGCTTTGTATGGTTCCTTCTTCCTAGTAAACATCTGTAGTTCGTCCTTGATGTATTTCCAGTTAATGGCCAGTAATCTTGACCTATTGCATACAAATACTGAACTTATTGGCCAACTGAAGATGCAGCTAAAATCAAATGGTTTGTGGGTTTTTTGGGGGATTTGGGCCTTAATGATTCTGTCCCTGCAGGTGGAGGAGGAGCCAGAAGAAGAACCTGAAGAACCAGCTGAGGAAGAGGAGGTTGAGGATGAAGAGGAAACTAAAGAGGAAGAAGAAACGGTGAGCAGATTAATGGTTTGTCCAGAATGTGATGCTGTTCTTGGCTAGTACTATATCCTTTCACTAGGAACCAGAATCCAGTTTCTCCTCTAATAAACTTTCTTTTTGACAGGATTCAACAGAAAAAGATGAACTTTAAGGCACTGAAGAGCTGGGGAATGTAGCTGGGATCTGAAGCATCAACCAGATCCATCAAGTAGTGTCCTGCTTGGCGTTTCTGGTGGCTTGGGGGGTGGGGAAGGGAGGGGCTGTCTGGTCTAGGTTTGTTTGTGTTTTTTTTTTTTAAAAAGCATTCCTCATGACTGTAAATTTGTTAATATTTAACTGACCATTTTTATGGAGCGAGATCATCCTGCCATGTGAACCATTAAATGTTTCTGGAAAGGGAGGTCTGGTGTCTTTAATGGAAACTTAAATATTATTCACAACCTGCCTGAAAGCCATTCTCCGCAATACAAGCTGATATTACTGACAAGAAGTCAAATTGCCAAATTATTATACAACATTCTGCATGTTTTAAGTCTCTTCACATTCACTGCAATTATGTACTTTTAAAGGCTCTGCCCCTCAAAGTGTACTAACATAACATCTACTGTGTTCCTTCAGTAACTGAGATTGAATATTCACACTGACACATTCATGGTTTTATTACTTAATACAGCCACCATCATGTACATATATACAGCTTGTATGGCGATTCACTGCTTTTCTGCACCAGAATCTTGACTGCTTTTCAGTCCCAGCAGTTCAGTTCTCAGCTCACCGGGTTGCGGCGGTATTTCTGGGATTGTCTAAGGGGAGAGAGAATCGTTAAGCAATGCCTAATATCTTATCCTATGACCATGAGGTTGTCAAGGCACAAAGTCCTTGCCGTACCTTATGTTGAGAAGCCACAAATAATGAAGTCAGAATACGTTTTAAATGGTATCGCTCGTGGGGACGTGTCTTACCAAGTCAGGCCGATAGTAGCGATGGACAACTTCAGCCCCCGCAAACATGGCTAAGATACTGGCTCCCAGCACCCTCAGGTAGCGTGGCCAAGACACCCCAGCAGGCATATTTCAGGGGTGTGTTCTAGTGAACCCAAAACCACATGGCGTTAACCCTCCGTAGAGTTTTCATAAGGTTTACGTTCTATGTTCAAGGAAATCTGGCAATGATAAATGTATCCACGTTTAAATTACGAGCTCATCCTAATCAAATATAAGCATTCGCGGGTGTGATACGAGTACATAAGGATATGTACGATCAGGTGTATTACATGACAAACTGGAGGCCGCCACGTTTTCACATTTGACACGTAACGACAACGTGTTCCTGCGACAAGCAAAAGGTTTATTGCAAATTTTCTCCGTACATTTTTAATATCATACAAATTTATGTATTACCTGTGCGTGTGCTTTTGTTTCCTTTTTTCTTTATGAATCGCCTCCTGCAGCACTGACGTTCCCTCGCCTATTCACTATTGTGCACCTCCACATTCCCTCCTCATGGTTATCGGCCTCCTCATGGTTATGGTTATTAGTTCCGCTTAAGTTGAATATGTCATCCAACGAAGTGTTACGTGTTCTGGAAACTCTTTTACAATATTGCAGATGATTGAGATACGATTTGCATTTTAAATTCGTGGCACCATTTTCTTTTCATAACATCTTGCTTGAGGCAGACTGCGATCTCGTGCATCGACTAAGTGTAACCGGCCAGCCCAAAGATCAAGCAAAATTATCAGTCTAAATTAGCATTAATATATCAATGTTTTTCTATGAATTACTGACCAAACCTAGAAATACAGATATATCAACTAAATATTTTATATATACTGAATTTCATATTTCAAAGTCATACTTGCCTCACGTGATCTAATGGAGCATGGATTCGACCAATAAGACCAAGCATCAGAGTTCAAACATCTAATGAGAATTACGAATATATGGGGGTGCACGTCTTTATGCAGTGGAGCACAATATTGTAGAATACATGAGATCCGAGATATTAGAACATCCTACGCATGGTAGTTAGTAGTACCTCATTTTATGAACGTTTATTTGTACAAGTAAATCCAACATGTCTTTTAAATTAAAAAGATTCAATTGTGTTGTACCCATATTTCAAAGTTGGTATCTTCCAATGTTGACGTCCATAGGTTGTACTTCCGCTGTCTGATTTTCTCTGTTCTCAGTGGATAGCTAGCTAGTTGTTTATAAATACTTTGAAAGAGCAGCAGTGTTATAAAATATTTTGATATTGCTGTATGTCGTTTTATTTAATATTTATATATTTTATGATTTATGGAAAATAGTGTGTCCTGTCTTTAGACAGCATACTGTCTGTTGCCTGGTTATATTTGTCTTTGCTATTAGACGGGGCTGGTCAAAGGAAAAACGCCTTTACTGTGGGATATGGTTAATTTACTAAACTAGCTCTTCAGGGATTGCTTTTCTGAGCACATGCGACTAGACAGTACATCCCTGACGCAGAAAGAAGGGCACAATCACAACGTAAAGTAAATGATAACATCTACAATAGGAATGGAAGAAAATAACTATTCACCTTTGACAATTCCCACAGATTACCTTCAACACTGGTGAGTCGTCTTGGATTTTTCCTTTGACTATATTTTTTGTTGTGTTTTTCTGCCATTTGCAGTACGAGGATGAGGCTGTTGCCTGTATTGCATAAATTTCGTGCTCTCCAAAAGCACGGCGTTTTGGGGGTGGAACTGGGACAAGATGAATGTTGGAAAAAATTTGCGTATACAGCTTGCATTTGGCTATCAATTCGTGTGCAAAACTCTTTCATCGTAACCAAGGGCATGATGAAACACTTACAGCACGAACGGCTTTCGTCACCTCGTATTTATTTATGACAAGGAACAAAGTGGAAAAAGGTCTTCTTAAAGCTGTGCTGCAGTTATCGGCACACATTGTCTCATTTTATCGGCCTTTTTCAATAGGTACCAGTCTGCCCAGCATGTGCAGGCTCTCCAGGCAACCCAGTACCAGCAGATGGCTAATGCAGGTTATTTTATGGAGAACCCCACAGAAGACAAGGTCATGACAGAGCTGGCTGTTCACCAGGAGCCGCCCCCCCACCAAGATCCCTCTGTCTACTGTGAGCCTGCAGTCTACCAGGATCCGCCTATACCTGCCTCAGTGCAAAGTACGTCCTAACATTGCACCCTCTGGGGTGACCTTTCACACCACACCTGTCCCAGGTAAATGGTTCCTCTCACATCTGTGAGTGCAGTGAACCCCGACTCTGTAGCGTAGTGATGGGAGGTATGAGGCCTTGAAACTCATTGGTGGGAGATGGGTGTTTATCATCTGCCACCCGGCACATACTGATATAAGCTGCTCCACCTAGTTTACCATTTCAAAGCCTCATTTCTCACATTGTTGGTAAAATGTGCAGCACGTCTTGAACATCATTGAATATGATCATGCTGTTGACAGTTAGGATTTCTGTCTCTTTTCTTTTACTAGTATTTTTTAGGAAAGCATCAATACTGGCCCTTAATCCCAGCTGCTCCTGGGAATGGCTGATTCTGCTTTCTGATTCTCACTTGTATTTCTTATTGAACAAAATAATCTGCTAAAAAAATAAACAAATGTAATATATAGCCATTGGTGTTATTTTTGGCCTTTTTAGAAGCACATTGATATCTGGAAGTTTCCAGCATTTTCTTTTATTGAAAAACTCTGATCACTGAGTTTGAGAAAAGCATCTTCCCCACTTTTATAACTACCACAAAAGGAAAGCGGGGGAGACCTTCCAATAAAACGGCCAAGTCCACCGAAAACCAGCAGGAGAAGATTGAAGAGAGCTTCAAGAAGATTAAGAGGAAAGTTGACCGCTTCAATGGCATGTCGGTGGATGAAGTCATGGCCAAAACGCTTCCTGATGTCCTTGCCTACAACCTTGACATTTTGATTGTGAGTTAACTTTCCAAGACTATGATGTTTAGTGTTTTGCTGATTGTCAATATTTAAAATGTTTTTGATATTTTTAACCCTGTGATGGCCGGAAGATGGATGGATTAATGTTTTTAATTTGTATTGATTATTTTAAAGTGTTTTAATATGTTTTATGGTGCCATTGCTTTGATAGGTTGGAATCAATCCAGGGCTTATGTCAGCTTACGTGGGACATCATTATCCAAATCCAGGAAATCATTTTTGTAAGCTGGAAGCCACATTACCTGCCAGTGTGTAATATGATTAAACATGTGCTTGTGCCTTCTGTATACTAATTGCTAAGACATGTTTCAATTGTGCTTGTTACAGGGAAGTGCCTCTTTATGTCTGGGCTCACTGATTCTCAGCTTAATTACATGCATGACCAGACTTTGCCTGAAAAGTATGGCATAGGATTTACAAACATGGTGGAGAGGACAACACCAGGAAGTAAAGATCTATTAAGGTAGGATGGTCAGAATACGTTACCATTTTAACCCTTGTGTTTTTTTTACTTCTTCCGTTCTAAATTCTAGAATCTATAGAATTTAATCTCATTTTGAAAATGGACTGGGGTCACTTCGACCCCAAAAATAACACAAGGGTTAAGGTACCTGCATTAAATATAGAAAATTGCTGGGCATGTAAGATGTGCTGTTTTCCTTGTTTGTAGCAAGGAATTCCGAGAAGGAGGCAGACTTTTGGTGGGGAAGCTGCAGAAGTACAAACCGCTAATAGCGGCCTTTAATGGGAAATGTAAGCATTTATATGAAATGTTCTCACTTTAGTTGCTACATTGATTTTACGTTATTGAAGTTTTGCTACAACTGGATAGCTTGTTTTAAAAAATAAAAAATTGGTAGTTTTGTGTTGTCCAGTTTGAGTTGAGTAAATGTTTAATATTTTAATGTCCTTGCTTTCTTATTTGCCTATAGGTATTTATGAAATATTCAGCAAGGAGATTTTTGGCATCAAGCCCAAGAATCTTGACTTTGGCCTGCAGCCCCACAAGGTTCCTGGAACAGAGACGGTATGGCATCCGGACTACATAACTGGGCATAAAGGTTTACACTTCTGGGTTGATTCAAAGGTTGTTTCTTTGCTTTTCAAGACACAAATTGATTCAGTGCAATTCCCGTTGTTTGGATGAGGTGCACATAGGTAAAAATAGTGGGGATGATTATAGTACAGGTAATATCCATATTGTGATGACTTGTGCCTCCCAGGTTTGCTATCTGATGCCCTCTTCGAGCGCCCGCTGTGCCCAGTTCCCACGTGCACAGGACAAGGTTCACTTCTACATCAGGCTGAAGGAGCTGCGAGACCAGCTCAGGGGCATCACCCGGAACCAGGAGGTGCAGGAGACGGAGTACACATTCGACCTTAATATGGCCAAAGGTATCTGTGCATTTGGGGATGCAAGTCGCAGAATGTTAGGCACATGTCAGTGTAGCGCTGTGCGATTAACTGGGGTGGTATTTAGCTCAGCTTGTTGGAGTACTGTTGCACTGCTGTGCGCTTAAGTAAGGAGCTTGTTCAGGGATACTGGCTGACCCTGCTGTCTGATTCTCATTTATACGTCACTTTGGAAAACTGTGCCTTCTTAATACATGTTGTTAATTAGTAGACTATTATATAATTATGTAAAGTATTCTCTTGGTTTTAAAGGGTGTCGTTTTTTTGTGTGTACCAGATTTCTAGTGAACTATACAACTTAATTAGGTAAAATATAAACATTATGTTAATTGTTATCTAAGGAATGCATGAATGTATTAAGTAGGGCTAATTGAAAACATTTGACTGTTAATTTGCATGTCTTATTATCAGAGGATGCCAAGAAAATTGCAATCAAGGAGGAGCAGTGTGACCCTGGCTATGATGTCGTGTCTGTGGCTTGTGGAAATGGGGAATCGGAGTTTGGGCAAAGCATTGGCCTTGGTGGCTCTAGCACAGCTGTCACCGCGACCCACTACCAAGAAACCGGTGAGCAGCACAAAGTGGAGCCCCATGGGATTTGATTACTGTTTAGTATCTTGGTTGCTTGAATTATTTGAGCGCCTTTTATTGAATTAACGATTTTTGTCCCCCCCCCCCCCCCCCCCCCCCACCCCTGCCCCCCAGGCTGTGCCACGCACGACACAAGCAGCTCTATATTCAAGGAACATTTCTAAGAACACAGAATGTCACCGCTCCTATTTTTATACATATCTTTGCTTTTTTTAGTACTGTTTTCAACTTAATTTTAGCTTTTTTGAATGCCGAATACCACTGAAAGCTGTGTTTGATGTTTGCTGAGTAAAAAAACCACACATTTTAAGTTGTTCCTGCTGGTTTGTAGACATAATAGTCTTACATTTTCTGTAATTTTTTACATTGGTGCCCTTCAAATTCAGTCTGCAGAACTTGCTGTGATTTAAAATAAAAGGATATGAAGGCATTTTTTTTATAAACTGGGATTACAGCTTTTTTGTATCCAACAGAATGCTGTTTCATGAGCCAGGAAGCCATCCTATTAAACTTAACAAGAAAATCTTTACATCACTTTGTTTTCGTTGTTATAATGACAGCAGACCCTCAGCTACTCGGATCCTTGCACCTGCCAACCTCGAGCCCACCCCCCCCCAACCCATCTCACCTGACTGGGCCAGGAACGTAAAATCCGAATTTAGAAATATTTTCTAAATCACACCATGGAAGTGTAGTCTCTACAATGCAGCTGCATATGGCTAGTTCAGCTGCACATATACAAAACATTTATCTAATATTCTGATCTACTTACCAAGTGCCCTGGGACAGTCTCTGGGTTCACTATGTACCTGTACTGGATAAGCAGTTATGGAGGATGGATGGATGGATGGATAACTAGTATTACAACTACTCATGCAAATTTGCTGGGACCAGATTTGCACATGCGATGTCAGAACTGGTGCCATGTGACCAGCAGGTTCACCAAGCCCCCCAGGAAAGATCTGGGAAAGGGTGCTAATTGGTCAGGAATTGAGCCTAGATGTCTCTGACTGGCTCCTGAGCAGACACCTTCTCACTCAGGATACCTGGTGGATCGAGGCAGACTGAAAGAAATTCCTCACACAGCCGCCGCACGCATCAGCCCCTTCGGGCTCCCAGGGGGGCCTATCGGGATGACACGACACCACCCGCTCAGGTGCAACTTAGCATGCCAGCGGAGAGGCGCTAGGCTTGGATCTCACCTTCCCCATTAATGATACGGTGCCCCGCCCATCCTAACACCCCCCACCAATCACGGGACACCTGTGGATTCTCTCGCTTCCGGATTGTGTTTCTGGATGCTGGGAGCACAGCATGCAAAAGTATGTCGATACTAATCAGATGCTGCACTAGATAAATTTTTTGTTCCTAACTTCTGCTCTTAGGGAGGCCAATTACCCTAACGGCAGGACTCTGGACAGTGGGAGGAGACCAGAGCTCCTGCAGGGAACTCATGTGAAATGGGGAGAACATGCACACACAGCATGAAAGTGGGCTTTGAACCCAGAAACCTGGGAGGGTGAGGTGACAGGGCCACCCTTTGGGCCACCTCCAGTCCTGCACCAGTGGACTTCTGTGAGTCACTTCTGACCCTTCAGCTCCGGCCAGACTTACGCACAGGCTGACCTCGGCTGCAGCTCAGAGCCCCAAGTTGTTACAGCAGCATTTCTCAGGCCGTAAATAAGGGCCTCAACAATGACTTCAGTCCATGGGTCCCCACCTCCTAAATTTGGCCCCGTTTCAGCTCCTGTTAAACTGGGATCGCTCAATTGGCCCCGGCTTGTTTTCCTCCTCCTGGCTGGCTGAGCCGACACGTTTGGTCGATGCTTTGTCCCTTTTCTCCTCATACCACCCAGGAAAGACTTTCCCAGGGGTCCTGGGTAACCCTCGGAGGGGGCTGTTTTCCCAGTGGTGGGGCAGAGATGTTGACCGGGGCTCAAACCAACAGAACAGAAACGTCTAGAGCTGGACGAGCTGAGAGTGATGGAAAACATGCAGTTTGCCCAGCATCGCCGTCGGGAAGAGGCGAGATCGCGAGGCTCATCGAAGGCATGGAAGGAATGTGTCTCCTTGGTTACCTGAGCATGGATGTGTCGGAGACGCAGGAGACATGGAAAGATTCGCGTGGGAAAGATGCCAAGGGCAGGACCCGAGTTTCCACTGGGAAGATGCTGTCAGAAGATGAGCTAGGGTGTTTCTCAATATGCGTACTTGACCGTACTTGTGTTCTTCTGTACTCCTTTTACGTCATCTTTCCGAGACCAGCTCCAATACTAAGAAGAGAAGTATAGAGGATGTTAAAAATCCCCGGATCTTGTTCTTGCCCCACCCCAAATCAAATCGAGGATACACCAGCTGCATCCTTGCCAAACAAGACCAATTCCATTATTCATTGCGCCCCAAATTCATTCTTGAGAGGCAAGATAGCAAGGTCTTGCTAAGACAACAAGGTACGATTTTTGCGTTCTTGGTATTGAGGAAGACCCCTAGTATGATTGAGGATCACGGGGAGGTCAAAGGTCACGTGAACACCTGACAGGTGTAGGGGATTACACAAACTTCACGCTAGCTACTGTGGACACGGACCCTGACAAATCTCAGCTTGAGGCTGTCTTTGCCTTGCGGCACCTCCTCTCCCAACTGAATTATTAGCCAATCAAAGTGGGGGGGGGAGACTGAGGCCAAGGGCAGCTCTCTCGGCAGGACTGGAGGGCACCTTCACAGTCTGCCACATCCAAAAGCTGGGACTCTGGGGTAAATGCTGAATGCAGGGAGCCATCACAGAGCGGCTTGTCCCAAGTGTGGCTCTGAACCAGTCACTGTCCCGGTATGCGACACCCAGCTGTGTGACCACTCCGCTCTTACCCCCCCGGAATGACCGTGGAAGAACGTCATGGAGACAGACGCTGACAGCTGGGCTTAGTGTATTATATTAAATTCATTATCCGGGATGTTTTAATACAAGCAGCAAATCCAATGAGGAAAAGGTGTTTCTGAGGAGCACAGTTCATCCCTGACAGCGTGATGCTGGCTGTGGGTGCAGCAGATGCAGCATTAGTATGAAATCTGAGGAGGAGGTGAGTGTGAGGGGGTCCCGCGGACAGAGCGGCTCAGTCTTGAATCCCTCATAGGCCTGCATGTGAGTATGCGGGTGGTGTTGCGGGAGGATGGTCCTGGATGGCTTTGTGTTTAAGGCAGTCTTTGCCTATCCGGTCCTCGGGCACACACAGACGGTCCACGTTTTTGCTCCCTCTCAGCTCCCTGCCAGGCAGTCCACATTTTTGCCCCCCCTCCCAGCTCTGGGAGAGAGCAAAAACGTGGGCTGTCTGTGGATTCCCAAGGACTCCATTGGGAAACACTGGTTTAAGGTATTGGACTCGAGATCCAATGGCTGTATGTTTGTGAGGGTTCAGACTCCACTGCTAGTAACTTAAATAGGACCTTTGATTTGATCCTGGGTACGGTTTGATTACTATACTGAGTATTTAATGAATCCAGCCATACAGGGATGGGCAGTCTTATCCACAAAGGGCAAGTTCTAGTGAAAACCCACATTCATACCTTCCTCTCTAGGTAAGATTGCCCACCTTTGCTGTAATACAAGGAGCTTACATTTCTGTGAGGTGCTCATTGTGTAGATAAAACATTACCTAGTCCCTCACCGGAAGCTCAGCTCGAGGCTATATTCTGCCGTGCGACTCCCCGCCCCGCTCCCACCCCAACTGAATTTCAAGCAACTCCTTGATAGCTGTATGTTTGTCACATGCTACAGCCACTTTGGACAGAGCTGGCCGTTAAATAAATACGAAAGTAACCTTACTTTTCTACAGGTGCCGAATGCAATCTAGATGTTGATCCATGCCTAGTTAGTGACAGCATACAGCTTGTCTTCACTATTCAGGACTGGCAGACATGTGATATAGATCTGGTCACGAGCCGCTCTGATTGGGCTGAAAGTGCCAGAGAAAGAGATCTGCTGCTACCTCCCTGAGCAAAGGTTGGGGGGAGACGGCCAGCTCCACCTCTGCTTGTGTGGTCGTGAAAGATCGTAGGTCACCCTGAGCAGGGGGAGGTCTGTGACCTCTGTGACCCCTCAGCCTGCCTCTGCGTGTGATGAGTCACGTCAGATTAAAGAATCTTCTGGGCGTCCAGCAGGCCCCCCCCTCAGAGCCTGGCGGTAAAGCACTGTGACATGAATCCAGGTCCCCGTCGGCCTGCCTGTCCCACTTTCCGCTCCGGAGATCCAGGCCTGCCCAACCCCCCCCACGTCTTGGTCTGGGACCGAACCGTGAAAATAAATAGATCGTCCTTGGATTCCCAGTCAAGCTGTTCATTTATTCCTCCATCTTTTGCGTGTGGGGCAGTGACAAACAGCTGCATGGTAGAAACTGGGGGTCCAGGAACGAGGGGCCTTCCAGAACATGGGCCCCGGGCTGCAACATCCCTCTCTGGGACCAGAACTTATTCCTGAAGCTGGTGTGAACTCTACTGGATGTCATATGATAAAGGGGGGCTGGGATTTCCTTGCATAAACATTTTGGGGGGGCTAATTAGAGATGCAGGCCTGGGATTTGAGGTATTTGTACCGAACCCCCACATGGGGCAGATCCATCTGTACAGGAGGATCGCGGGACTTTCTGCTAAGCCGGGCAGACGAGCAGTGGAATCAGTCTGGGAGTGTGGGGATTAGACAATGAAGTGTATGGCTGGCTTGCACGGCGGCTCACAACGCAAAACACTGCAGCCTCTGTCAGGGGTTTGGGTTTGAATCTCGTCCCCGGTCCTGCATGTGTAGAGTCCCTAGGTCTTTGTCAAAAACATGTGGTCTGGCACAGTTATCCCATTTCATGCACGCGCGCTGGGTTGGGGTGGTGTTTACGAGCGACGTGTTTGCAGCATCAGGGTGCTAATGAGGGCGCCCTGTAAAGGCGTGCAATCCCCAATGATCTGTGCCGTGTGGTCGCCCCAGAACCATGCCCCTCCTAAATCTGAGGATGCTGCCCTGCATCAGTGTAGCCTATCACCCGGCTTGGACAGGGAGTTTGGTGTGTCTCTCTCCTTCACCTCATTTCTCACCTCTGCCATTGTTGTCCTAACGAGAAACGTCGCTTGTGCTCAGGGGTTGTAGATTGACTAGATCAGACCCTAACCCTATTCACCTGGAACTCACGGCTGAGTGACGGCTCTGTGGAGATGAAGCAGGAGATGGACGTCCCCAGCCAGGGGCCCTGAGGAAGGGCCACGAACACACCTGCCCAGCCCGAACCCAGGGCGTGTTCAGCAGAATTACCCTGTTATTTATAGGTGGAGTTCATCTCTGCTTTCTGTTTGCGTTTATACATATCCATCTTCAATAAGCACTTACCCTAAACAGGGGCACGGTCAGCCTGGAGTGTATCCCAGGAACCTCAGGACATGAGGCAGGGGCCATACTCGACAGGAAGTCAGTCCATCGCAGGATACTCACTACTACACTCTACTGGCATATCAGAGATACCAAGTCAATGGACTGCACGTCCAAAACTGGACAAAAATCACTGGCAATCAAAGAAAATGGTGTTTACATGATCTCGCTGTTGGTCTAAATCTGTGATAATTATTATTACTGTCAAAGTGTGCCAGCTTAGCCATTTCATAACCTCTCCTAAAGTCACCCCAGTATTTGCAGCAGATGTTCAATACACCCGTGTATTTTTTGACTTGACTACAACCCCACCTTGTGTGACTAATCAATGCTTCATTGAGTTATTTAACAAATTAAGTTAATTAATTAAGTGAGCTGGGGGAGAAATTTAAGGGATCCATGGAGTGGCTGCGGTGCCCCTGAGGAGAGGTTTGGAAACTGAAACGGTGTTCGTCTAGCCATCCAACAAGGTATCATAACTTTTTGGAGAATATGAGAAATTATTGTTTTTTTTATTGTGTCACTGTTAATTTGCATATATTCTAATGTTAAATTGTTGTCCCCTGCCTTGTGCCCATAGCCTCTGGGATGGGCTCCGGACCCGCGTGACCCTGAATAGGATAAGCAGGTACAGAGATGGATTAATAGATAGATTGTGACCTGGAAAATGTCCCCACAAGCTAAAAAGTAACAGGCTTTACCACAGTGGAGAAACATTAATACAAGCCCACCCAAACAGCCAACGCCTTAGGTATTAAGCTAAAATGCTACCAACAGAACCACCTGCTAATGCATTTCCAATTCTGTATTATACAGCAGCCTGCATTCTAATTTAGACTCCAAAGCTTAGCAGCATTTCTTTAAATACAAACACTATGGCAACACACAGTGACTATATTTCCATTATATTTCTTTTCAAGGACAAAAATGTGAATGTGAATGTGGAGTAATCGCCTTGAAAAGATCTTAGCGTACTTGCTAAGAGGACTACACTCAGCACAAGTGCATCCTGTTTAAAAAAAAAAAACAAACAGGCTGTTTGCGGATGATCTACTCAATTGTCTGCCTAATTAGAAAATTGCTAATTGCAGTGTTGACAACGTGAAGATTTGCTTCAGAGCTCCTGGCAGAAGGTGCAAACAAGGCGTGAGACGCCAGGGTGCGATCAAAGGCTGCCTGCTCATTTATCACGAGTGGGGTGCTCATTCACATGTGGACAGGCAGCAAGCTCACTCAGCCACGGGATCGAGGAAGTCTGATCCAGAAAGCTGAGGACGGGAGGCGGGGAAATACCTGGAAGGAATGCCAGTCCTTCACAGGGCACATCTAGGCACACTGATTCACATAACGAGCGGTGGCGTTTACCACCACTGAAACCATGCATTTGTGTATGGCCCCCAAGAGGTGGAGGCCCCCTGTTGACCACGAGCAGTCACTACACTAGGAGTGGCCCCAAAATGATTTTTTGAATGGGGCCCCAGAAACCACCAACCTGGTTCTGCACATAACTGTATGCTTTGGGACTTCAGACGGAAACCGATGTAGACACAGAGAGATAACGCGAACCCCACCCACACTGGACTCAAACCCCCACCCATGGAGGCATGTGGCTCCCAGAACTATCCACCAAGCCTCTCCCACACAAACCCCCACCCAGATAAACGACACCAGCTGTTTGCTCTTATCAGATGCCCTCGCCTTCTTTCCAGCGATAGTGATCTAAAGACCTCCATGGGCCTGGAAAGGACATTTTTAGCAGTCAATACATTTTTTTTAGACCGCAAACAGTTGGAAATGAAAGGTATCCCCCACGCACTGTACTGGCTGCCGAGTGATTATTGGTCTGCAGATATTATTTTTCAATCACTCCCTGTGTGTACTGCTATTGGCGTTTTGGTGAGCGCTTAAGCACTTCCCATCGATCCCTGCTAATCTCAATCTATTGCACATCCAGAACAATTATTCCAGACAGGAAATAACATTAAAAGGCTTCTGTGGCCTGAAGAGCATCTCTGTGGTAATATACTCATAACCTACTCGTAACTTAATCCCTTATAGCCCTTTTGCACTGCCATCAAGAACCAAGCCGTATCCACGCTGACTTGGCCCTGCTTACTAGGAACGGCCAAAAGTGTGATAAACCAAGCTGGGTATATCACCATCTGATTGGTCGAAATGCAGAGACGAGAAAAAGTTGTAATTATTCATTAGCAGTAGTATTGGGACGGAATGGAATCGTAATGCAAATTTCCACAAGCTAATGCTAATTCTGCTAGCGTTTAATGCTAACACAAGCGAGCACGAGGATTCTCACAGATGTGAATAGTAAATAAGCGTCTCTTCGGTTTTATGTCACCGTCAATCGCAAAACCCGGCAGCGTCTTTATCGAGCCGACCCTTCTGCAGTGGAAAACCAAAGTGAGCTGGAACCTCGTCGTAACTAGTATCTTTGCACGGTACGGGTCGGGTACGGCCTGGTTCCTGTATGCAAGTGGAAAAACACCATTTGAGAGCCGGCCAAAAGAATAGCTGAAACTGGAATGTTCCACTCAAAGGGAGCCAATGAAATTCTGCCAGGCTGCTTGTGACAGAGGTAGGATATGTCACACATTGGCAGTCGTGTGATAAACCTGGGTAGATGTTTAAGGGCGTACTCACACTTGGCCTGGTTGCCTCGTACTGTGCCTGAGCATGATTGTAAGCCCTCCCCACTCCCCCGCTGGTTTTCGCTCACATAGCGCTTAATGATCCGGGCCCGGGTACGCTTTTTTCATCACGTGCAACTTTACGCGTAGAAGAACGCATCGGATGAAATGGAGAATCACACAGAACAGTAGAGTTCATGATTAATGTCCTAATTTTGTGGCTTATTTGGAGCTGTTTTGGGCAAGATGACACACAGCCTTCTTACAGAATTATCTATATGCGTGAAAAAAAAATTAAGCGATCTATACGGCCTACCGATCCATTCCTTCCAGGACCGGTTCATGTATAGTATACATGTGCCCATGCGTGTGCCAATCGCATCATTGATGTCATGTGTGCGTTCCATGCTCAGGCACAGATAGCGATTACACTGGATGCATGCCGTGCTAGAGTCCAACTAACCATGCCCAGGCCCTCCTCTTCCTGCAGTACATTGCTCAGGTACAGTATGGATTGGTTAGTGTGAATATATCCAAAGCGGCTACCAGGTCACAACCAGAGATGGATCTCAATTAAATCCAGCAGGAGATGGGATAACACAAACCATTATGGGCATCTAGCTCCATGTTTTGGTACAAATGTTTACCCTAAATCCTGGTTTACTGTAGTAGACACCTGAGGCTCAGAAATGTCTCCTGAAGATGGAGAAGCAGGTTATTAAATGGAACAAAAGCAATGACAGAAAATATCAGATTATGATTATAAATTATAGTATCTACAACCCGCAGAGAGTTTCAGGCAAACCCCGGAGTCCGGCTGTTTCTGATTGCTCTGATTGGCTGAGAAACACCTATCACAGGTAGGGGAAAAACAAAGCCAAAAGTATTTTTTTCTGAGGGCAAAGGGATTAAATTATGATAAAGTCCACAGTACCCAGAAGTGACAGAATCCTTAATTGGGACCCCAGTGTCATGGCAACAGAACTCCTTGTCGATTTAAATATGATAGTTGGATAATGCGTGGGTTGCATTGCATGCATGCCTGTCAGAGATGGCCTTCAATACAGCTCACAATAGACCACCCACTAAGATGAAACTCAATTATCCCGAGTAGCGTGTTCAGACCCTCAGAAGGCTTGCTGGTGAGCCGGTATTCGCTCGAAAAGCAAGAAGGGAGACTTTTGTGCTAATCCAGAAGAGGGTTCCGAGGTGTCGATTTAATAACACTTTTGAAAGATTTGTGTTT
Source organism: Mormyrus iriodes (assembly GCA_011763525.2). Lineage (NCBI taxonomy): Eukaryota > Metazoa > Chordata > Actinopteri > Osteoglossiformes > Mormyridae > Mormyrus > Mormyrus iriodes. The sequence continues at coordinate 11,292,995 of JAAGVU020000078.1, read as the reverse complement.
TTAATGCTGTGTGAGACTATGCAGTATAAGACTATGTGAGAGGGGCGTACACACACACACGTCTTCAAATTACACACACCTGATTTTTGCCAACACAAAGGACCAGACACTGCAATTTAAGTTCTCAGCGCTTTTTTTTTTGAAGTATTATTTCATTAAAATGCTCAGAATCCTTTTAACTTTCTCCGTCTGGCATAAGGTTATTACCGCGGTTTCACTTTATGGGAAAAAGTGGGCCTGCTTTTGAAACACGCCTTCCAAGTATTTCAGGCTATGAGAATTATTTTGTTGGGCACCACATATACCAAGGAAGACTGTATACTACGGATTACGCAAAACATTTTTTAAAAATAGGGCAAGATTTCTCTAAACAAAATTGATAACAAGGAATGCTCACTGGAAAACCTTTCCTACCACCAGAAGTTGATTAATTGCTTCAGAATACTTCAGAGTAATCACCATTTCCTGATGGGTTAATAAAGTACTCTATAAGAGTTGATATTTACATTATTCAGCATATTATCTAATTTCATTCTGTTTGAATTCCCCTTCGTTTCTCAGGGTGAGATCTGAACCTTTCTGAGATCAGTAGCATGACATCCAGAACATCTGCGTGTCTGAGCCATTTGAGTCATGAAATTTGTTTTTCCCCACTGAACTTTACGCAGGAATTCAAGTGCAGAGTCTCCACAGCCAAGAGGAGCTATTAGAAGATAATTAGAAATTATGCTAATTTATAAAGTTGTGCCATTTCAGGGCATTTCAGCAGCGCCCTGCCCTGGGAGAATAGTCAACACTCAGTATTAATAACCACATACCCCCCGCAGCTACAATTTTTCTGGTTGTGAATGAAATAAACTGGAGACCGGCATTACCATTCTCAATGCGGCATGGAACCGTACAGAACCAGAGCCAAGCGTGGCGCTTGCTGCAATCCTTTGACTTCAATTAGTCCTTTTTAGCAGAAACTGTCCGGAGCTAGTGGTTAGAATGGAAGGAAAACTTTATCAACTTTAGCAATATGTAAATGAGAGTATTTTCAAGGCTTTAAGTGGGTGTTTGCAATCGCCGTGCGGGAACGTTTCAAGGGCCAGGCACTCAGTGAATTTTTGCTGGCCGAGGGGGGGCATCCTGCTTGGTCAGTTTCGCCGAGCAAGGGTG
>JAAGVU020000078.1:11273830-11286218 GCA_011763525.2 Mormyrus iriodes | reverse complement strand
CAACCCCCCCCCCCCCCCCCCCCCCCACACACACACACACACACACACACACACACGTCCATCCCTTCGACTCCCACTGCCACTTTGCAAACTCAGCTCCTGGACGGAGGCTGCTGAACACACGCAGAGTTCAACGGATAAAAAAGTATAAAACGTACCATTATGTTTCTTAAATGAAATGTGTTATACCTGTGTATTACAGGAATGCGTGAAACGCAATCAATGCATTATATGAAACGTACCGTATGTCACACCAACCCACTGTAATAGTAAGTTATCCACTGACATACTGGTATACAATAAGAATATCGCAATAACTTAAAATTTTAAATAAAGTTTTCAAATTTATTTGTGAGGATTGTTGTCGCTCTGTAATGTGGGGCGATTTACTGTACAGAGCAGACACTAATAAGCATTTGTACCTCAGTGAGTGACCCTACAGCTGGTAAGCCAATATTCATAACCCTTTATGCTCTGGCGAGCAGAGGTGTGTTTAGGCCTACGTAGGATAGGTTAGAAAGATGGACCGTTAACTTCACTATTAACCAGCTCCTCAAGTACCTAACAATAAACTGTCACTGCCCGTCATTTGCATCTATTTATTCAGTAGATGCTTTTATCCAAAGCAACGTACATTGAGAAAGCAGGGTCAGCTCCAGTCCCAGGAGCAATTTAGGCTAAGGGCCTTGCTAAAGGTGAAATCATTCTGTCGGCCACGGGATTTCAACCAGGGACAGTGGCGGCCCTAGACAATTTCAACTTGGGGGGGCTAGACTGGGGCCAGTTGTTCTGTTGAGGGGAGGGGCAGATACATTTGACCTTGACGTCCTCCAAGCATTACTTACACTAGATTGCCAGCATTAAGAAGCCAAAGACAGTTTTTAAAACCGATGTTACTTATGGAATGTTTTGCGGTCATATTTTACAGTTTTTACAAATGCGTAACTCACTCTGATTTCTTCTTTAGCCTGTCTTGCTTCCACAAGCTTGATTATTTTTTTCAGTCGTTAACTTCGCTTTTCACCAACTGAAGCCACTCGCCCCCCGGGTGCACCTGCATTAAGAGTCCGTCAAGAAAAGTTTGTATTTCGCCTGTTCCAGGGCATAACATTTTAGCCCATATATATAAATGTAAATAATAATAATAATAATAATAATAATAATAATAATAATAATAATAATAGTAAAAATTTACCTAAAACAAATTTATTTCAGACCCAAGTAACACACGTATTTATGGGAGCACAGAGGGGGCTATACATGCTGCCACCCCACCCCAGAACCGGCCCTCACCAGCCACCTTCGGATCACAGGCACGGAGTCCTAACAGGCAGTAACTCACCGCCCCAGGACTATGGGGGCGTCGTCTGAACGGTAACGTAGATGGTAATGATTTCCTTCGGTAGCTCAGTCGGTATAGCGGAGGAATGTAGAGACAACAGTGACATCATTAAGTTGCTAGTTCGAATCTGGCTCGAATGTAGTTGGTTCTACTTACATCCCAGCAACGGCAGAGTAATTTCATCGTTGGGCTCCTGAGCAAGGTCCCTAGCCCCAGGGACACTCTGACCCTGCATGCTTACAGAAAAATATACGTTGCTTTGAATAAAAACTTTTGTTAAATAAATGAAATGTATATTAACAGTCTGATCGTCTACCGAATGAGCTCTTCAGATTTTTTCTGCGATCCACACATGCAAACCCATGGATAAAAATACGTGACTTCTTGAAAACTTTCAGCGATTACGTTTTTGGAGTGTGCAAGACGGAGACCCCAAGCATGTGAAATTTATACCCTGATTTCAACGCTCCACAACCTTCGCTTACAATGCGTCTGGGGAAGGCGGCATTTCGGCGGCGCTGCGGTCTAGGGCGCTCTTTCAGGCGGTATTAGTTTGTTCCACCTGGCGGTCATGCACGTTCCTCCACCCCCCTGCCAGGATAAGTAAGATTAGGGGTACCGGTTATGCGCTGACACAATTATTAAAAATCACACTGATACAAAACAAAAGATTCGTTGAGCTCAGCTCTTTGAAAACGCAGTGTTTTACAAAGCAAGTAAGAACATGCGTATAATTGCTCAGAAAAATGTAGCAAAACTATATTAAATTCCATATGTAAAATCAACAACCAAGCAAGCAAACAGGTAAAATATATTAAGACAAAAAACAGCATCATTACCCCTAATAAAAACGCATAATTGCTTGGTTTCTAAGAAAGTTAAATGTTTCATAAAAGACATTGCATATGAACGTAATAATTATAACTGTAATTTAACATCGAGTTCGCTGTCATTTAACTGTCCTGGTATTCATGGCTGCTGTCCGTGGTGCTGACAAATGCTCTTCACTCTTCTCGTCTCTGCAGTGTGTTACTATAACCTTGTTATGTTATGTTATATTATGTTAAGCCTATCTTCAGTAAGATGCCCTTCAGTAAGGTAGGTCTGGGGTCTGGGCCGCCCTCAGCGCTCTCTTATTGCCACTGTTTGGAACGCAAGTCTCTGAAATGCGTAACAGGCTGTTAAGCAAAATGTACTCTAACAATTCAACAGTTGTTGGGGGGGTGGATTGGGGTGCGATGTATATCGTGACATCGCAATGGGCACACAGGCAACACATCGTGAAAGGATGCGATGCAAGAAAGATTTTATTTAAATTGGATAATAATTAAGAAAAAAATCATAATTTACAACTGACATCGTTAAGGGTATAGTTTTACAACTGAACATCAATTAACTAAAAAAATAACTGATCCATATGTAGTCATGTGTCAGACAAAATCATTTTATCATATGGATCAGTTATTCTTTAGATAAGTGATGTTTGGTTATGGAACTGTACTCTTAAGGATGTTACTCTTATTTTAAATGAGCAGTATGAGCCGAAGGCAGCGATAAGAGACGTTTAAGAGGCGGCTCAGACCTACATTACGAAAGAATATCTTACTGAAGATCAGCTTAACTAAGAACGCTTCGGGAAACACGTCGGAGCGTTAAGAAGGACCCTGGTCTTTTTCTTCGCCTGCTGCTTTTGTGAGCTCTGTCACTCTCTGGAAAAAAACGATAGAAGTATGCAGAAGTATGTGAGATGCACAAAATATACTATATTTCAAATGTATATTTCGCAACCCATCTGTGATCGTCTGTGCCGTTCCTGTACGTGTGCGAGATCTCTGATACTCAAATGAACTTATCACTTTATTTGCCTTCATAACTGAATATTGTTTAATTATTAATCTGTCGGTCCATTTTATTTTCAATAAACCCAGTTTTGAAACCCACCTTGTGAAAGGAAAGTATATCGAGCATTCAAGCGTTTGTTTCTTCCTAACTGTAACCAATAGTTTTATGTTTTCTTCAAATTTTCTTAAATTTCATTCATTCGCAATTTCCTCTTATTATCTTCGTCATCAGTCAAATGAACATCCGCGTAAACATCCTAATTATAATTGTTGCAATTACTGCTACGCATTAGTGTGTAAACGACAAGAACAATCCTCATTTTCTGCCCATTACTGTGCACCCACCGAAAGTGTTGATTCTGCGTCATGTGCAGCTGGTCAGACCAAGGGCGTATATTTGGGATATGGAGGATTGGGACATATCCTTTCCAATACAGTGGGAGTAACGTGTGTGTTTAAGGGGCCGGGGGTTCGGGACAGATTTGGTCCCTGTAGGAATGCTGAAGCCACACTTGCGCCCTTGGGTCAGAGCTATTTCGGCCTGGCCCGAAATGCTGCTTATCGCCTTAGCTTACGTGTGGATGGCTTGCTTTGAACTACGAGAAGGCCAAACCTTCAGCCATCGATCGGGCACAGCTATTCCCGCATTTGACAGCAGCACACACGTTCTCCAGACATCGCCCGACCCGGAAGACATTTTACCGTACTGAACAAATGACTGATTGCCATTTTCTTTTTAATTAGTGCTTGAAGGCACTAAGTGTTTGTAATTAAATAACCAATGATTATACAAAGTCAACAACCATGAATATAACAGCTCTTTACTTTCTTGAACTGTGCTCAAAGTCTGTTAAGGACTCCTTAAATGGTGCCCCCATGAGATACAATTAAACCTGTATGGGGAGGTCTGAACGTCTGCAAATGGCACCGAACCAGTTTTAAAAGACACCAAAGGCTTAAGTAGACTGCCATTTAATTTTTAGTTAGGTGTATACCCAAACAAGAGTCACCTAATTAATTAGAGCAATGCAAACAAGAACGACAAACGTATTATGAGATTACGACAGCATAATGAGACTTAAGTTTACTGTATAATATCGAGACGTACAATATGAATTGGAATGACTTTTTAATTAAACGTTTCCAACAGGTTTCTGTCCAATTTTCTTCAGATTTGTATATTTTTTTTTACACTATCGCAGCAAAAAAATCATGTTAAACGCTATTTGGATTTCAGCAGCTTTACCTCGCAGATTAATCTAGCATCTTAATTTCTAATGTGAGCTGCAAGGCTTTAAACATTACGGATAAAGGGACAACATTCTGCAGCGAGTCATCGCTTAAGGCCAGGGAAGTCGCGATGGATGGGACTTGCAGGGCTGTAAGTTTCACCCGGACGGTGTGTAAGCCCCTCCTATCGGTCTGTCAGGGAACGGCACCGGGTCCCAAATCCTCTTGCATATCACCGTGTAACGTGTAAACAACGCAATTGTTTTGGCAGGGGTGTCTCAGCTGGGCCCTAGAGACATACTTGCCCATGGGTATTGGGCAGTGTGTGTGTATGTGTGTCTGTGGTGGTGGTGGTGGTGTGGGGGTGGGGGGGGTTGTGAGAAAGTCAAGTCTGATGCTGAATTAAAAATAACTGCACTGGGCTGAAAATTAGAGAGAGAGAGAGAGAGAGACAGAAAGGGAGAGAGAGAGAGATCTTTCAGAGGAGTCAGGGTCCATTGAGATCAAACTGTCCCTCACTGCACCAGTGACACTGGGAGCTTAAATGTCAGGCCACCATCAGCTCCACGGTCTCCAACAAAGGCGTCATTGTGTCCCTTACAGAGGTGCCCGTTATCAAGGGGAGACAGGGCAGGAGAAAGTTAATGAGATAATGGCAATGGGGGAGGAAAAGAGATTTATTATTTTTACTTGAATAAACCTGGCTATAGAAAGCTTAGCTAAAGGACTTATAATTACACTGATATCACTGGGGGGGAAACACTGTAGCAGGAGTCACAGCAATTCAGCCGCTGTCTGCTGCTCTAAGTTAGAGGGTTGGTGTTCAAGAGAAACAATTTTAGCTGGTTCCCCAGGTAACGGAAGCCGCCATGCCAGCTCTGATTAGCGACAGCTGCAAAGCAAAGCGCTGCATTCTTGGATCTGAGTGCGCGAGTGTGTTTGTGTGTGTGCGTTTGTGCACATGAGCATCAGAGTTGTGTATTTAGTGCTAAATTCACTAGTGTTAGATACGGTCCAGTCAGCCATACACAGAACTGTCCGTTAGCAGTGAAAGCTTGACATCCTCCTGCCCTACATAAGGCCTTTCTGTTAGATTCAGCCCAGCTTGCTCATTGTAAACCTGTTTTAATGGCATCCAGTTACCCCTGCATTCTGATACATTCACCCTTGCTTGAACTGACTGGTTCCTTCAATTTTCCTTTTAATAACATAAAATGACATGTAAATCAGAATTATTAATCTGGCCATAGTGAGATTGAAATATGAAACGATTAGTAAGAACTTCAATAGCCGGGCATCACGTATTTAACGACCATGTAAATACAATTACAAGTAGCATGCGAGTTAATTAATTTATTTGAAGGCAGACAGTATGAAATGCCAAGTATCCAGCCTGTCCATGCTCTGAGCGCTCTGTCATCTGCCTGTGTCGAATCCAATAAGAGAACCATCTGTCCGTCAGCGATAAAGAGCTCGAGGAGAGCCCGGGCGGGGTCAGGCCTTAAGCTATTCCCACACGGTTTGGGGAGAGGGGTCAATATCAGCGGGCCCGCGAGGAAATTAAACGGCAGCTAATCGGGATGCTGTGTGGTGTCGGGGGACAGCTGCCACTTGGAGAGGGACCTCACCTTCACATGGGGTTTTTAAGCAACATATTCAGCATAAAATAAACAGTCTGCTTGCTGTTTTTATTTATAAAATGAGTGAGGCTAATAACTCTGTCTGAAGATGAATTTGTTTTTTTTTTTCCCCCAGACAGTTATGGTATTATAATAACGCGTGATGCTATATCATCAATTTTAATGTTTAAGTTGCATTTCCAAAGCGAAATAGGCTGGAAAAAGAGCTTAGCCTTGCACCCGAAGACTACTTGGGTGCAGACTGTTTTGTCGGGATTTTAATAACCTTTGGCACGAACTGCCCATATCTGTGATAACCAAGCTCCTTTTACGAGGTGGTACTCATTCCAGAGTATTTCTGAGTTTCCCCATGAAGCCTGCCTGTGTCAGAGAGGGAGTTTGTTATGAGAGTCAGCCAGGGTCACGAGACTTCCTTTCAAAGAGGAAATAAAACCGCCTTAGACAGGAAGTCAAAGTTCCTCTGATGTTTGTTATTTGTTAAATGTTTCTGCAGTGTTTCCATGGAGATATGTTCTAGAATTTGTCTCTTCCAAGTTCATTTCCTTGACACAGTGCTTCTCCGTCACCGGTATTTGGCAGGGGCTCCGTTATCGTTGACTTTAAGAGTTGTTTCTGCTTTTCAACCTGAAATGAACCACGATTTTTTACCCAGAATTCAGCAATCGCTATTTTTTTTTTACAGTTTTTATGTGTTAGAACCTGTTTCTCAGTTTCTACAAAAGACTCCGACAGTCACCATAACTTTAATATATCCCCACTTTTGTCTTTTGGCTGGCTGGAGATGCGCCATGCTGGAGCCCCAGCGTGTGCCAGCTTCACCCGCAGTCACACCCGTGCCGGATGATGTGGAGGCCTGCGGTGCAAAACACAAAAGGTAATCAGCCAGAGGCAGTACACTGCTACTGTAGAGTAAAAGACCCATTGTGTCTGTCGAGATTTCCCACAGGGGACAATGACACAGCTTACAGTTTCCAATTTAGTCCCAGAAGGCACCAGAGGTGGAGACAGTGAGTCCGCCGAGCACACAGATGACTGATAGGGTATGGACACCTCCACTGTTTCTTTTAAAAAAACATTATTTATGAGGTTGTATGTTAAAATCATTACCCTCCTTCCTATTTTATAGCAATTACTTGTCAGATGTAAAGGGTGTTATATATATACATGTGTTGAGATGGCTGAAAGTTCTAGTTTACAGTATTCAGGTCATGACTTATCTCAGCAATGGGGGGGGGGTAGGCGGAGCCTGTTAGGAGTGGGTGGGTCCAAAATGAATGGAAAGGGTCTACAAACCACAGTAGCCGTAGGGTGGGAGGGGATGTGGGGCGGATCTTGGGGTGGACTTAAGACTCATGCTTTAGCAATCCTTTGCGACAACAACAGGGCCTCGTATGCCCAGATATGCTACCAAGACACATCCCTATTCTTCCTGAGATCACATCAACTCCTCAGTCTTCTTTCACAGAGTCTCTGAAAATTACTTCAGTCTTTCTTTAGGAGGAAGCAGATGGCAGATAAATGCACCGTACTCTTAAACTTCTTCACCCCTCCAAATCTCAGCAGAGGGCTTTATCTCTCCCCTTTCCGGTCCACCCCAAAATTCTGAGCTGTTTCTGTATCAGGTGCTCCTCTCGTCTCCTTCCAGCCTGCGTTTCTCTATAACAATGCAGTCCACACAGACTCCACCGCTCACCTTTAAGTAATTTCTCGCTTTACTGCCTGCAATCCCAGGCTCTTGGGTCTTAAATCCACTCCAGCTAATACGCACAGTCCTGCTGAATTTAATTTTTCTGTCCATCTTCACTGCTTTGCTCATAACATGGTATTGCATTCAAAGCATATGTGTGTGTGTGTGTGTGTGTGTGTGTGTGTGTTATACAGAGGGAAAAGTAAACAGGGATATTTTATTGGGAGACACAATCTCCTGTTCGTCGCCTTCAGTAGACTGCTGGGATCCATGTGTCTGGTTACTCCTAGACTGCTGAAGACTTGTCCACACCAGTGTTCCAGGGGTGGTGAGGTCATCGATCATGTAATCAAAGAAATCAGGTCACGTGGTAAGAGATGCCTGCCTGTGTGCACACATCAAACATGACACAATTACTGGCACCGTATACATTTATATTATACCTTTTAAATAAAAGTCTGTGTTTGCAGAATCTCTTGCCTGTTTTACTAGGGTATAAATATGAGGTGACACACAGGCCAAACCTCTTTAGTCATGCACAAAGATGGGTGAGCTGGGAATATACAAATGAAATCATATAGAATGTTGTTGACCTACATTAATCAGGCAATGACTATTAAGAACAGCTACATACTCGAACACCCCTATTTTCACTATAATAATACCAATAACCAACAAGTTTCCAACAACTGACTCTGCCTTTAAGAAGACGCTAGCCTGTTTCCTTTCCATTTTCCAGCTGGAAAGTCTTCTGTGAAAATTACAGTTGCAACAGCTGATTGCATCCTGGGGTTAGCAAGCACAAACAGACACCACTTCCACACTAACAAACTATTTGGCAGGTTGCCATGAGTAAACCTCTGCTGATGTCAAACCATGGCCGTAAATTATGGGGGGGGGATGGAGGGATTGTAACCCCCCCCAATAATCAGAACTGGCCAATACACCCCCTCCATTCAAATAATCATAATGTCATGATAAATGGGTGGGGACCTCAACCCCCACAATGTTCAATCCAAAGTTACGCCCTTGCATCAAACCACACATATAAGCAACTGGAGCTTGCTAAACGTTACCGGAATTTTGATTGGTTTGATTAAACACAAAGAGATGGGTTTGATGTAAAATAAATCAAGAGTACACAAAGTACAAAATGCAAGGATATATTTAATAGCAGCAACAACAACAATTATAATAGGTTTAATAACAACAACAACAATAATAACAACAGTGATAATAATAATAATAATAATTATTATTATTATTATTAGTAGTAGGAGTAGTATTGTTGTTGTTGTTGTTTTCGTCCATCATCTTCACGAAGTCGACACGTACGATATTAAACCAGAATGAAATTCAAGCATTTGTGTATCGTTTCATATGTGTAGCCCAGACGCGTTTTTAGCTACCGAAAAGATCAGGGGCTAAGTCAAGTTAACCTGGGGCTTGACTTTTTTCTTGAAGGAAGATTGGCATTAGGGCTAAAATACTCCGGGCTAGGCTTACAATACTCCAGAGCCCGGACCTGACGACGCCCATGGTGTAGCCTATATGTGTTGATTTTTCTAAAACGAAAAAACAAGTCGATTGACTTGACCTTTCTGTTCCGCGTATAGTCGTGACATTTTACTTGCAAGGGAAAAAAAATCATTAAAAGGGTTTTTCTCTATTGGTAATGATTGCCGTTCGTAATAATAACATCACAATAAAACAGTGAACTGCCATGGGTAGAAAACACGCAGGCGTGACAAGTCCCGTTTGTGCGTTACTATGCGTGCGCCTTTTTTGACGATTTAACAATGCCAAATGCCGTTTCCCGAACTGTCAATGCTCAGCATCTGAATAACAGCTTTATAATGCTTTTGTTACCTAAAAGTGGGTTTTTCATTTTTTTCCAGAATGAAACGTTTTCTTATCGAACAATCGAAGTTAAAGGCGGAAATGACGCGCAATACACCGGCTTCGATACAAAGGCTGCCGATTATGCCCGGAGCTGAAATCGCCGAGGTCCTGAACCTGCGTGAATGCCTTGGGAAGTATTTAGCTATGGCTAAGAGTCCAGCTCCACCAATACAACTATGAGACTAACAAATACACCAAGACATTTGTCGTGTTAATGAATGCCTTTCCTGAGAAATACTTGCTTTTGGCAAAATGGTTGAATAATTTTTTAGAAAACATGAAAAACTAACAAAATGTCATCTCCCTACATTTCTGTACCACTTGCTACTGGCAGGAAGCTGAAGACAACCACGTTACAGAGATAAGAGAAATGAATGTGGATATAAATTTTGCTATGGGCTAAAAACAGTGGAGATCATGAAAAACAGGCACTTGGTTTTGTAAAGCATTTTAGCAGAGGTGGGTCTGTTATGGTGGGGCATCATGGGACTGACAATCCACAGGGCAGCTTGATAACAGAGTTTATTATAACAAAAACTAGACAACAGAAAGCATAGGGACCCCAGGGGGTCAAAACAAGAACAAAAGGGGTTATAACTACACACAAAAAAACTAAACCCAACAGGTACAGGAGACACCAGGAAGAAGCATACAGGCACAATGCACAATGACAGCACAAACTGGTACACAGACACAATTACAAACCAGGGAAAGAGTAAGGGCAGGCACTTAAATACAAAGATAATGAGGGTTACATGAGGGGCAGGTGCGGACCATAACAATTAACCAAACACTGGGGCTGGGAACAACAAGGCACATGTGCGGGTCATTAACAAATACTAAGGGCTCATACACTAGGGCTAGGACAACAAGACTCAGGTGTGGATCATAATCACAAAGAACTCAAACACTAGGAAAGGGGTGACCAGCAACACCTGCTGGCCAAGCAGGTAAATGTGAGGTCAGGGACTAAACCGGACAGAGTCCACGGATCAGTGTCCAGGAGTGTAGTCTGGGGTTTTGGAACAAAAAGGAAGCGCTTTTTAGATTTTCAGCAATTAGACTTCATGAACATCCCTGTTTTATAATCTCCATTAGCGTTTATACAGTATGTGTCCATTTTCTATCCTTGCTTATCGAATGCAAGGTCGCACAGAACATAAGCCAGGGTACAACCTCAACAGTATACTAGCTTAAACAACTGTAATTTAGTACTAATAAAAATATATAGCGCTAACAGTAACTCTCAACAGGAAATGTAGTTTGAGGAAGAAAGCATGGAAGGTGGGATGAAATTATAGAAACTGATTCATATCAAGGCAAAGAATCATGGTGCTTTAGCACAAATACCGAATAATAAGAAAACATACCTATATTGAAAAGGATAGTTGAGTCTGGACCAGCTATGAAACCGTGACATCTGAAGTTTTGATGTAAACAAACCCTTGCAGATAAAATCTAATCACAACGACATGTTAGTTGACAAAATCCAGCTTTACCGTAGTAATATTTCGAAAATTTTCACCATAAAGAGTGTTATTTGAATGTCAGGTGACATTCATGTCTGCGCTATCCTGCGTTTCCATTGCGCCGGCGCCACGTCGCTCGACTCCCAATCGGCAGGGAGCTGCATCGTGTCAGTCGCTACCGTGCTGATTGGCAGAGACGCGGCAGGTGTGCGGTTTGGCCTGACGCAGCACAGGAGGAAGTCATTTCGGTTATCACACTCCTCTTCGGCGCGGCCAGCGCAGCGGCTCAGAGTTTCGGCGGGTAACGGTCGTTAGATGGGCCAGATGAAAGCCCTTCTTACATCAAGCGTGACAGGTGCGTGTGCGATAACTGGCCAAATCCAGTCTCTGACTGTGACCTTCGTTGACGCACACGGAACATCAAGGTGACTCGCATCCGGAGACCCAGCGTCCTAACCCCCCCTTGGCTTTTTTCGGACCAAGAAAAGCACATTTCTTTTGAGTCTGGCTTTATTTATTCTGCCCCTGTGCTGCTGGGCGATATCGGTCACATTGCGGTATTTCTTGACCGAGCTCCACCAGTCACTTTAAGCTTTTACTGGGAGGCGAATCAGAGACAGCTGTCACCACATGCATGACACACTTTTCATATCAGTTATTTGCCCTGGTTTAGCAGTTAACTCGATGAACACTATACAGTAGGTGGCCCACAGATTCAAAGGACATTATATATTTGTCTATATATCTATATCTGTCTATATATATGTCTAAATATCTATACAGAGTCTATATATGTTTGAGTAAGCAGAAATCCTGTACTGGGTAAGCAGTTATGAAAATGGGTTGGGTGTCTTTAAATCGGCACTGTGCACAACGTATCAAGAGGTTAGCCCACCCATCTATTTTCTATCTAATTTTCTATCTGATTAGGGATAGGATCATGTGGGGCCTGGATCCCGTCCTAGGCAGCACAGAGAACATGCTGCGAGGGACACCAGTACCACAGGGCAGACACTATAGACAATTTTGCGACACAAATTCACCTGATGGTGTGTATTTGTGCCATGGCTGGACAGAACAAAACAACTCCATGCACAGAAAGAAGGACTTGAATCTCTGAGTCACCTTTCCATCCACCATAGCCATAAATTATGGGGGGGAGGAAGGTTGTAACCCCCCCAATAATCAAAACCAGCCAATACACCCCCCTGGCCGCCCTTAAATGGGTGAGACCCCAACCCCCCCCCCCCCCCCAATGTTCAACCCAAAGTTATGCC
>JAAGVU020000078.1:11245551-11269170 GCA_011763525.2 Mormyrus iriodes | reverse complement strand
CCCGGAGGAAACCCCACGACGACACGGGGAGAACATGCAAACTCCACACACATGGAACCCAGGCGCAGACGTGAACCTTGATCCCAGAGGTGTGAGGCAACAGTGCTAACCACTGCACCACCATGCCGCCCCCACAGATAAACATATTGAGAATATTTCAATTAAACACCAGGAACTAAATGCTTTAAGACAGGGTTGCAGCAGAAAAGGAGCAGATGACCACAGCATCACAGACTGCCGTTGGCTCTTTCAGTGGTGTGTGTGGCCCGAGGACGGCCTCTGAGCAATTCACCCTTTTGGTTAGGATTCCTTAGAGCTGGATCGCAGTCAGCTGTTCAGAATTTGGCAAATAGCTGGTCCAAGTTTGCTAGGAATGACTTCCAGATACAATGTTCGTGTCCGGTCTTTAGCCACACTGTCGGATTATGGACCAGCACAGCGCTGGAACCAAGGCGTGATTTGGGAACGGATCTTCACATGGCACGAGAAGATTTGTAGAGCATTTAGGAACCTGTTTGTTCATGCCAGACTGGGGATGGTGCCTGTGAATTTGTAGTTTTTATCCAATGGGTTTCTTTTCATACATTTAAAGGGTCCATAGACCCTAGGTCCCCCCCTCCCTTCTTGCTACTAAACTGCAAAGACTGAATGCATACTTGTAATTTATCTAATGTCAGTGTATTGGTGGAGAAATTGTATTGATGCTAGATTCAGTGCTTTTATGAATATCTGCCATGTGTGTTTATCTGATCATTTTTTCACCTCCTTCCCCCCCAAAAATATTGATGTATATTTTAATTGAAAAGCTCAGATGTAGCCTTGACCCTCACAGTGCTGCCTCCAGCTGACACCCTGGACTTCTCCAGTTTATCTAACAGGGGCCTGACTGGAAACCTACCACATTGCTCGGGATTTTTCGGTTCGCATCACGCCCACACCGACCTCTCTGACTTGCGTAGGGCTAACTTGCCCGCTGCGAAGACCCTGGAACGACAGAAGTTTATTCATCAGCTATTCCTCACTGACATTCCTTGCTTTCTTCCTTACCTGCGTGAAATTACCTGTTTGCGATTTCTCACCTCATATTCCTGACTGCTGCTCTTACTAGCTACTGTTTACATGCTTTATAGGAACCATGAGGGCAGTGGCCTACATAATAAAATAATAAGTTTGAACTGATTTAATCCAATTCTTTATTATACAAGGGTGCATTTTACAGCCTATGTGGCAGATAAACGTATACAAATATTTTTGAGAAAGCAGAACAATTCATCATGCATTATGACACATTGCAAGATACTTAAGTCTAATTTTGTATTTACATTTCTGTTGGCTACATGCATACATCCATCTTCCATGCCACTTATTACGAGATTTTGATTTCTTGAAATATGTTATGAATAAATGGTATGCGGTATATAAGATTTACGCATCATAAAAATGTTTTCGAATTTACATTGTGCGTAGAAGTTGTATTTTTTGGCAAATCGACCCCTCCCCCATATAGATTTAACTGGTTTTAAGAGGCACTTCAAAATCATCACAGCCCCTTTGACATCAGCGTGGCCGGCGAGCCAGTGCGGTGTTCCTCGTATTCTGCGTCCGGGTACATCTCTCTCTCAATGACCTCCTTCGACAGTGTTCGAAAACTTTTCTAATTTCCCCTTTTTGTCAGTTTTTTCCCCCCCGATCTTTCAATACCTCTGGGACAATAACATTAACATTAACAGAATTAAGTTAAATTTGATTGATTGAAAAAAAAAACAGTCTTAAACTGTGATTGTATCACAAATTAAGTGTTTGTGTAAGGCGAATACATCACGATGTATTCTTTCGACTGTTTCTCCATCGTTCCGACTCTCAACAGCTTCCATTATATTCCGCTTTTGTAACACGAAACACGTTCATCACATTTCTCACGTTTGAATGCGTTGCAGTTCTGTTCCATTTAATATGCAGAAACGCAGTTTCGGTGCAACCTTGAGGAAAAAAATGTGGATGCATGAAGAAAAGGAGCGTGTACAGATACCAACGTACTGCTCTTATATCTCAGTCGCTGTTTGACAAGAGATTTATTGCCATGTATTAACACAGAAAAACTATTAATGATCTTGTTATGGTCAGCGGATGAGTCCCATTAATTTTTCATCCAGGAAGTAAATTGGTAGTGAAATATTCAAAACCCGCATTACCAATGCCCGCAGGCCATAATTTAATGTCTTATTAACTCTGCACACATTTCTCTTAATACTCGGTGATTAATTGATAAAATGCCGGAGCTGTGCGTTTGCAAAGTGGACGATACGCCGCGCTCTTCCTCGGCTGAATCGCTCTTTTCGCGTTTGTTTTACTCAGCGATCTCACAACTTTTGCTTCTGAAACTTCTCGCCCCACGGAGCCACGGCGATGTCGTTCCTGCTCACGGTGGATGATCTGTGTTTTCGTGAATATTTTCTTGTGTGATGTGTGACTCATCACTGTTGTTGCACTAAACTACGGAAGCTTGGCATTTCGAACAATATGCCCTTAATTACAACATTTGGAAATTACTTTAACGCTTCAGTGTTCCTTACCCCCATGTCCCGTTACATGCAGGAAAAGGTCAGAGCAAAAACTCAGATGTTGTCTGATAAACTGTTTTCTCTCCGTCTCATCTGTGTAAGTTAATTACCTTCTTTTCCTTGCATTTTTATCAAGGATTTTCTGACCATACCTTATGCACGATAATGACCTGAAGGTGACACCAGCTTCCATTAAGTCACTCTGTGTTAATCGCTTTAATTGTGTGAAATGTGATACTGGTAGACGTCCCAAACCTCTCTAATTAGCTTGGGGGTGAACGTTCCGCTGTTTATAATTTCTCCGCCACCAATGGGACATCTTCCATAATTATTTTCATTACGACTAATTTTCAGTTGATAATCTGTCTCCGTTTTGAACTTAATTTCTCATTAGGACAGCAGCACCGCCTTGATTCACGTGCGCGTTAACTAACTACTGTCTCAGGATACACTGGTGCATTAAACGCTGTGTAGAATTATTGGAAACTGGCTTCTTTATTTCTCACGTGTTCTTTTTTTCATAACGGTCCTCTGCAAGAATTTCCTTCCTTTGCTCAAGTGGGTTTTCTACCCAGTACTTCGATCTTCCCGTAGTCCAAAAACATCTTATTTAGGCAAACTGCTGTCTTTAAATTGCCCAGTGTGTGAATATGTACATGTGCCTTGAATTGGACCGACATCCCACCTAGGGTGTCCCCTGACTTGTGTTTTGTGCTTCCTGACTCCAAACTCACTACAACCCTGTAGCCGACTGTACTGTATGTTTAGGAACATAATAAAAGTCAGAGGTATTAATCAATATACCCACCTGTTTCAGAGAACACTTACACTCTACAAAATTGTAGGTGTTTGGCTTCAAATGGACACATTTGGGAATCTTAAGGTTTTCTTGGATCTGGGTGATCATGGCTGCTTCCAGGAGGGGAATTAAAGGAAACAGCCCAGGAATGCATATTAATCATGCAGCAAATGTTCCTTCCAACACAACAGTCACTTCTGACTCGGTGGTAGAGTTAATTCGATAAAACGCTACCCCTGAGACTTCTGGGGCCTTGAATTCCTGGCGCTGTCCCTGTTTGTGTCGAGCACAAGTGTCTGGAGGGATGGTGTTGTTGGGGGGGGGGGGTGGTTTGTTGAGTGTCAACTATACAATTGCTGGCGAGGAAGAACACTTTAAAAAAAAAGACACTTTTGGGACTAGTGCTGCTCCTCTTGTCCTCATGCGAATGTTTTTTCCTCATTTCATCTGATGCCAGCAGCCTTTTGAAGGCAATTATCACAACTGGCAGAGCACCATATCACCATTAGGTCCTTTAGCAAGGCCCTTAACCCCAATTGCTCCAGGATCTCTGGCTGACCCTGCTCTCTGATCCCCACTAATATGTGACTTTGGACAGAAGAATCTGCTAAATGAATGAATGTAATGTAATTGTAAATTAGGTTGGACATGTGCCCGCATCGTGGTCTCCTGTGTCTTCTGAATACATTTGACTTACGGCTTTTGTATTGATCTGGAATGACGTTACATTTCTCCACTGGTTGCCGAGGGCCACTGTCAGAGCCCTGTCCCTTCAGGACTCTCATAGCGCCACACCTCAGTGGATTCTGGGTCTTCTGAACACCACTGTACAATGTGATGAATCAGAAACGCTCTCCATTCGTTTAACAGTAAAGCCGATTATCGGGTAATTGTCATGGCGAAGGTGGGGAAAAGATAAACATCCACTCAGCAGCTCACATGAAAAGAGGTTCATGAAGCAAAACTAAACAAAAAGGGCAAACCAGAAAACAAAGTGACCACGAGAGTTCAGAACTCAACAGGGGAACCAGCTATTAACAGAACCATAAACAGACTTCTAAAGGGGTCCAGGCAGCACACAACACATGGTAGAGTAAGCAATGACTAACTAATGAAGGGAATGAGTGCAGGTACTTAAATACACATAGAAAACCAGGGAAAATAAGGAACAGGTTTAAATCATAATCAAGTTAACCAATCAAGGAAGGCACAGGAACAATGAGCAACAGGTGGAGTGACTAACACTAACGGGCACAGGACTAGGGAATGTTAAGAAACACTGACACTAAGAAACACTAACCACACTGGGAATACTAAACTAGGATAATTAACATGGAATACAGATATAAGCAAGATAAATACAGCAAACCTACGTCAGGGAAAAAAACAGAAAATAACAAGCACTGGGGAAAAAGCAAAAACCAATAAATACAAATAAACAGATATGGCCTCTGGCCAGCTTCAGACCCTCAACGAAAAGGCTACCATTTAAGCCGTGTGCGCAACCCACTGAGCTATGCAGCAGGCCAGGGAGTAGAAAAACCCACTAGGGCTGAAGGCTACACGGCGGTAGTGGTGGTGGTGGTGGTGGTGGTGGTGGTGGTGGGAGGGTTGCAGGTAAGTGTCATGACCAGCGACGCCTACTGGTCAACAAAGGGAAGAGATGTAAAGGGTGGAGTCGGATGGGCACCGATCCTGACAGGTTATCTAATGGACTTTATGGAGTCTTTACCAATTCCAAAACAGTAGATCTTTCTTTCCAGGTTATGATCCCATATGGTCTTATTGTGCCTGAACCTTCAACCTCATTATGTGAATTTTCACTCTGTACAGTTTTTCTGTGTGTGATGGTTCCTTACTAGTGACTTACGATACAGGTTTTGATGTTCCTCTGCCAGCAGACGTGGGTTTGATGTTTCTGGGGCCCCACTCATAAAAAGTCATTCTAGGGCCCACCGGCTCCCCAGCCATCTTTGTTTGTAAGGTGATGAGACATCAGGCGTGTCATCGTTTGTTGTGAAGAAACTGGTCAGCTAAGTTGCTATTAGAGACTTGCTATCTTTGATTTTCATTTCGTGGCACTGCAGTGACAGGATCGTTTCATGGTTGCATAGAACGTTAACATCAATGAGTAGGGTCAGAAGATCATAGCTAGCGAGCTGGTTAGCAAAACGTGCTGCTTCAGCATCTCCTAAATAAGACGTTTATTAAATATTTTGTGTAGTAACTGTTTGTGGCGAAAAGGGGGCCCAAAACTTTGGGGACCCCCATGTAAATTTGTGGTTTGAGTGGTGGTAAGCGCTGCCACCGTCTACCAGCAAGGAGGGGCGAGGATAAATTTGAAAAAGTCCCGCTATTTCTTCTGCACATATTAGTTGTGACGCCAAGTGATATTCAACGTTTTACTGTAACTCTACGGCTACCTTCCCATTTTACAAGTGATCATGAAATATTTGTAAAGTGGCTTTCTCTCCTTTTCAGTTCAGTTACTTTCCCCATGACATTCTGAGCCGTGTGAGTGGAAATCAGTTCATAAAATTTGCAAGACGGTTCTCAAGCAACTGTCTTTTTTAAGCAGAGTTTTCTGAGCCCAAATTGCTTTCAATAACATTAGTTGCCTTGCTAAAAGCAGAATCTGGTAGTGTATTTTATATGAAATCATCAATATGCATACTGGCACTAAAGGATCGCTCTAACCTTTAACCCCAAGGTTTGATGAAACGATACATTTTCACATCCATAATAGTTGCTGTGCAGATTTAGGAGTTGCTGCCTAAGAATTCAGATGCAAAAAGGTCAAACCTGAATGTGCAACTGGATGAACTGCTGGGCAGTAAATCCTACAAGGAGAAAAAAATCTGCAGGGTCAGTCGGACAAAAACGGAATTAATCGTACAAACGATAACCACAGACCATTAAACACTGAGCTCCAATAAGCTGGAAAGCTGGTGGAAGTGTCATGCTAGAGTATTGTCCCTTAGGATGCAGCAAGAGATTTTAAATTACCCTGTTCGCTCTGCTAAACTGCTTACTTTCCGTTTTGCGCCAGTCAGTCAGGGCTTTTGGACTCAAAGGTTTCGATCGTCACGTTGCTTTGAACGGCAAAGGTGTTCATGCAGTCAGTCTGAGAGCAAGGTGACTGGCTGGGGGACTTTGGGGAAACGGAGTGCCAGTAAAACGTCCGTGAAAGGATCTACTTCTAACACAGGTATTTGTGTTTTTCGCTCTCAGCATTGTAGCCTTCAACCCTAGGGACTCTCTACCACACTTTTATTAAACAACTTAAGACATGGCCTGAACCATGTAATATAGCTAGTGCACTCAGGTCCCACTTTATTAGGTACACTGAGCTAGTCCCAGGTTGTACTAGGTAATTGCACCTGAATGTGCAATTAAATAAATAACTAAACCATAAAAATAGCAGCACAGTAGCAAGACTGTAATTAAAACGATATTTAACAATAAAGGGACCGGGTCTTGTAGCCCACCCCCACGGGCACCGGACACTTTATCGTTATTTATTATTTAATTGCACCCTTGTTACCATGCTGCTATATTCATGGATTACAGTTGCTTAATTGCACAGTGTTCATTCATTCTTCTGCTCCGTATTTCCCCCGAGTTGTTGTTTGTATTTAAAGTGTCCTAGGTCTGTATCAGGCGTTGCAGCATATAGGCTGTCTTTCACGTGCATTATGGGTAGTGTTTGTAGTGTTCAGCCACCGTGATGTGACTGTATGTTGTGTATGCTGTATGTGTATCTGGGGGAATAGTATTTCATACCAGTATAGATGGTATCACAGTATAGTCCCACCTGACCTGTTGGACCAGCTTGTTACCTCCAGAAGCACTCAAAGGCTAGATGAGTTGTATGTTCAGAGAATCCCTACACCGCACAAAACCACTGCTGTGCTGAGCTGTAATTTTTTGCACTTGAGGCCTTCCTGTTAGCTTTAACGAGTCTAGCCACTCTCATCTGACCCCTCTCATTAACAAGGTATTTTCACTCGCAGAACTACCTCAGGCAAAGCTTTTCGTTTTTTTTTTTTCCTTTGTTTATCGCACCATTGTCTGTAGTGCGTGGAAATCCCAGGAGGGACGGCCGTTTCTGAGATGTGGGATCTACCCCTGTCTGGTACCAACCATCACAGCCCGTTCACAATCGCTTAGACCGGGCGTCTGGAAAATTGTAATTGCTTATCTGCACAGTAACTGATCCTCCTGACCCTGTCTGTATCCTGTATATATTCAGTTGCAGCCACATGATTCTCAGATATTGGGGCGGGAGGACCTGCTGAGTGTTTATATTAACAACGAGACCGCACCCCATGCCCAAATCCTTACTCTTGTGAGCATTAACCTCAGCTCCTCCCCTCCTCTATTTTCTATCTTTGCCTAGTTGCCGCTTAAATGCCCCGTTTGCGCATGATCGGGGCTATTTTAATTCAGAGCAGCTATACACAGCTGGGCTCTTGTCCTCCTTAGCCTGTTTTTGTCAGGTTATACTGCTGATAAAATATCTGGGGGTGTTTGGGAGACGTTTGTTAACAAGACCAGGGATTGCTGCCGTGTCAGTGGTTTGCGGGGCAGTGTGTGGCTGGAGAAGCATGCATCTCAGTGTGTTAGGACCCTCTATCTGTGATCGAAAGGCTGCTGGTTCAAATCCCAGGTTCGACAGAGGGATTCTCATCATTCAGCAATGCTCTTAATCTCCTATTTGCTCCAGGGGCTGTTTAACCCTGCTTTCTCAACTGTGCATTGCTTTGGATAAAAAAAAAACTGCCATATAAATTGACAAGTGATCACAGTAGATCCAGATCTGCTGTGGTGGAGCTAGAGTGGGCATTTGGGGATAGAGGTTTGGGTTAGGGTTAGGAGGGCACAGGTGATGCTCAGGCCGCTGCGAGTGGGCATGTCAGTGTGCTGTATAGAGTTCTGGTCCAGTGCCATGGCTTACATTACTGTGAGGCAACAGCTCTCAGAGGATTTCTAGTGTTGGTTGGCTGAGGGACAGAGTGTGGGATGAAACACATTCTCTCATGATAATTTGTATCAGTCTGTTAAATGACACTAGAGTATAGGTGGCTATTATTACATTAAGGTAGGATAATAAAAGCATTTTCTTATGTCTCACTTACTACTTTTTTCATATCTGTGACCTCAGCCACACCCTACTGACACGGGACCAGCAAGGTGCCCATACTGCCAGCTCTACTGTTCGTTTGATCTGATATTATAATCATTGCGATACAGTCACATGACCTTCCACCACGTGCAGATTCATTTCCTCTCCACCTCTCCGTCTGGGTGCTTAACTTTTTTTGTCACTGAGTGTATATTGCTTTGGATAAAAGCATCAGCTAAAAAATAAATAAATGATGCACTGTGGTTTATTTGCATAGGCCCAACTGGGAAAGTCTGGGTCACCTACAGGAGCCCATGAGGGACAAAAAGAACCAGCATCAAAGGCGCATCTATTCTGAAGACAGTGGCCCACGTGAGCCAGAAAAACGACAGAAAGGTCAATGGATGATAGACCAAGAAGCACTTTAATAATCTCCCTAATAGTTTCCTTGGAGGACAAACTATTTGATTATCGCAATTCATTGTGCCTGTTAATTACGAGTGTGTGGCAGTTCCAGGCTAATTTATATTTTTGTCTTGTCTGACATTTGGAAGCTTGCGGTAATTTTCGACACTATTAAGTGTTTGAAATTCTGCAGGCAATCTCTTAAGGTCTCACTGCATCAATCAGAACTCATTTAACCGAGTGCAGAAATCAGAGGCATTAGGCTGTTGATGAGTCACATCTGAAACAAGAAGGTACAATAAAATATGTAAATGTTTTAGCCAAAATATCCATTTTATATTTTCAAATTTTTTCCCCCACAAACTCATACCTCTGATAATGTGCTTATTTGACCCAGGGCAAAAGTCTGTTCAAGGCTACCAGGCTGTAGAAATTCAGTATAAAGAAATTTGTGTGACTATGACACTTAAAGACTAACATTATCCAGATTTCATTGCTTGTTCTGTCATTTAACGGTATACTTACTGATAGTTTTCAGGCTTTAACACTGCATGTGCCATGTACTGAAGTTTGAATGACAGAGAAAATTACAATGGCTCACATGCATGGATGACTTGTAAATTGGTGAAATGTTCCATTTTTTGGGGGGTGGTATGTGTGTGACTCAGAGGTTTAAGAAACTGTGCCTGTGATTGGAAGGTAGTTGGTTCAAATCCCAGGGTCAGGAGAGTGATATCACCCATGGGGTCCTCAGCAAGACCCTTAACCCCAACTGCCCCAGGAATTGTCTGACTCTCGATTCTCACTTTGTCTAAAGGGGTCTGCTAAATAAATAAAATGTAAATGGAGCTGAATGTTCATCTTTATACATGTAGAAGGACAGCCAGGTGCTTGCAGGCCATGTCAGCACATGGTTGTAGGTGTGGAGAATTTGGAGGTCACATGTGGGCTGTTAGCTGAGAGGCACCTTCCAAGCCTGTGTGGAAAACAAACAGACCCAACTGGGCAGGATCTGTTTCACGCAGCTCGTATAACGTCAATTTGTGAGGACTTCTCGCTCTTTCAAAACTGCAACACCGATAACAGTCAGTGGCATAAGGTTCGATTCCGCGGCTTCTTCCCCAACACGATGGAATCTGATGCTGGTACCATCTTGACCTCTGAATTATACCTGGATCAGACCATAAAACGTGTTTCGGCTCTTCAGCTGTGAGCTGAGGTACTTAACCTCTCCTGCCTCAACAGGGGCCAAAGGAGAAACATTAGAGAGGTCACTAAAGGCTGCTCGACTGCGTTCCCAGGACAGAACAGCAAATTTACACTACGACACAGTGACATGTCCGCAGTGTCACATTGTCAGAGAGGGAGACACATTGCCCGGGTTATTTTGACTCAAGGTTGATTGATGTTAGTGTGGTTGAAGTAATAAGGTTTTCCCATTTATTGCAAGTTCTATCTATGCTTTCCCAGGCCAGACATACACAATATAAAACCAATACTGTGCTCAGTTTCAGCAGTACTATTTCCTCTCTGATCTTGCCGACATAAGTGCGTTTTTTCGGTAGCTTTTGTAGATGCTGATAAATTACGTGGCGCGATGAAGAGTGCGTCTGTTCTTGTGCGCTGTATTCTTAGAGCTGGATGGTACATTCCTAAACGAAAAGATCTCTGAAAAAATGTCCCATTAGTGGAACCTTCCACCATCCTGCCAGTAGAACCCTAAGCCCCAAAAGCTATAAAAGCACCATTTTGGAATTTCTGTAACCTTCTTCTGACATGCTGAACTACCGGCTTCCAGTGAAGATGTAAGTGGGCTGGCGTGACATCCATCCATCCATCTTCCGAGTACTTATCCTCAACAGGGTCATGGGGGGTGGGGGTCTTGCAGCTTATCCCAAGCAACATGTGGCTAAAGGCAGAGGATGTCAGTTCACCATGGCAGTGTGATGTTGTCTTATTTAATTAGGGCATGTATGCGCACAGGGAGGTAATGCACCAGACCACATGGTCTGAAGCAGGAATCTAATACAATGGCTAGTAGTGGTGTTGACACTGTCAGTGGAACTTTGTTGAGCTGATAGAAGCCCAGGATTGGGGTTGAACCAGCCCTTTACTGTGATTCCTCTATATATGGTAGCCACCTCACTGGAGAACTGTAGTATACCTGATTGCGGTGTGTTCCCCCCGGAAATGTTCTGAAGGACACACGTAGAGCAATGGGTTAGGGTTAGGGTTAGGTTAGGGTTAGGGTGTGTGCTGAACGTGCAGCAGTGTCCCTCTAAAATGTTACCTTTATTTACCACCGTCGTGTCCAATCAACGGCCGTTTGATCTGGGAGTGTGAATCTAGATGTGATGTCCAGCACGCTGCAAGCCTGTCCTGGGCTCTCTCAGTGGGGAATCCACGAGCCTCATGGTAATGTCATCATCTGTCGTCAGAACACCGTTTGACCTGGAAACCTAATGTCACTGTTTTATTGTAGGAGTCATTACTGACCTGTATTACTCATTTTTGCTATTAGTGGGGGCGGGGGGCTGTACGTATTACAGTGCCCCTGCTTGAACATAATGCCCACACTGATACCTAAACATTTGTCTTTTCCTCCCCAACCACACCCACACTTTTTTAAAAAACCACAAATCAAGCAAAGGAGTAGATTTGGGTATGGACAATATGCGGAGTACAAAGTATATTTTGGGGGGGGGGGCAGGGGGTTTGGGTCTGATTTTGTCCCTGCCAGTGTTGAAACAAAACATATGCTCTAATGTACCCAGAGTCACAATTCCTTCCTTCTGCCCCCAGGGCTCCCGGTTCTATTTGTTGTGCCACCCAGAGCAAATCTTCCAAATTATTTATTTGCTTAAGCCTGCTTGATTTTAACACATTTACATAACTCCATGTGTTCCCAGAAGTCAACGGGAAACCTTCTGGAAACATCAGTCGGTCTCAAAGCCTGGTCCCATAGGGCTACTTAAGATCTGTCTTGCACTTAGAAATAATTGTGTTTCTCTCGCTCTTTTCCTCAAAATATCTCCCACTTTTTTCACAAAAAGGCCTAAATATAGCAGGCAACACAAAGTAAACGAGATGCATGAAAATTAAATTTGAAATTATTAAATCAAATCGCCATCCTAATCATCACTGCATTTTTCTTTAGCGTAATTTAGCTTGTCTTAATTTAGATTTTTTAATGTTCTTTAGGAACTAGCCTAAAATGTTTTACTGAGAAAAAAAGGCTGGGTTATGAAGGATAGGCTCAAGGACTTAAAACCCGACAGCCGGCGAGTTAAACCGCTCTTTTCTGATCTGCCCTTCAGGTACTTGAACTGGATTTGCTCTTGTAAATCATAAAACTATATAAAGAGGTGTGATTTTTGTCCCTCTGGATAACAACGCCGGCTAAGCAATGAAACAGCCATCATTCTTCATCGTTTCTGCCTGCACTGTGTTTTCATTAATCGCCTTAATCAATAACGAGCGGTGTGCAAACAGCGAGAATAATCCGGCCGATCTATTAACTACAGTCATATAGCCGACGCTCCGGGCCTTCCTGTTGAACTTTAGGAAGTTCTCTTCACTCAACAAGACAAGGAAATTATTTCCTGATAAAGGAAAGTATCGTCTCTCCTCCCCCCACTGCTATATATCTACGGGGAAACCGAGGTGTTTCATTAGAAGAACTTCGTAAGGATTGATGGCCTCACTCCTCCTTACCTGATTTCCAATTCAGCTTCCCTCCCCCCTAAGTGCCAGCACTACTCTTTGTATTACTCTGTAGGATAAATGAGACCAATCGTTCAGTCCATTAAGCAATTAAACTACTCAATATACAAAGATTCCCCTTGTACGGATTCTGCCGAACACCCCGGAGGTTTTACCTGCACGCTGCTGTCTTCATACGAATTGCTCGTTTTCATTGCAGAGAGAAGAACAAAGAACTAGACGGCAAAATGTAAGACCATATGCTACTATTTGTTTTTAGATCTAATCATTACTGCTGACGTTTCAACTGAATGGAATGGAACTATATTTAGCATTTAATAGTCATAAATTTAATAACACGCAGGTGGGCACTCGCAATGCATCAAAAGTTTAAAATGAGGTTATTTCAAATTTCCGATTAAACTCTTACGAAAGAGCAGCAGGTAGCGCGTCCCTCTTCATTAATGAAATGGTTTTAGTGACTCCTACTGGTCGAAATAAATGATCAACATGCAGGTTTTAACGTATTCTTTTTTGCTAGTAATTTTTGTAGACTTTTTAAGCGGCGGGTTTGAGTTCCTACAGCAAACGACATTCAATTCTTGACTATAACTGAAAGAACAGCTAAATTGAGATGACGCACCAGCCATAAAACCGTAGCAAATCTCCATTCCCTCCTGTTTAAATATAACATATGAGCTAGATATTAATTGCTTTTGCCTTTTCTCAAGGCTCTTAACCTTAAAATGGTCCGTTTGTGTGTTTTGTATTACAACTAGTATAATATTTGCTGGAGGTGAGTCTATATTTGTATTTGTACAAATAATAACGAAATTCTGTCTTCGTTATTCTTTCTGGCTTACAGACTCTATTGCCACTACTGCGTGATTAGGCCTGCTTCAGTAAGCAACGTAGAACTAAGCCTCCCTATCGTATTTATCGTTTATCTCGTCAGTTATTAAATGTTTCTGCAACCCCCCCCAACAACTTAAGAGGCCCCCAAAAAGTCGCGGACCCCGGGTTGAAAACACCTGTTTTATTAGAATGAGCGCTGAGCTCACGGCCCAGCTGGTGCACTTTCACACGGAGGAATGGCACATTACCTGCGGACAAGCATTTTCTCTAGGTCAACCCATTAACATTGCGACCGTTTAATTGACCTGCATCATAAAGCCTGCCTTATTTGTAAGGTGCTAAATATACCGGTTTAAGCAAATCGCATTTTTCCAGAAAGGCAATACATCACGGCTTTTCTGCAAACCCTCAGCTCCCTTAGCAATCATTACGCTATCTACACCAAATAAATTAAGCATGAATTGCCGAGCACGCTAAATGGCTCGCAACACGTAATCATCCAAATAATAACGAGCCAATCATTAAAGCGACCTTGATGGACGAGGTGAAGAATTTTTATTATAGAAAACGTAATGGTGCAAAATTGATGGAAGAACCGAAATGTGCTTTTCTGTGTAATTAGTTCTCTCAAGTTTGTCCTTATTAACTCACCAAAATACGCACTGAATAGTCCACTAGGACAAAGGTGATTAAAGTAACAGGATCTGAAGTGAGACATGAATCGATATATATACATTTTCAAATTGCATTACTAGTCAATTCGAATTTGACACGTACTGATTAGAGGCGAAATGCGATTATGTGTTAAAATCTGAGCGTTTTTCTGTATTGTTGGCACAATATTTTTATTGAATAATCAGCGCAGCTGAGAAAAAAAGCCATCACACCGGGTTTGTAAGTCACGTCGGCAAAATATTCAATATCAGTCAACGTATTCCATTCGGAGATTACAATAGACTTTGTCTATGGTTGGATTTTGAGCAAATGATGACATCTGCTGGGAGAAGGTCGATAACGCACCCTGTCACCGAGCCCCTCGTTCGTTTGTATAACGATCTGGGACGACGCTGCAATGAAAGATCGAATATAAAATGAAATACAGAAAAACGCTCGTGCGTGTTTCATTCGACCATGTACTCTGAGCCGCATGTTGTTTGCAAAACTTAAACCGTTTTTATTCTTGTCAGTAGTTGGCTGATCAACAGATGGTGCTAATCCTTCATTAAAACAAGTTTAATAAAACTATTTAAATCTGCAGCGTCGGATGTCTGCTTTTAAATGAGTAATCTTTTGATCTCAGAATGAAGTTTGATTACACCTATAGCGTTCAGCATCTGTCATCTTGTATATTACAATAGTGAGTCGTTCCATATCAAAACACCCAGTTTGAGAAACAATCCCCAGGCTTCAGCTCCCCCTGAATAAGTTTGCTCCTATCCCAAACTTATAGAGAGAAAAAAAAAAACAGGTCTGTATCTCGAATAGTTTTAAAACCGCAGCTTTTTGATATTTTAATTATTTTTTGCTCTCAAAGTGTTTGTCATTTTGAATTTTCGGCCATTTCAGAGTCTTGTAGGAGGAAAAGTACATATATATAGCTAATCTGATTACATTTTTTAATTTTACAGACAGTTAGCCCTAGTCAATGTTTCAAAGCTCTGCAAGCCATCAAAGGAGCTGTGAATGCTGGAAGTTTGACTGAAATGCTTAGTTGGCAAAATGCAAAACATTAATTAAAATTTCAAAAGGCTGTAGTTTCAAAGCTATTAGAGATATAGTTGTAATTTTTGGGATTTCAACGTAAGTTTGGTGTCTGTAAACTTTCACAGGTGCATCTGAGAACTGAACTGAACTATAAGTAATTAACCAAAATTGATATATAAAACAGTATGTTCTTACAGAACCGGTTTCACCACTTCCCCTTTAAACTGTCTGTTGTGGAAGCAATACCAAGGTCATATTTCCACAGAACTCTAAAAAACTGTGTATCTTCCATGGAACACTTTGGGAAAAGTATATTAAATTATGTATTACACCACCACATAATTAAATGTACTTGCACTTCGTATGGATGGAAAACACCGGATTCATGTGCCCGGTGAATTTCTGCTGACAAAAATTTCAGTCCAGGAGCCAACGCAGTAATTTACGCTGTAATTTGTCAATAGCACCACTAGATGTCAGCCTAGACTTCAGAATTCTAAAATATCCAGCTTCGAAAAAGTCAACGTCTAAGTTTATAGGAGGCACAGTGCTACCGTTAATGATTACGAAAGAAAACGACGTACGATGTTTGAGGAAATGGCTCTTGAATGTGCTATGCAGATTTTTTTTTTCCTTTATTCACAGCAACTGTGGCACAAGAATTCCACCGAGCTCCTCCGATCACGTGAAAATAACACCCGAATATATAATAATAATAATAATAATAATAATTAATTAATAATATTATGAAGGTATTCCACTAGGCAGAATTTCCAGGTTAGCTAGATAACTTGAGCCGAATGGGAAAACTGTCCAATAGGAGGAAAAGTAAGTGATATTCCCATTGGACTATCCTTTCATTTGGCTTAACTTATCTGGCTAATGGAAGAATCCTGCTTCGTGGAATACCCCCTGCCCCAGTGTTCACATTTACAAAGACACAAAATTGTTTTAATGATCTGGCCCCAAATCTTCACCCTATGTTTTTCACAAATTCTGAATACTGCCATATTGACATGTTGGGATAACGGTACCAAGGTCATTTTCTAGGGAAAAAAAAAACTAATAAAAATTCCTACCTAGAAAAAAGTACAGAAAGAAACTGTACATTTAGATCTCTGTAAAAGGATGTTTATATATGGATACACTTTCAGAGAAAAAGGGTAAAGATTTGTACCTTTGCTTGTCACTGGGGCTGTACCTTTGTGATTATACCTTTTAAGGTACAGAAATGGGGCATCCCAAAAAATACAAACAACATTAATGTACCCTCAATGGTACAAAAATGTTCCTCAGAGTCCATTTCTGTCCTTTAAAAGGTACATTAGCCCATACCTAAAGGGTATACCTATAGGGTACAGCTAGCAGACCCTCAATGGTACAGCCCCAGTGACAACAAAGGTACAAATTTTTACCCTTTTTTTCTGAGAGTGTGTGTAGCATGTGGATGTGTTTAACGTGCATTAACTTGCCCCAACACTGGTTGACCATTTCCTGAAAATCCAGGCTACTCGATTGGTTTTGACCTTTTATAATCTTCTCTTTCGGGGTTGCTGATGAACATACCATGACGTGCTACTCAAACAGGCCTGACATTCCTATCTGGGAATAGCTGAGATACCCCCTAACAATCTTCCTGTCCCTTCAGTGATGAGTTTACTGTATAACTGTGTGGTGTAGCAGGAAAGCTGGGTGCCAGTAAATGTATTGATTTACAAAGAATGGCTTCCACAGCAGAAAGCAAATTGCGCAGGTCTGTTGGGTACAGATTTGTACATACTGCATTTGACCTGTAGGGGAAGCCAAAGTGAGCTGCAGCTGAACATGGTGCTTCGACCACCGGCCCCATGAAGAGAGTTTATAAACAGCCTGGAGTGAGATTGACAGGCTGGGCCAGACCACTGCCCTCTCTGGGTGCTGCCCTGCAGCTTTGGGCTCACAAAGGACACCTCTCTATATTTAGTCACCATTGGGGCTTATCGTGCACCAGCTCACGAGGGAGGACAGATAGGCCTTCTGGGAAATTCTGAATGGCTAAGACCGAAGAGGGCACGCCTCTCAGGATTACAGGAAGGGGCTTTTTTTTGGGAAACTATGTGAGGCATTGGGCCAAAATCCACAGATCGAGCTGCAGAAAGGGTTATCTTAAAGCCTGATGAGAGTATGTGCTGTTTGTAGATGACATTAGACAGGCTGGTCATCCATGCATCACTGGGCTAACATGTGCACAGGCACAATGCTGTGCAGAGGCTTTTCGGGGGTAGGTGCTTGACCCCACTCTGTAAATTCTTTCCCCTTGGCAAATCAAAACAAAATTGGACTAGGTGGGGTATGCTAATGTCTCAAAATGGGGCACTTTCAATCATTAGGACAAAACAGACAGGTGCTCAGGCAGCTCCCCCCCCCCCACCGCATGTCCCTGCACATGCATACCCCTCCCCGTTCCACAAAGATTTAGCCCCCACCATCCCCCTTGAAATATTTTTGAAACTCAACCACTAGCAGTAGCCATCATGGGAGCAGAGAAAAATTCTGTTCCTTCAGTGAAGTAATTAAAAATCCAATTTTGAGGTGTAGCAAAAGGTTTGCCCTTCTACTTAACGGAACACAGCTACAAGGATAACTGGCGTCTGCTGCTGGAACACTCTGATTCAGGCCAGACCTGATCGACATAGCTCTGACTATCTAGCCCATTAGATGAGAGTCATCATTTTAACACACAGATTCTAGAGGACCACCGTGCTATGATTTAATGCTGAAGAACTGCCAGGGGATGGAAGCTCTTAATTCCACTCAGCCTGGAAAGCATTGCAAAGGCTTCTTAACCCTTGTGTATTTTACTTCTTCCATTCTAAGTTCTAGAATCTATAGAATTTAACCTCATTTGGAAAATGGACTGGGGTCACTTCGACCCCACAAATAACACAGGGGTTAAGGCTATGGGTCTTCAGTAAGTAACAGTCAGAGTCTTACTGCCCAAATTCAGAAGGTTTGGGAGAGCAGTGACTCTTCGGATGACTGGCCATGTTGCCAAAATGTTACTGTAGACTGCATGGGGTTTGGTGTCAGAATTACTCTACAAGTCTCCCACAAATGGGCAGCATCTCCCTGACACCCGCAAATAATGTGCAATGTGCCAGATATCTATCCACAGACCATGAAAAATTAAATAACGCAGGTTGTGGCTAAAGATCATTTGCCCATACAAGGTCGACATCAGTTACCATTGAGGCCCCAGGCATTTTCCAGGTCGGTCATAATCCCTAACCCCCCACCTCCCCACACCCAGCTCAGCAGAATTCACCATGGGGCCAAGGAGACCCCAAAATCCAGGGCTGAAGTTTGTAGGTCTGAACATTTCACTGCATTCATCCCTGCCAAAGATGTCATAACCAGTTATCGAGTTAAGAAAGTGATTAATCTTCCCTACGTGAAAGTAGTGGGTATTTCATAACTTTCTTCACTAAAGAAATTGCATAACTGTTAAAACTTATTGTTGGTTCGATTTTGCTTTTATCTAATGAATTACAGTTACAGATTGGATAACATTCACTGTCAAAAAAAGGGCTCAAGGGACTGCAGCTGAAAACGTGATTCCAGTGCAGTTGTGTGCGAAGCAGCGCTGATTTCCAGAGTATTGGAAGTGTGTAGGTGCGTCGTTTGATAGCTGTTGACCGATTTAAGTCCTACAAAGCTAAGTATCCGCAAAAGTGGCGCCATGGTCTTTGTTATCGTACGCGAGCTTCAGAGTATCCTGCGCAGAACAGTCGCCTATTGCATTTCTTCCTTATGAGGGCTTGTGGAAAAATGAAACGGACAGAACACCAAATGCGGCTTCCTGTTGATTTCTCCCTGTCCTTCTCATCGATATGCCGGCCTCATACCTCATGCTGATTGGCTGTGAGTGGCAGCATGCCAGTTCCTGATTGGCCGGCGGTGCCATCGTTGAGTTATACCGGCGTGTTTCGGAGCACTGGTACAGAAGTGCACGGCGAGGGCAGAGCACGGCGAGGGCAGATAAGCGAGGGGGCGGACATTCCTACAGGAATTCCTGTTCAGTCCCACGATAACCGGCACTTTTTAAAAATTTATATAGCCCGCATTTGAGCACTTAAATTAGTATATTTCCACTTGGAGGGTGAAGACGGAAAACATGGCGCAGCCCGACAAGAAATTTTTCGAGAACCTCTCCGGAGCTGGCAAAGCCATCGCCGTGCTGACAAGTGGGGGAGATGCTCAAGGTAAAGGATCCTGCGAGGCCGCCCTGTTACCCTGTATCACTTAGGGAAAAGACGGCGATGTCATTTCGTTTGCATCACTGTATCCGTGCAGGAAACTTAATGATGAGAGTCACAACGCGGCGCAGTCATCGATATATTATGTAGTAAAATACACTATTTATGCACGGTGTGATATTTACCTACACCAGTATACATAACAACCCAGTCGATCGAAAACAATTTAAAAAATTACGCATCATATGATTACTTAGATGTTACATCCGCTAAGTTGCATCATCTTATGAACCAACCAGCACATTGTCTTGCTTTAAAATGTCATGTGTATGTTTTTGCTACCATACACGCGTGTCGTGTTAAATTATAAAATTGATAGCTGCATTGCGGAGCTTCTTCCTCACGATTGCGGTCACATCCACGCGTCAGCGCCGCATCCTCTCTAAAGGCGTCTGTATGGACATGATAAACATGATCTGCTCATTTTATATTTTATAAGGAGGAATTTCTTTGTAATAAGGTATATTGCAAAGTATATAGGGTCATATGATCCATTTTTTTATAAAGAGGGAGACGTGCTAAGATGTAACGCTGCATTTATTTTCTGAGCGAAACAGGAAGTCCAGCGATTACGTGGTTTGACAGGCGATCTGCTTTAGTGGAAATGTAGGTATAAAAGTAATAATCGAGATTAGGGATCGCTGCGCTTTTGCTCCGCGGAAACACTGGTGGTGTTTTTTTATGTATAAACGGGGACGCCGGCCGTGTCGTGATGGCAGGGTGGAGGACAGACGTGACCGGGGGCGGATGGATGTGCGTACGTGAGGAGCTGCAAGTCGCAACGCCGCTGTGGTGGAAACCCGAGCATCCCCGAGGCCCGAGCCCCCGAACCTGAGATCATAGCGGAAACGCGCCAGTCATTTCAGCACCTTTTCCTAACTGTCGGCGTGACTCAGCCGCGTATCACTTTGAGTCAGTGGGGCTGTGATGGGAATGTTCGCGGAATCAGGCATCACACCTGTCCGCCCTTACTGAAATGCTATTCCATTAATGCAAAGATGTCGGGTGAATTTGATAGATAAGGTCACATTGCAACTATCCCCTCCCCCATGTTGCAGTGACAGGAATTACTATTGACAGAAACATGGAATCCCACATGCCCTTAGCAGTAAGGAATACAGTGTGTGTGTGTGTGTGTGTGTGTGTGTGTGTGTGAGAGAGAGAGAGAGAGAGAGAGAGAGAGACCCGGTGACAGGTACCTGGAAGATTAATGACTGAACAGACCTAGACTGTGTCATACAAAAGGATTTTTCATTAGCATTGGATGGTTTTGTAGACCAAATGAGAAGCACACGTTCGGGCAATAAGGAACTTAATGGTGTCTCAAGGTCATGGTTCTGATCTGATGAATCATGGGATTTTTTCTCATTTCTGCTGATGCATGTTCTGAGGATTTATGTGTTTGCAATCCTCACTTGTGTGGGGTCACAGGACCTGCCCAGGTGCCCTTGTCACCACTGTTAATTAAAATGGTCGTGCCGTCAAAGCCTGTTAGAGGAACCAAAGCAGGGGATAAAACTGTCACGTTGAACGTGTCACACTCCAGAGTCATCTATTTATGTGGCCTGTCTGTCACTTAACGTAGGATTGACCTTCACCAGAAGGCCTGTCATATATGGGGTGTAAAGGGACGTTTTCAATGTTAAAGGAGCATTTTAAGGTCATTGCAGTGAAACACTCTTGGCCGTCTCTGTTTGTCCTGCTGCCTGCTTTTGTACATTCTGTAGGGCCTCCTTGCTAATTACATTTGGTCTCCTAGTAACAGCATGAGCATAGCAGCAAACTCTGAATGGCATTTAAACAGAGCGGCCTGCTGGCGCTAGGGGCCTTAGGAGACCTTCCAGCACAGGAAAAGGCGTCCCTGGCTATCGCCTGATACCTCTCACAGCTTCTGAAAATCTAAAGAATTGTAGGGCTGTAGATGGAACCTTTGTAGTCCTTTTATGTATATATACACAAATGCATAAAGAAACACATACAGATACATACAAATACATGTATATACATATGTACAGAAATACAGTGCTGTTCATAAGTAGGCAATCAAAGGAAATGTGAAAAGCTGTTTACCTGGGTAGTAAGTGTATATTTGTTCAGATCAAAAACATAATTTAGAACGTATGCAAATTAAGAGTAACACAATAAAAACTAACAGGAATGTCTTCTGCTCTCCAAAAGGTCACTTTTTGGATGGGTAGATGAACATCGCTTCAGTTTCCAAACCTCTCCTCAGGGGCACCGCAGCCATTCCATATATTTGTTCATCATCAGCTCTCTTAATTCATTAATTTAGTTAGTTTAAAAAGGCAGTGAGGTACTGATTAGCCAAGGAAGGTGTGTTCGTGGTTGAGTCAGAAAATATGTCGGAATATGGGATGATTACTCCAAATACTGGGGTGACTTTAGGAGAGGTTATGAAATGGCTGGCACAGCTTAACAGACAATGTCATAGCTTTATACCAATAAGAAGAACATTTAAACATCATTTGTTAGACTGACTAAGATTATTGCTTAGGCAGAGTTTACAGTGATCCTGTGATGTTAGCTTCGCACAGCTGATTGCTGTGGGGGGGGGGGCAGCATGTGTGTAAACTCATTGCTCTTCTCTTCTGTATCCCGTGCAGGCATGAACGCAGCCGTCCGCGCCGTCGTCCGCATGGGAATCTATGTGGGAGCCAAAGTGTACTTCATCCATGAGGTAAGACCAGGACTCAGACACGCCGGTGTGCCAGGCAGATGAGCAGAACAAAACAGACTGAGCCACTCTGCTGCAGGCTGCGAGCCTGTGGAAGGCTGCTGAACCCTGCTGGGAAGTGAGGGTATCGCTAGTGTGATTGATATATATATATACACACACCATTTTAGAGGAGGTGTCTTGGACCAAAGCAGGTCTATAATCAGTCACTTAATCAGCACTGATATTTCTTTTACAAGTTCTTCACAAGTCTAGGGGATCTTATTTTATTGTATCCCTGGGGGCGGGGAGGGTAGGCCATTTATAGCACGGTAACTATGGTGACACAAAGAGCTAAAGTTGATAATTAGTATTTTACGCCTCGGATCAACCATTTCTTGTCTGGCACAAGCAGCTGTTACCGAGACCCCGCCTAGAAGGTCGAGCACGGCCACCGCTCACACTTCATGCTGTCAAGGTGGTGGAGGAAGTGAGCTCGACTCCTCTTCGAGAAAATAGGCGTGGCCTGGCTGCTGCCAATTGCTGTCACGCCTTCGATTCCCGCTGGGCATATCGTAGCCTTTATTTGCTCTCAAAGTCTCGTCTTACACTTGGCTCAGGTCCACTCAGATAGGTATTGTTAGCGCAAATAAAAGCGGTAAGAGAAGAAGGCGTGTTCTGTGTCACCGTGAGTGAGTGTTGGGTGTCTGTGCTCCCCCTACAGGGCTATCAGGGCATGGTGGACGGCGGGGATAACATCATGGAGGCCACATGGGAGAGTGTCTCCAGCATGCTGCAAGTGGTGAGTGGGCGTCGTGAGCTGGTGATTGGTGTAGGGAATCTGGCGGGGGCGGGGCAGGATGTGACTGGGGAATGTGATTCGTGCAGTGTCTGTTGCCTGGCAACTGCTCAGGGGGTGGGCCTGTCCATGGGTCATGTGACCTCAATCAATAAACGTGCATGCCTGCCCGTGTTCATGCACGCCTGTTTACTTAGATGAGTGAGCTCCTGCGTATGTGTTTGTGTGCGCCTGCCCCCCCCCGACACGACTCTGTACCCTTGCAGGGTGGCACGGTAATCGGCAGCGCCCGATGTAAGGAGTTCCGCACACACGAGGGCCGCCTGAAAGCCGCCCACAACCTGGTGCAGCATGGCATCACCAATCTGTGTGTCATCGGCGGCGATGGGAGCCTCACGGGGGCCAACCTTTTTAGGGAGGAGTGGAGTGGCCTGCTGGAGGAACTGCTGCAGGAGGGTACGACCCCCAGGGCAACTTCCGGCTGGTGGGATGATTTTCTGAAAGCCAGGCTACACAAATGAATAAAATATCGGACAGTAGTTGGATTATAGCATCTGATAAGCCACAAGAAACACACAATAGGGTAGTAATATCCCTACAAATAACAATATAGCCCTTATATTTTTATCTCTCGGTACTGGATCTGTTCTCGCAGAAAGGTGTTATCTACCCACTGTCCCCCGGTTCTGATCCAGCTGTA
>JAAGVU020000078.1:11223289-11236187 GCA_011763525.2 Mormyrus iriodes | reverse complement strand
ATATTTTCATGTGTCTATAATGTGGGCTCATGTGTATATGAGAGTATTTTAAAACCAGCTAGCAGAATAAGGCTAAAGCATGGACAGATGTCTGCAGTTTTTAATATATATACATTTATTATATATACATTCATATGCATAATATATGCCTAGTTTATATTAAATGTAGTATGTATGGAATAAACCAGTGTTTCTCAATCCGGGCCTTGGGGACCTGCAGACAGTCCACGTTTTTGCTCCGGGAGCTGGGAGGGAGCAAAAATGTGGACTGTCTGGCAGGGAGCTCAGAGGGAGCAAAAACATGGACCGGCTGTGGGTCCCCGAAGACCTGATTGGGAAACAGTGGAATAGACACAGTAGCCCAAGAAATGTGAAGCTC
This sequence comes from Mormyrus iriodes, assembly GCA_011763525.2. Taxonomy (NCBI): domain Eukaryota; kingdom Metazoa; phylum Chordata; class Actinopteri; order Osteoglossiformes; family Mormyridae; genus Mormyrus; species Mormyrus iriodes. The sequence continues at coordinate 11,235,808 of JAAGVU020000078.1, read as the reverse complement.
ATTCTCATAGTGGTGATTCTGGAAAAGGGGGGATTTCTTTCACGTCCTGTTTTTGAAACGTTTCTCATGTGTAGCACTGAGGCCAGACTCGGCCCCGGGAATGTCGCGAACCCCTGGGCTACATTAGAACGTCACACGGTTCTGACCCACATCTGCTTCTCAGGTCATTCCATTGGTGCAAATGCCCTCCTTGTGTGTCGGTGCTCGTGGGTGGTCCCCTGTTCGGACTTCCCGCCTGTATCATGTGACCCTCCCGTGAGTGTGTGCTGGTGCCTGTTCGTGCCCCGCTGCTTCCAATGTGATAGAACCTGGCTCCCCCTGCTGTCCAAGTGCCATTTCTCAGTCACTGTAACTAAAGGCGTGGCTCCGCCCCTTCCCCTCCCACCTCCTGCAGGCCTACCTGGGACTGATGGACTTTCTAGCCGCTCGCAAGGACCACGAGGCTTTTTGTGTTCCCATGGTCATGGTCCCCGCCACCGTCTCCAACAATATACCGGGTTCTGACCTCAGCATTGGGGCAGACACTGCTCTCAATGCCATTACTGATGTAAGTGTGGCCGCTAGGGGAGGCGTGTATATCCTACACAGGTGGCTGGTCGCTGCCCTGCACTCAGACTGTCATTCACCAGCATCACAGCCAGCCAATCAGAAAGTAGCACCAGGAGCACCAAGTGTACTTAAAGAGACAGCGGCACATATTTAACAAGCCAAAAAAAAAAACGTTATCTGATTGACCAAATATAGTGGATCAGTGAGTCTGTGTTCGACATGTTATGTCTGAGAGCAAATCCACATATCTGAAGGTCAAAAAGTTCACACACCAGCACTGGTGCATCTGGCTGTGAAATCGGGGGGGGGGTGCCATAGTCTCTCTGGTGCCCCCTGTCTGTGCGGCTGGGAAGGGTGACGCTGAGCTCGCAGGCAACGTGCAGGTAAGTGGCGATGGAAGCATGCCGAATTCCCAGGCGTGTGTCCGGCTGCACGGCCATCTGCACGTCCCGCCACTTTGGCCCAGGTCTAGGGTCAGAGGAAGTTTCTCTCTGCGCAGCGACATTCACTGACCTGGTAATCATGTTAACAGTGTTCAATGTAGCGATGCATGTAGCTTTATTTGTGCGTACGTTAATATTTACTTATAATTTTATATTAATTTAAGACATACTGTATAATTTTTCAACGCTCGATTAAAGCAAGATTCTCAACAGGTGTTCTATATAACAAACTATGTTATTAAATGAAAGGCTATTATTTTGTTATTAAAAACAATGCTCATGTACAATGGGCCATTTTTAGGGTTTTTATGGTACCCGACTACCCTTGCTCATCACAGCCTCAATGTTGCTGGGCAGCAGAGACCTTTTTCCTGATCCTAGCCTGGCCACCACGCAGCTTCCTCGCACCATAGCATAGACGCTGCCTCCCACCCCAAAAAAAAACATATAGTCATACCCCACCCTCTTAGCGCCACTTGAGGGAGCCCAGGGTCCCTATCACGCGGAAGAGCGGCGCCCGCAGGCCCCGCCCACCTCCGGGCCACTCTGGCCTGCTAGCACGTCGCTAACGAGTACACACTGCATCACTGCAGGCCTTTGAGTGCGTGGTCCAGCTGTGCGAGGCTCGCGCCACCTTCGAGGAGTTCTGTGTGCCGCTCTGTATGCTGCCCGCCACCATTAGTAACAATGTGCCCGGCACCGATTTCAGCATCGGCGCCGACACGGCCCTCAATGCCATCGTGGAGGTAAGGGCGCCCCCTAGTGCTCATTACTTGCCATAACAATGCATAAGAATGTGGTTGGCGTTAAAATGAGATTGCATCGCTGTGTTCAGTTTTTAAATAGCTGGAACCTGGAAGTGATATGAGTTGTGGGAAAAACATTTTAAAAGCTGATATCTGAATTTTACCCTTTCATCTACAGCCCTTTAACTATAAACTGAAATTGGGAGGAATTTGGAGATTTCAGAACTGGTTGCTGTTTGAATGTAAAATAACTTAAGGCTGATGTTTTATCTGCGGAAGGTGTATAATCTCTTACTTGCATCTTAGTAGTATGTAGATGTACATTTCTCCTGATGCTGAGATGGACTGGCCCCTTGTCCATTTTGCCCTATGCTGCCTGGGATAGGCTCCGGCCCTGCTCTCACCCCCCCATAACTCTGAACTGCATAAGCAGTTAGAAGATGGATTAGCTATATAAAACCCTCAGTTTGCCCTCATAAGGTAACTAGAATATGTAGTTCGCAGAGATGTCATAGATGCCACAGAGCACGCTGCTGCACGGTCTGTGAGTGCATGCTACACGCCTGCTTGCACGTGTTGTTGCCCCCCTCCCCGCGGTCCCGGCCCTTCACCCGTGTACCCGTGTGCGTGTGCACAGACGTGTGACCGCATCAAGCAGTCGGCCAGTGGGACCAAGCGGCGTGTCTTCATCATCGAGACCATGGGCGGCTACTGCGGTTACCTGGCCACCGTGGGCGGGTTGGCGGCCGGTGCTGACGCTGCCTACGTCTTCGAGGAGCCCTTCGACATCCGGGACCTGCAGGTGTGTCAGCCCTTCAGCACTGACTGTCGCCGTACTGTCGGGACCAGTGCCAAACCCAGCCTTTTAGCCAAAAAACCTCTAATCCTTTGTGATATGTGGTCTAGGATTCTCATGTGCTATAAGTCACCATATGATTTATTTAGCCATTGGTTACTTTTGGGGTAACCAGTCAGTGATTGGCTGGGCTATGCTATTTCCACCTACCTGAGGTTTTGATTCATCAATTCACCTGTCACTTACGGCATATCACCCAATTAAAATTGAGTAGAGGAGGAGCTGACAGCTCGTAGTTGCGAGGAGGGGGTTTGAGTGTGCTGGAACAGGCCGGTGCCCTTTAGGACTTCGAGCTGGAGAGTGAGATGTCAGAACGAGCCTCCCGCCCTGTTGTCAGGCGGGTTGCGTCCTGGGATCTGGCCTGCGGTGGTGAGGGTGACCCATTTGGAGCTGTGAGCAGTAACTATAAGTGGCCTAAGCAGCTGAGGGCAGGCAGGGCACTGGAGGATAAGCTGTGATTAGCATGGACCTGTATCCAGGCAACCGTTCGCCAGGGCAACAAGGGTGGAGCTGACCATGTCACGCCGGGCCCAATGGGGGCATCCCGTTTTGTCAGTGTGGAATTTAGCAGCTTCTGTGCAGACTGCCTGTTTCATTAGCAATGCTCAGTGCCAAACATGAAAATTTAAGTAATAACCAACACTGTTTAGATAAGACTCTAAAATACACTGGGTACTTTTCAGTCCTGTTCTGAATTTTAGGTGTTTGAACTAATAAGATCTGGCTTGTCCTACAAAGTCAATGAACATGAGCACCCCCTGCTGGTGAAGTGTTGAATTAAGGATTTTAAAAAATGACTGCTCTTTCAGACACCTGCATTCTCTGTCACATGTACCGTTTGATGAGTATGCAGTAATACCCACACAGAACATTATCCAGCAAAGTAAAGTCTTCTGTGTTACATGAAATAATTTTTATATGCTTAGTTCGCCAGGTAATTGTTTGAAACTCTAGTCTGTTTCCAAACGCTGATTTCAGGCTAATGTGGAGCATCTGAGGGAGAAAATGAAGACCAGTATCCAGAGGGGGCTGGTGCTCAGGTAGGCCTGCTCTCCCCACTTTGGTCCTGCTGTCTGGGTGTAGGGCGGCTGCCCTTCTATGGGGGGGGGGGAGGGGTTTGTACCTGAGCTCTCGCTTATGTTCTCCCTCCAGGAATGAGAACTCCAACGAGAACTACACAACAGACTTCATCTACCAGCTGTACTCAGAAGAGGGCCGAGGCATCTTCGACTGCAGGAAGAACGTCCTGGGCCACATGCAACAGGTGAGAGCCATGCTCCAGGTCAAAGGTCACGGCACCCAGATGACCCCTCCGTTCAAACTGACACCCATCTTTTAATTTACAGGGAGGCGCGCCGTCTCCATTCGACAGAAACTTCGGGACAAAAATATCAGCCAAAGCGATGCAGTGGATCTCTAAAAAACTCAAGGAGTCCTTCAGACAAGGTATGGAAACTCGGTCAGTGCTCAGCGAGGCTAATAACGGCTAATAAACGTGCTAGTTTGCTTCACCTCCTAAAGATCCCCTTTAAATATTTAACCTTCCGGCATCTTCTGGCACTGCGGAGCGAGCATGTGGTTGTCTGCCTCGTACAGGCGTGTCATGTCCCCGCAGTAAAGTGCGATATTTTGCTCCATAAAAATGACGGCTAGATATTGCGCTGTGGTTTAAATTTGTCTCCTTGTCTCTTTTCCTGATTCTGTCCCCATGGATGTTTAGATGAAGGTAAATCTTTTCCTACATCGCCGCTGGCAATCTCGCACGCACTCGAGGCTACAGATGGGGTGAAAATGATGCGTATTAAGTTACACCTGTGATTCCTGCATGGGTCAGAGTAACACTTTGCTCCAACAGCATTTACTCAGAACTTCTTGCATTTGCCCCCACCACAAGAATCTAAATTTTGGGTCACCTGTCTCTTGCGCTGCATGATTAACCCTCATGCTCCGCTTCCAATCCCCTAAATCCATCTTTCGGGGCGTGCCTTGCACCCCTGCATCCATCAACCCACTGGTCGCTACCCAGTCTGCTCCCCGTGGTTATTGGCTAACAGTGCTGCTCTTTTCCACCCCCTACAGGCCGGGTGTTTGCAAACACAGAGGACTCTGCCTGCCTGCTGGGGATGCGGCGACGAGCCCTGGTCTTCCAGCCCGTGGTTCAGCTCAAAGACCAGACGGACTTCGTGTATGCTTTCAGCACATTCATTCATTCATTACACATCCCTAGAAATGTTAGAATTCCCCTAAATGTGAGTGAATTTCTGTCCCCCCCCAGACACCGGATCCCGAAGGAGCAGTGGTGGTTGAAACTGCGCCCCCTAATGAAGATCCTGGCCAAATACAAGACCAGCTACGACGTGTCCGACTCAGGCCAGCTGGAGCATGTGGTGCGGAACCGGCCCAAGGAGACTGACGCTGCTACCCTCTGAGGCCCCCTGGTGGTCAGCTGGGGTGCTGCCATGGCTTCTCGTCCCCTGTTCCGTCAGCGGCTGTACCGCCACTTCTCACCGCTTTCCGAGCGGTTCAAAACGAGCTTTGCCATCGGTTTCCCGGCGCGGGGGGGAGCCTGCCGCGTCTTGGCCTGCTTCCCATGTGTCTCCGCCCCCCTGTATCTGTACTCGTGTTAATTGTGTGGTGTCAGCCAGTATTGTGCAGCCAGTATTTTTTTCTCCTGCTGTAAAAAGTGCATTTATGGCACTAGTGAGCTGCGTGTCTCGTTGAGATATACTGAAGTAAATACGGGGGCCCGGAAGTGTAAAACAGCACCGTAAGAAAATGCAAAATAATAATAATTTAATGTTTCTACATTTTCTGAATGTGTTCTACACTTCAGGGCCACCATAGATAATTGCTTTCACTATAAATCACTAAGCTTAAAATGCAGTAAATGGCCAGACCTGGTATCACTCTATTTTACGTAAATAAATATGTGACGACACAAAGAGAACGGCGGGTTTATTGGTGAAACATCATGGATTCGTTGTGCGTTTTAATACTTGTATGTACCGGCCAGGAAAGCAGCCTGGTTGAGGGATCTTTGTTACCATCAGTGCGGTTTCTCTTGCATCGTTAGTGGTGTGGGGTCGCGACTCGGGATCCCAATCGGCTGAGGACGCGCTCCGCGGCGGCGCTGCCGCTGGCACTCACTTAGCCACCCAAGAAGGGTCCTTCTTCAGCGTCTCGTTCTCTGGGCCCAGAATGGCTATGCTTCGTGTTCCCTGGCCGTGGCCGAGGTACCTACAGACATGGAGATAAGCATGGGCAGTGGGGCGGGATGTGATGAGGCATCTCTCTCTCTATCCTAGTAATTCCATCCTGGAACCCGGCATTATCCTGTTTATAACGATTCTATAACTATCCTTCTCCCTCCCTCCCTTCCATCCCTGTCACATGATTCTGTTCACCATCCTGATTGGTCAGTTTCTTATAGCCATTCCAGGTAATGTCTGTTCAAGGCTACAGTGCATTCCCTATCAGTTCTGTCCAGTTCATGGCCCGACACGATATGTAATGACCCCAGAGCTCTATAGCTTCGAGTCTTAAGTTTAATGAAGGTGATGTTTGTGCATCTAGCCTGTAACCAGACACACTTCAGCCAGGGACTGTTACCTGCTAGCCGCGTCAGTCAGGTCCTTGTGCGTGACAGCGAACAGCCGCTCTCTGTGTGCCTGCTTCAGCTTGTCAGAGATGCCACTCAGGAAGCGGGTCATACCTGTGGGGGGAGCCGTTTATGACAGGGGATGGAGCACAATGCAAACAGACACATGCACACGGCAGATAGCTGACCTTTGTCTGAGGGTGCGACCGGGGCGTCCACGCTGGAGAAGACTGACAGTTTGGCCTCGTCAATGTCCTGCTGGGTGAAATGACCCGCTCTGGCCCAGTCTACGCCCCCTCGGAATGCGGACAGGGTCTGAACCGACTTCGGGTCCCTGCAAGACAGATGGCGTTCAACTATTAAGAGACAGACTAGATTAAATCACACCAGACCATACTAATCACCATCGATCAGCTGTCTCCCTGATCCTCGGGGCACCTGTACGAGTAGAAAGAGAACAGCCCTCCATGATCCATCCGTGCACCGCCGCCATAAGCACCGCCCTTCTCCCGGATCTCGCCGTGCAGGTATTTGGCGGTCATCAGGCGGGCGAGCACACAGAGGCTGGGGAGACCGGGGGGAGAGGAGGAGTTCAGAGGGGTGGAGCCGGACACGGAGAGATGGCAGGCGGGGGCGGGGCGGGCCACTCACCTGGCATGGTCCCGGTGCGTGAAGGGCACAGTGCGGACGGATTCGCCCACGTAGTTCACCGGGAAGGGGAGCTGAAAGAAGGTCTTCATCTGGAAGGGTTTGAAGTTTAACTCCTGTGGGGGGGGGGGGGGTGCCGGAATGCAGCCTTAGAAGAGGAGGAGATGTGGAAACGCACATACACGCGCTGGCTGATTCGCCAGCAGGAGGCGCTCTTTGCCACAGCACTCACAGAAACAAGCTTGCGGCTGACGTCCGAGCCGGCATCTGCGCAGGGGTCCAGCAGCTTCTGTTAACACCGGGGTCAAAGGTCACTTTGGGGTTAGCTACAGCCATCACCACGGCAATTCAAATGCCATTCGGCCACTACCTCGATGACGTTGGGCCGCACAGGCTTACGCTCTTTCTTCCGGGCGCTGATGCCACCCAGAAACTTCTCTAGCTCGGCCGACGCCATGGACATGGCCTGAGGGGTAGCATTTAGGGCACACCTGTGGGGGGAGGGGGGGAGTATGGAGACACAGTCAGCTCGGCAGCCACCGGCCAGTAACGGCACCTCAGCGCTCGTCCAGTCGCCTGCCTCATGCTTTCTGGGGCGAGGAGATGCCTCTTGAGGCGTGGAAGCTTCCGGAGGACGTCAGTGAGGTCCGGCTGCTCAGCGATCCGCTTCATGAATGCGACCTGAACAGGAACACGAGACGTCCTTAACCCGGACAACCTGCCTGCATTCCCTACATGACATGGCTGTAATGCTCACGCTTGATTGGTGCGTACGTGCACCAATCAAACTGCAGAATATATATAATTTTTTTTTTAGGCTGGAGTAGGGTGGTGCCACACCTGGTCCATCCCACCGAAGGTCTCCTGCAGGTCTCCCACGGGGCTCAGGGAGCGGGCTGCCCGCACCATGGCGTAAATGTGACCCGAGTAAGCGATCCCATTGGACAGCTCCTGGGCTGCTGCCATGACCAGTACACGGAGGCGCTCTACGTTGTCGAAGTGGGGGCTGCGACAGTGCAGGCAGTGAGGGGATAAAGGGACAGAATGTAAAGGTAGAACAAAGGAAGTACAGGAAGGAATTCTGCTGGCTGGATAACACCCCCCCCCCCCCAAATTATTGATTATTATTATTATTATTATTATTATTATTATTATTTATTATTATTATTATTTCTACTATTAATAATAACAAACACTTTCTAAGTGCAAAATAAATGGCAATGACGAAATATTAAATTAAACAAAAGTGAGATAATTATCAATATTTAAATTAATTTATTTATGTATTCAGATGGATGTAGAGGTATAAGGAAGACTTCACACTTCTACAAGCTGACCTGTCAAATATTTGCGTCCAAAGCTGAAACATGTCTGGCAGGTTCCTATCCAGGCATGAAGACGACAGCATAATTCCCTGCAGGCACAGAGCATCGCATCGCAAGTATAATAAATGCAGTCACATCACACCTTAGAGCCAGTAAAGCCCGTGTGGGACAGAACAACGCCCTCTTGTGGATGCAGGGTGCAAGTGTGGCTCACCTGCTCATAGGCATCCAGGTCTTCGATGTCTGGGACGACATGCGGAAAGACGGACATGCCCCCGGTTTTTAGTTCCATGAGCTGGGCCTGCTGCCGGTAGTCCAGATCTCCACACCCCAGCCTGGGAGCAGATATCTCTGCCGTTAGCCATTGACACTAACCAGCCAACTCACACCAGCTGACCACCATCACAATCTCACCGTATTGTTCTTAAGACATCTGCGAGATCAGTGCACTCACTTGGTGATGACGTTACAGAAAAGTGGTACGTATATTCTGAGGTCCTCGGGGAGGGTATTCAGGCTGCACATGGCCCTGAAGTATATCACGCCATTGGTCGGCTGCTCGCAATACTGCACCGGTAGCCCGCCTGAAAAGGGAATGAAACCAATGATTGACACTCACATTAACCAATCACCACACAATTCTACCAGTTTCATCCAATAAAAAAGCTTTTTCTGGGACCTTCCAGCCTTACAGTTACAATCCCAAGCACATTTCCAGGCAGACTGACTTCAGTGAACTAAAGGCCAATTCATACTTCACTTTTGCCCATTGCATCCTCAGTTGCAAAAGTATGAACTAGGTTTAAGATGTACAAATTGCAGGTGTTAATCTATAATTAGTCTTAAAAGTAAGTCAGGGAGGTAAATCATGAAAAACTTCACCATACCATTTACTTCTAGGGCTCCTGTCTTGGTGTCTATTCTGTGCCTACCTGCATGCCGCATCTGTACGGGCGTAGCCGGGATGGTGCGCTCGATGTCTGACATCTTTAGGGCAGGAAGACACGAAGCGTCCTGCGACTGATTCTGAGTGGACAACAGCTGCAAACCTGGATATCACTCACACACACACACACACACACACACACACACACACACACACACATTCTGTAAATATAGAGCACATCTCTTTAGGCTCATGTGTGACAGGTTGGGCTGGTGCTGCCTGTCTGGAAGGCCGTGGTCGGTAGATCAATCACATCGCTGTTGGGCCCTCAACCATAAAAGGTCCAAGGCACCATATAAAAATGGCTGACCCCCCAGCCTGACCCCAACCTTCACTTTTACCTCATAGGACAGCAGGAGGGGATATACAGGCAGCATACACAGTTCTGGGAAGAAAATGAAGAGATCACCCTATTTTTTTTTTTTAATCTGTATTGTTAAATCCTGGTTTAATCCCAGAAGGCTACACTGTGAGTTTAATCCTAGCTCTGCTGGTACAGGCTACACTGTGAGGCAGGACGCTTCCAGGCTCAAAGGTTCTAAGACAGCAGGGCACAAGAACAAGGAAGCAGGAGACACTGGGAATGACCAAAAAGCAGCCAGGTAGAGGGCAGATGCGACTTTCTAAAGGCAGAGAAAACAGTCAACTTATCCTGCAGTGCCTCATAAATCGGAGGATGACACCAAGTGACCTTTAAAAAGAATGGAAACATTAAGTGGTGTGAAGTGCACTGCTAGGACAGTTCATACGAGGCTCCTAGAAGCAGGACTGAAGACCCATAAAGCAGGGAAGAAGACCTTCATCAATGAGAAGCAGGGAACTTGCAAGCTACTGGCTGGAGTTTGCAAAAAAATGTATATTTTACTCAGGCGCACACCCAGAAACTAAGAAACGAGAGAAACTAAGAATTCTGCTGCGGACTCTTCATTTTTCCTGGAGCTCCAATTCCTACATAACCAAACTTGTAAAATACGGCAAAATAATTCCATCATTCTGACTGAGAGACGGCGATACCTTTCTGGTAGATCTCCTCCTTAGCGCTCTCTGACAGGCCCTCCGTCGCTTGCTTCAGCTTCAGCTCCTCAGCTTCAGCCTGCTTCGCGAAGTAGGATTTGTCTGGGCTCATGGACAGCGTCAGCCTGTGGGTGTTTTCCTGTGAGTGTCCCCCCCCCGCCCCCAGGGTCAATGGTCACGTGAGGTCAGGTCACGCCCTCTGCGAGCCATGAAACCAACTGCAGACGTAACCCGTGGGTTGGACTCACCTTTAAGTAGAACTGAACTTTGTCCTGGAGGTACCGTGGGTTATCGTTCAGGCACCGCCGCAACATCTCCACGTTCTCGCCGATCCGCAGGAGTTGCACCGGATCTCCGTCGTGGTTCCAGCAGGGGCCGATGTACTGCCACCATAGACAACAGGGCCGACCCATGTGATCACACAGCCAGCTTCTGTTAGGCACCCACTGTTGCACTGAGCGCCACAGTGGGCAAACACGCGAGACCCAGACAGACGCTGGTTTTTCATATGAAGAAAAATGCTATTTCAGAAGCGGATTTTGCTGCTGCATGGCACCTAACCAGTTTAGCGAAGCATTCATTTTTAAAAAGAAAATTAATAAACATTATTAATCATCGTAATACGCAAAAAAAAAAAAAACACCCAGCAAACGAAATGGCCTGCTGACAGATGGCCTACGCTTCAGCAAATCCATAATGAGGTGGTTATCATGGAGACGCGTTACGGAAACGGCAGACTCACAGAGGCCAAGGTCAGCCCGAAGTTTGCTGACTGATGCTTCATCTGTACTTCGATCTTGTGAAGTTGTGCTTCGATCCTCTCCTCCTCGAAGCCATTGCTTTAAGGACATCAACGAGTGAGACTGGGGGGTGGGGAAACACAGGAACAGCGAATGGAGCAGGGAGGCCGCACTTACGCAATGATGTCATCAATGGTGTGACAGATGATGCTCTTCACCCTCTCGACGTCCGACTCTGCCATCCCCTGCAGGCCGATGGTGAAGGACGCCTGCTTGGTGCTCCCATCATACCTGGTGAAGGGGTGTAATGGGCAGGATCACACTGGAAAACCCACCAGGACATGCGGTATGGCACATGGGGGCACCACCTTCAAGGTGTCTAATCCATTCCGCATAAGAAAAACGCTAAATCTGCCAAATAATGCGAAACAGTTACGAAAAACTCTCACTTATCAAAGTACAACAGTATTACAGGCAGGGCGTTCGAGGCAATAAACAGAAACATCTGGGACACTTTACAGAAATATGTCCCCCTACTGGAAAGCCTTCAGAAGCAACAACAGCGCAGCACGGCACGGCACATACCCCACGACGGAGGAGAAGTCCGTCCCGATCTTGGGCTCGATCAACGCCTTGTAGAATGGAGAGTTTGGTCCCGACACCATCAACGAGGACAGCAGACTTAGCGTGAATGACTCGAACGTATCTGTGACACTGAGCAGATGATTCCGACACGTGAGCATCTCGGGGGGCTGCGTGTGTGTGCATCTGTGAGTTTCGGTTTGTGCGCCCAGACTCACTCTCCCAGAAGGTAGCTCATACACAGAGTATTCTGCCGGTTCGGGTCTGGGGCCAGAGGATCAGGGCCACAGGTCACATGATGCTCCCTCTTCACAGACAAGACAGAACCTTCCTTTAGATTTCTTGCCCATAACAAAACATCCATCCATCCATCCATCCATTCAGCAGAAAGACATGGGCTGTCACAAAACAGTCAGTCCAAAACTTTTGTTTAAATATGACCCCCGCCTCAATCAAATAGAGAAAATGTGCTTCAAATAATCACTATGAATGAATAAACAAACATTCATTTTAAATGTAGACGGGCTGGGCAGAGGGAAATGAGACAGCAAAAAAAAAAAAAAAAAAGTCAGATACTGTTGCTAAAATGTAAAAATGTACCAGGTTATCGCCAGCAACAGGAAATTAATCAGAATCAATATCAGAAGACACTTTATTGCCAGCATGTCTGAGTTAATTATGCACACATGCAGAGGCTGGAGAGGCTTTAAATGAAAGTTCTGATATGGCTATGAATTAGATACAGGCCAGATTATGCTGAAACATTTACTTTTTATGTTTTATTAGGAGCTATTAAGTGATTAAACAAAATAAAGCAAATTATTGCAGCTAAGAGTCTCACTGTGCCAGTTACCACCTGCTAAGGGAGCCTGTGCCAGTTACTGCCTGCTAAGGGAGCCTGTGCCAGTTACCGTATGCAAGGGGGAGCCTGTGTCAGTTACCGTATGCAAGGGGGAGCCTGTGTCAGTTACCGCCTGCTAAGGGAGCCTGTGCCAATTACCGCCTGCTAAGGGAGCCTGTGCCAATTACCGCCTGCTAAGGGAGCCTGTGTCAGTTACCGCCTGCTAAGGGA
>JAAGVU020000078.1:11207355-11223189 GCA_011763525.2 Mormyrus iriodes | reverse complement strand
GCCTGTGCCAGTTACCGTATGCAAGGGGGAGCCTGTGCCAGTTACCGTATGCAAGGGGGAGCCTGTGCCAGTTACCGTATGCAAGGGGGAGCCTGTGCCAGTTACCGCCGGCTAAGGCATCCTGTGCCAGTTACCGCCGGCTAAGGCATCCTGTGCCAGTTACCGCCGGCTAAGGCAGCCTGTGCCAGTTACCGCCGGCTAAGGCAGCCTGTGCCAGTTACCGCCGGCTAAGGCAGCCTGTGCCAGCTGCCGCCTGCTAAGGGAGCCTGTGTCAGTTACCGCCTGCTAAGGGAGCCTGTGTCAGTTACCGCCTGCTAAGGGAGCCTGTGCCAGTTTCTGCCTGCTAAGGGAGCCTGTGCCAGCTGCCGCCTGCTAAGGGAGCCTGTGCCAGTTTCCGCCTGCTAAGGGAGCCTGTGTTAGCTGCCGCCTGCTAAGGGAGCCTGTGTCAGTTACTGCCTGCTTTCCAGGACCCAAAGACGAGTGCGAGAGCCAGACTGAACATCTATGTGATTATAAGCCCCCTTTTGATATAGCTGAGTTATCGAAGCATGGAAAACTCACAGGCTGCTCCCAACGGGGCTGGGGGGGCACGGCCGTGTTGGGCTCGATGCGCTCAAACCGGGACAGCGCCTCCCTGTGGATCTGCTGCAGGTGCTGCTCCAAGGGCAGGTTTCCATAGGTGAAAAGCCTGGGGATTAAAAAAAATGAGAAAACCTGCTGAAAACTCCAGTTATAATCACACAAAGTAAACAGCAGTGAAATACAGCAATTAAAATGCCAAACATACCAGTGGAAAAAAAAAAATGATATCCACATAACACTATTTGATCAGATGCCAGCAGGGGGGAGCTCGGCTAAGGAGCAGCTGAGGGGGTGTGAGAAACATGCCGAATGAAAGCGCACCGTGCATTGCTGGGGTGGTAGTGTGTGGCGTGGAAGCTCCTCAGCTGATCCCAGGTCAGTTCCGGGATGGCCAGGGGCTCCCCGCCCGACACCACGGCATAAGTGTGGTCCGGGTAGAGCCGATTCTGCAGCTGCTGAGCGTAGATGCTCTCGCTGTCCGACTGCGGGTGACAAACGAGGGAGCGGGCTCAAACCACCATCCTTACAGAGCATGTAAAGACCACTCGAGGGGGGGTGTCACTGAGATCTGCTGACAAGGACGACTCACGAAGGCTCCCTTCATCTCGTTGAAGACAACGCCTTTGAAGACTAGAGGGGACTTTGGGTCTGTGGGATCCTCGTTTTCTAACCTCCAGCCTTCCTGCCTGTGCACAAGACACAGAAACGGAATGAAAACATCAGCACCACCGACAGAGAGAACGGTCATGGTGAGTCATAATACAGGAATGTGGTTTTACACACAAGATCAAACAGCTTAACCGGGGAGGGCAAACACACCCCCCACGCCTCAAGCCAAGCTCTCAGTCGGGCGTACGCACCGGAAGTCCAGCTCTCGTAGGCAGGGAAAGAAGACGGCATCCAAATAAACAGAGAGCAGGTTCTGAAAGTCCTTGGCGTTCTGCGTGGAGAACGGGTACATCGTGTAATCACTTGCTGCAAGAGAGAGAGAGTTTTAAAGAGGGATAACGTCAATGCATCTTAGGCTCCGTACAATCAGCTGCAGAAAGACACAGAGGTGAGCCAGGGGTAAGCGTGAAGGCGGGCCGGAGGGGGGGGTACCTGTGAACGCGTTCATGAACGTGGACAGGGAGCGGTTGAGCATCTTGAAGAAGGGATCACGGCAGGGGTACCTCTCTGAACCGCACAGCACTGTATGTTCCAGGATGTGAGGAACCCCAGTGTTGTCCATTGGGGTGGTGCGGAACTGAACACTGTCATGGGACAGTAGACACTTTCAACCAAGAAAGGAAAGGTCCTTCCAGACACTGGACAGGCCACTCTGCAGGCTCCAGTCTCTCTTAACTGTCCCAGTTTAAGAGACGATCCTCATCACACAACGAGTGCATAGCCCATCCATACAATCTGAGTGGATTCTCTGTCATACAAACCCACTCGATTAAAACAACATTAATAAATATAGGTATTGCAAATTCAGAGCCTGGCATTACCTATCAATGTGCAGGCCATTTCCAGATAATGGGAGCAGTACCTGAAGAGATTGTTGGAGTCATCCCGGGCTACGTGGAGATACTGGGCTCCGGTTTTATCGTGGGTCAGCTTCACCGCAGCGAGGCATAAGTCGGGGACGGCCGTGACCTGCGGTGGCAACAGGAGACATCAGCAGCCTTCCACCGCAGCCTGGAGGACACTGAGCAAGGTGAAATATTTAGCATGCACATGGTTTGGGAGAGGGGTCCAGATGCCATAGCTGGCATGTTAAACTTCCATTTGTATTAATACATACACGGTCGTTAATGTACGCGTGTCCTGCCCTTATTGCAGCCTTACCTGTGTAACGGTGAAGCCGTGGACTGGCTGCCCTGCTTCATACAGCAATGCTCTCTGAATGACAGATGTACTCCCGGATCTCCATGCATGATGTCGACTGGAATTTTTAAATTGTAAATATTTCTTATTTATTCGACTCTACTCATGCCGTTTCGTAGATGATTATCACATAATGAAGAGAGTGAGCTGGTCTGGGGAAAAAAACAAGTAATACATGCCAATATTTCCAAAAGTTTTGGTAGACTATGGGTTTTCTTAACATAACAAAAATAATACTTTTTCACGGCGAGAAGAAACGTACAGAAACAATTGCAATAACGAACTTACCTTAGAATTTTAAGTTTTTTAATAATGGCGCTAGTTTGTCGGAACATGATTACGAGATATTAGTCAGTATACTGTAACAGAAACCGTAAGAATAACGGAGTTCTTAAAAACTACAAGCATCTTATAGGGAGAGATGATAAAATATGCATTTGTTACTGACACGTAAAAGCCAAAGTCATTGCATGCTGGCTGTAGTTTTTCTCACTGTCAAGAAAGAACGCCTTAGTAAGCTGACCGCCTATTGGCCAGAGCGGGTGAAGAACAGTGTCGCTGATTGGTAGGAGTCTAGCGTTAGCATGACCAAACGAAATTTAGATCAGTTAAAACAGAATAAGATAACATTGTATCAGTCACCCTGGAGGGAATTTCTTACTCCAGGCACAAATATATGCAAAGCACAATAATAATAAAAAACAGAACAACCACAATGTAATCATGGTAAAAAGTATCCAGCATTATATACAGAATTTTACAGAAAATGCAGCAGTAAACTAAAGAAGCAAAGAGCACTGATGATAACAATGTGACATTTATGTCTATTTCTAATTATTATGGTTAAAGTGCTATTCATATATATATATATATATATATATATATATATATATATATATATACAGTATATGTTATTAATGCACAAGTGTCGCTGTTGTGTTTTACAATAGTTAAAAGGCACGATGTTCAGTTAAGTACGGTGGCTTGCTGGTCACATAGAAAATGTCGAAGTGGAACTGGGGTCAGTTGTCTTAGTACTCGGTTTTTCCTTAAAAACTAACTCACACTTGTTATTGTGACACTGTCTTTAAAATTAGTTAGATAAAGGTTATCAGTAAAAATCACAAAAGTTAGTATTCCTCCCCTTTACACCTTTTGCAACAACAAATAGAACTGGGGGATACAGTAAATGATTATGTAAATGGTACGGAAAACAATATGAGTCTGAAATGTCACTAATGTTATATTCTGCTATGTTCACTGGCAAAATGACACCAGAAGTATGGAGAACAAAATTGAAATATTCTGGGTGGGTACAGAGAAAATTTGTGGGTTAGACAGTGTTGATTGCTCATTGCTTATCGTTGAATTTAGATTATTATTATTATTATTATTATTATTGTTGTTGTTGTTGTTATTCGTAGTAGTATTAGTAGTAGTAGTAGTAGTAGTGGTAAATTTAGTAGTTATATTGTAGTTATTGTGTTCCAATCTTTAAATTCATTCGGACGACACTCAAGTCAAACAAAATTATACATTTCCTAAACCGAAGTCCATTTGAAAACTCTTAGTAATGATTTTTTATCCAGTAGGGGGCAGCAAAGTTAAACAACTTGGAGGTGCCAAACTCAATTCACGAAGAGCGTTGTGCATGTAGACAAATTTCCACAATGACACAGATATTTTCTATATTTGTTTTTGCATACTACAATGTGAATCAATGTAAATATTAACGCTACCCTTGTATATCGTATACTAACGTTCTTTATTATTTAAAAAAAAACGACTTAGTTGGAAATGCGCGTGCGCGCGCACACACACACGCTTAAATATATGTATATGTGCGTGTATGTAGGCTTATTTATGTATATAGGCCCATGGATTTAAAATTGGACCCATAAAGGCAAAGTAATGAGTTAAAATAAAATCCAGCATATATACTCACAAGAATGATTCTGAGATATCTGGTCTATAGCCTACTGATAGGATGAGAAAGGCTAGTTAATATCAAGGGATGGTATACTACGTTGTAAGTTGCGAACATTTTGGTTAACTGGCTATTGCATTCACATAGACACATGCCACTGTTCATGCGGTTGATTACACTGAAAAATAATGTAATTTCCATAATTTTCATAATTTACATAAACGTTATATTTGGCGCTAATTAAATTCCAAAACACGGCATACTGAGAGGCTCTGTGAACTGTTTCATTAGTTAAAAACCATCCATATTTGCGGTAAGTAAATGTTACGGGCAAATCTCGCCGAAATGGAATGCGTAAGCGCGTGGCATTCAATTCATCTGCGAGGCTCATTAATTGTTATCTACATTCCCAATGTCAGTGTTCGAGTAACTTCTATTTATCAACGCAATGAGACCATGGGCTGCCGGCAGAGAGGGGAGACTTTAGACATTGAGACGATGTGTGTCTCATCTCTAAGCAGCTCTTCCAAGGTCAGTGGCAGTGGGAGAGGATGAGAGAAATTATCTGGGAATTTATGACACGTCCGCCCCCCATTAATTTAATTTTAAAAAGTTGAGCATTTAGACAAGAAACGTGTTCAAGAAAATATTAATTCATATTAATATTAATTAATTGATAAGTTAATTAATGTGGCTGTAACTGTACATGAAATATTTAAAAACTCTTTCTGAAACGGCTCAAGGACGCGACCGCAGCCCAATGTCTGCCGACACCGGCGCAGCCTCCTCCCCTAACTCCGCCCCCCCCGCCTACAGTAGGCGCGTAGTCTTCTGATTTCCAAAGCATTTCGCGTCCTTTGTTTTTAGGTCGCTGTCATTTTCATTATTATTCTTCATACATGCCAATTTATACTGGAAGCTGAAACTGAGCAAACGATGCAATTAGTATTGATCCCATTAAGACACGTGCGCGTTCACCACCAACACCGCTGATGCCATCCGTATTGACCGAATGAGCCAATTTATGTCGTCAGTATTCAATAAATCAAACTATTGATGTCACATACGTTGACTACATCAAGCCGTCGCTATGTACAAGATCAATTACTCAAAATCCGTCCTCATCGACGCGATACAAGCCCTATCAGCATCGGAACCGCTAACATGGCACCTCTCCTAGCATGACGTTCCCGGCTCAGGATGGCATGGATTAGTGGACCACAGATAACGCATATTGCTTCATGTAGGTCTAAAAGGGGATACAACCCTCGCATAACCCGAATGTTTTCTACCCCCGTCTGCCTGTTGTTTCTGATTTTCATTAAACGTTTTTGTTCACGAGCAAATATTCATTTTATTGGTCTCCTGCGTCTGGGAAAAAAGCAAACGAGCCAATCCAATATTTTTCGGTTGTGTTAAGGTTCTAGGACCAGCCTTTGGGTCATATTCACAGCAGCTAATCAATAGCAATTACCATTTCATTTATTCCGCCTCTGGTTTACAATTAAACACCAACCTGATATAATTTGACTTATGCACGACTGCAGTTTATCCTTATAGCCCTATATTGACGTACATTTTTGTTTAGCCTTAATTTGAAAACACACTCACGCTAAATCTTTGACCACATTACCGCTGATTCCTACACGTCAAGAAGCACATGCAATTTCCAGAATGGTTCTCAAACAACTGTAGATCCAGGCTCATATTTAAGTGCTACTTGAAATTCTATGGTAACCAGTGGAGTGTCATTAGATAGAGCAGATACGGGCTTTCGCTCACTCTGATATAGGGAGGATTTCATTGATCAAAAAGCACCCCGTAGTAAACTGGGAGCACTAATAAATCTTTCCTTCAAATGAAATGTAATTAAATCATTATAATTCTCCTTGGAGAAACACTGTCCGCGACATGTACAACAAATGAATATTTATTAACAAATGCATCCGCGCAGAAAAGCGAAATAAGCTTTTTTTGCAATCTTTACTTAAATTAATGAGTAATAAAGTTCAAACGCATTTGAATAATGAGACTAGGCATCTTTGCTGAGAGTTGAATTACGGTTATGCGATCCCAATTGAAAACACCAAGACGCTCCGTCTGAATGAGGGACGCGCATAGACCATAATGTATTTGCGCTATCGTACAATCACTTACTGATTATTCATGGTCCTTTACAGCACTGTGGAATAAAAGTAAATGTGTTCATTTTTCTCTCTCGACAACAGTTAGACGGTAGGACTGCTAATGATGCATGGACGCAAGTATTTCTGAGCCCGAGAGGCGGCTGGATTGACCGGGAAGTGGGACAGCATCGTGCTGGCCGGCAAAGGCTCGGTGTGATGCATGGGGGCTAGAATCACCCTGACATTTATCAGGGCGGGTCTTTTTCCCCGTTAGCTCCCGGCCGTAACTCCCAGGCCCATTTATGACAAATAGCCGGGGTGGGGGGGGCGTTAATTTCTTTAGAACTATTGAAACAAACGTGCCGAGGATAAACAGAAATCTGACTGGAATCTAATCACGGGATGGACCGCACTCATGTATAACACGATAAGCAATTTACAGTTTTATATTATCCTGAATCAGTACGAGTAACTCAGCTTCAAAAAGGAACAAAGTTTGAAAATACGACTGCAAATATCAGATCTGTTACGGGAACTCCCACAGACTTTTTTTCGTGCACCATAAAGATAAATACCGCCTGATTTATACAGGACCATTCATTATTTAAAAAGGATTTTTGAACACATCGTAGAACAACAGAAGAAAGACTTTTGGTGTTTGCTGTCATTTGGCTTGGTGGACTCGCTATTAATAGGCCAGTGGTGTGCGAATGCACCACACAAAAGTAAATGTAATTTGTCAAATAAACCTTGAAATCCAACAAACTGTTTCGCTCAAACGCGACACAGACAGCAGCTGAAAAAACTGGAGCGGATTATCAAAGGAATCTGGAAATTCGATATTGGTTTCGGGCAAATTGTACTATGCTCACACCAGTGCTTGAAAATGCGTTCCTCGGATTACAAATGGTCAATGAAATCAATGGGTCTGGTGCCATACTTCATTAAATATTCTTATTTGTGTGAATTATTCATTCGAGTTTTCATATTTGGCCATTTAGTGAAAACACTCTAAAATTAATTTTCCTCACATAACAGTCATCCATTTTTAATGTCGTCCGCCTGAATCTCAGCAAATATATTGTAATCACGGTGCTCCCTGTATCAGAGCAGCGCTGCTATCTTCATTATAAATAAGTGGCGAGGTGAATAAAAATTGCGCTTCTGGGCATCGTTACTCTGTTCTCCTCTGCATTCACCGCCCTGTCACGGTGTGTGTGATTCGACCGGTCTGTTCGCTACCTTTTCACGCCACGAAATTTCACGACTGTAATTTATCTGTTCGTGAAAAAAAATAAAAACAGCCATAAATTATTTTCCAGGGAAAATAGCTGCAGCCTGCCCCCTCCATCCACTTCCAGTGACTTGATGAGATACTCTAATTGGTCAGAAATAAAAACCAAGAAAAAAAAAAACGTTTTGGAGCAGAAGGTTACATGGTGACAGAGTGCCACCAGGAGGATCATAAAAATGCGGGATGGAGCCAACAGTAATGTTTCCAAAAATGTCGAGCGGCATCTCGGCACACCTGTGCCTCTTGAATAAGAAGATCGGGAAGCCTCCCCGTCCTCATTTGAATCCCAAATGGGAAGCCTTATTGAGGCTGTGTCAATCAATGACCCACAATGCATCAGTAACAGGAGACGTGACAAGCATCAGCTTGACCTGCTGGACTCTGGATTTCCAAGGCGCTTACCAGAAGCTCACCCAATGGGGCAGTGTGAGGCATTTTTTTTCCACCTATCCAACAAGGGGGCCTGGTGTCCGAAAGCCCCCCCCCCCCCCCCCCCATGCTTATAGCTTGTCTTTGACAGCAGTTTGTTTATTGCGGTTTTGGTCACCGCAATCAAGGAGGCCCGAAAAAAAAAAAAAAAAAAAAAAAAAAAAAACACCAATACATGACACTTTATCAAAGCCCGGGTCCCTGGTGGCCCTAGCTTAGTCACGAAGGCGTCATTTACACACGCTGACCTTGGCCCTGCGGCCTTAAAGCAAGATGTCACGATGGCTCCTGGGGGAAATAACAAATCAAAATAAAGAGTATTGGAGTGTGAATCTCTACATATACTCTTGATAAAACATAACAAGTGTCTGGTTTAGTGTGTGTCCCAAAGCCGTTCGGAATTTTACCCGCCTGGTATAAAAAATGACCCAGTTTAGGAGAGAACAGATACACCTGGCTGACAAGATATCCTCTGGGTCAAACCAAGCTGCTCTCCATAACACTATCCCAGAATCCAGAAGACCACTGAATTGCTGCTCTGCAGAAACATTCCATGTATCATCATCAGTATCTGACAGTAATGAATTAGCAAACATTTACATGATCAAGGTGAGTTATCATTCTCTACATCTGACAACTGGCAATAATCTCGCCATGTATTTCAGGCTTATAGTCAGGGATTCCTGGAGGTAATAATTTAAGGGCTTAAGTCACTGTGTTAAGGGGCAGTTTCTCATCTGCAAAGTATGACAAGCCTCATTCCAGTGGGGTGTGAAAAAAATCTATCAGGTCAGCATTGATGGACTTTAGCCCCAAAGGAAAGTCATATACAGAATTCAAAAGAATTAAATATAGTTAACAACAACAACAACAACAACAACAACAACAACAACAATAATAATAATAATAATAATAATAATAAATAGTGTTTCAGTGTTTAATTAAAGGCCGCAGTTAGCCTATAGTTCTGTTATGTGACAAATTTAAAAAATGGGTGAATATTGAGCATTATTGGAATTTCTTTTCTCGTGCTTCCATGGTAACAAAGTTGGTGCTGAAAATAAAACAGAGTGGGTTTAGGGAATTTGGTCGTGGAGGGAAACTTTGTCTGAGTGTCTTGGAAAGGAAACATGATTTGCTTACCTGCCAGAAGGAAATACATTTTTATGGATTCTGCTCTCTCTCTCTCTCGCTCATACTTGTCCTTGAAAGCCTTCTCACAAAAGTACAGGCTAATTAATTGCCATCAAATCAAGGATCCCCTTTATGAACGGTTATATATTGAATGATATTCAAGGTCTATACTTATGGTGGAGTCAGGTGGTACTAGAATATTTTTATAGCATTATAACGTAAATAAAAACATCTTAAAACAGTTAGTAAGTGCAATGTAAATACATATCTGACATGTAACATATGTTTTGGACCGTTTTTATTTGCTTTGCCTTTGTCATTAGTTCTACAGACTAAGATTACTATGTGTTGAAATGCTTCCACCTACTGGGAGTTTCTGTATTGCAACTTTCCTTCTAGAATCCGGAAGTTTTAGCCCAGTCTGTGTACCTGCCACGAGTGGCATGGACGCTCTCAATTAAAACACATCTTTAGAAGCCGTTATTTACATTCCTAAGTATTTAATCTCCAGAAGGCCATATCCTTTCACACTTTCTTCAGTAAAAAGCTACAACGAAATTACGGTCTTGGCGATTTATTGAAGAGTGCTTAGGTGCTGGATATCTGTCCATAAGACAGAGAAGGCAGAATAACATACAAATATTTTATTCATGAATTACGCTGCTGGAATTTAAAGTGCACCCGCACTTCGATGATGCTTATTATACAGAATGGTTGTTTTGTTGTATATTGCGTTTTTATTTGCATTTTAAGTGCAACGATTCATGGAAAAAAACGAATCAGCCCTTTTATTTTGTTAATATAGAATTACCCAGAGTGCCCTGCAAATCTGAATTAGGAAGAATGTTTGCGGTTATGGCGGTTTTAATACGTGTGACGTTTATGGGCCCCTGTGCCTAATACTGCGCGCACAACTCATTACAGTGGAGTGGAAAAATTCCCATGAGCTGCGTTCCCAAGTAGTTAAAATAATTTACATCAGGACTTATGGCAGTATGAAGACGGCATGGTCTATTGGTTATAAGCGATTAAACTCATTCTGAGAGATTGAACCCCCCCCTCCTAAAAATCATGCCTTCGCTATTCTCTGTTCTTTTAATGAATTAAGTAATTAGGCTTAATCATCAAAAAACGTGTATTGAATAAAGCAAATGACGATTCTTGGTAGACCACCTGGTCTTTGTGGTGCCAGGCAGGCTGCAGAAGACAGATCTGTTTGTGGTTAATGAGGTCCTGAGTAAACGACAAATAACCGAATAGCCGATTATTCACCAGAACCAAAAAGTCGACTCAGTTCTAGTCTGGCAGACAGCGCCCCCTGCTAGCACTGCCCCCCCCCCAGGCTGCAGGGGGCGGAGGGGGCGGCAGTGTGGCGGCGCTGTCCTCCTCCTCCTCCTCCTCCTCTCACAGAGCATGCCAGAATAATAATAAAAAAAAGTGTGCGTAGCTGGAGAACAGTTGTCGGAACCTTCCTGAAACTCAGAGCGACGTAAACAGCCGTCTCCTTAATAACCCCTGTTTCATACGGATTCAATAAAATTTTTGCATAATGACTCCGGTTAAAAGTTTTAAATTATCCGATGTGTTTATGCGTGCTTCTCTGTTTATGCTTGTGTGGGCAATTTTAAGTAATAGCTCGCTGTACAACTTTCCTTTCATTTTCATTCAGTTGTCATCGAAACTCTCACAGCATGGTTGCCATGGATACAGTGTTAGTTCAAAAGTGTATACAAAGATGTCCTTGGCGTCACTGGCACACAAACTACAGCAATTTCTCCTACCAACGAGACTGTGTGTTCACAGATAACCTTTATATTATATAATTCTCTAAGATCCCTGCTATCTTTTCGTGTCACGTTAACAATTCAATGCGCCTTGAGAAAGATGGAGACGAATTCTTTGCTGTTCCGTACCCTCAAACATGCCATATTGTCCCAGAATAAAAACGAAATGCCAAGCCATTCGTCGATTAAAAAAAAAAAAAAGCAGTGAGCAGCTTAGTGTCAATGGAGCCGCTGTGGAATGATTGACACCCCCCAAATCAGAACGATTGCTACTGAAATAACAAATGAAATGAAACACACCGTACAGTGCATGGCAAGAGTCTTTCACCGTTATTTTTGCTTAAAAATATATATGAATAAAGGTAGCGAGGTACTACAAGGCTGCCAGCTACGCGATCCGGTGAAGTGCTCTGGTGACAATATGCAAAACAACGACATCAAAGGCTGTCGCATGCTTCAGAAATTACCCAGCAGGAAGACAGAGGCACCTCACCCCGCAGAGAAACACAAGCGGAGCTGCTTCACTACATCCCTTTCCGAGAGTCCCGAAATATTAAAGTGGGCACAGGTATCGGCACGTACATGCGAGTGCAGGAAACGGCTCTTCGTGTCTCTGTGATGAGTCTCTGTACCCTGTATGCGGAGGCCAGGCTGGCTGTTAGCGGGATATTAGCTTGAGTGAGAAGCCATTTCGAAGAACCGGTAATCACTATGGTCAGTAAAGAAGTGCAGAGTTATAGTCTTGCTATAGAACGCAACCTCAGTTCAGAACGGATGCAGAGAGGGCCATTAAAGCCTGCATAGCTAATGGTCCTTATGATATTGATCCTGGACAGTGGCCAGCATGTTCATTATGAGCTGAAAATCCTTCTGAAAGCTGGAGGCCTCCTTACATGACCTGTGGCTCGGAAGCCTGGCCCTACAGAAGGAAGGCGGTGTGCGAGCGTGTGCGCACTTTGAGTGTTTGGCATGTGTGCATGTTTTAAGTGAGTGGAGGTGTATGAAGATGTCTTATGCCTCAGCCTTTCTTGGAACCACTCGAAACATTTGGCTTGAGAGATCGCTGTCCGTGTCTTCCTCAAATTTAATTTGATTCTGATGGAAAAAGGGCTGTCTTCCTAAAGTTGGTCTCAGCCTGGAAAAACTGTGATCTCGTACATCACATCAAGGCACAGTTTGTAGTTTTATAATTGTTCTGACATGATTCGGACCCATCTCTCAAGGGCAGCTGGATTGAGGCTAATTAGGGCAAAGCCAATTAACATATCGTACCCCAGTATAATTTAATTTGCATGAGAGAGGGTGGAGTGAACTCATTATGCAAAAATCACATTGCTTTCTGACAAACTGTCAGTGAAGAGCAATAGACTGTTTCATTTGAGAAATGGCTACATCAGCAGCCATCAGCAGCCTCACATGAGAATATTACTAAAGTAAAACGCCCAAAAGCCCTATTATGATGCTCAGGATCTGTATGTGTTTGTGTTTGTGTGAAATTTGCATGTTTTCCCTCTTAGTTTTATCCATCGTGGGTGTCTCCAAGTTTTGTGAGTGTGTATGCTATGATGGACTAGCATCCCGCCTAGAGTGTCCTCTGCTTTATGACCTGTGTTTGCTGAGATCAGGGACACTGTAGGGGGGAAGGCACCCAGGCCTCCTGAAAAACTTGGAACATAATTGGATTGGTCTGGTTTGGGGGCCCAGTATGGTATGCTTTCAAGGGCCCCAAAATCTCTAGCAGTGCCTCTGCCTGGGGTAGACTCCAGGCTGCCTGCACATGTCTGTCACACCTGTTCCTGATCAGTAATCTGGTGTGTGGTCCTGCCTTGGCCTGTGATCTTGTTCGCAGCCAGTGGAAGTTAGCTGCCAATCTCATTTACAGAGAGCAGTGAGCATTGCACTTCCTGAAGCCGTCCCTCTAGTCAACAACCCCAAGTCCCGTTGGTTACCCGTCTCCTGCAGAGAGATCTCTTAAGGGTAGGCTATGTGATTTCAATCCAATATACCTTTTTGTCAAATTCAGCAAATTTCTCCTCACTATCTGCTAGTTGTCCATTCTGTGTTTGCGCTGAAAAAAAGGTGTTTCTACGCAACCCGGCTCTGTAAACGACACAAGAAGCATCTAAGAGCCATGCAACACAATCCATACCCCCCCGCTCCAAGCATCCTTTCGGAGCCACTCCTCCTCTTTTCTGCTTCTCCAGCCTACCGTCCTCTGTCTCCCCTCCCCCTGTCCTGTGCTTGAGCATTAACGCCCCCTGTTGCTGATTGGCTGTGTGGCTCGGTTCAGTTTTTTTCCTGTTTACAGAGCCTGGGCTGCCTAGAAGTCCTGAGTTTTATGTTGCATTCTATTTACCTCGGAGGTTGGAAGTCGGAACTGGGAATGACATCACACCCGAGTTAACCGTGTTCCAGTACAGCAAGGGTGAATCTCAATACCAAGAACGCAGAGATCGTACTTATGGTCTTGGCAAGACCGGTCTTGCTAACTTGCCTTCCAAGAACAAACTTGGGGCGCAATGAATCATGGGATTGGTCTTCTTGGGTGAGGATGCAACTGATGTATCCTTGGCTGTTTCTCAATACAAAGAACACAAAGATCGTACTTGTGGTCTTGGCAAGACCGGTCTTGCTAACTTGCCTTCCAAGAACGAACTTGGGGTGCAATGAATCATGGGATTGGTCTCGTTTGGCAAGGATGCAACCGATGTATCCTTGATATTTGGGATGGAGCAAGACCAACATCTGGGGATTTTTACCGTCCTCTGTACTTGTATTCTTAGTATTGGAACTGGTCTTCGGCAATGGAAGATGACATAATATGGGTACACAAGAACACAAGTGTGGTGAAGCACGCATATTGAGATTCACCCCTTGATATTTGGGGTGGACAAGAACATTGGAGCTGGTCTTCAGCAACGGAAGACGACGTAAAACCGGGACAGAAGAAAACAAGTACAGTCAAGTACGCATAATGAGATTCGGTCGGAAAACCATTTAGGAATACCAGGGACCTGTTTCAAAAAGCAAGATTTCTGGCTTAGCTGGATAACTTGTCAGACTTAACAAGTTACCAGTTCTAGCCCGGTTAATTGTTAGCCACAGTTAGCAATGTCAGTTGATAATAATACGTGGTATTTTGTACATAAAAACATCGTAGCAACACATTTACTGACAGTGGTTGGGCAGTACTGCGTGTACGACTGATTCAATGAGACACAAATAAGACATAAGTGCTAATAAACAGGATAAAACTACAGTTTTCACTTCTGTTGATAAAGGATGCAGCCATGTTGAATTCTGAGGTCGGGTTTGTGTAGATTTCTTTGACTTTCTGAGTAGGAATTCCGACTTCAGGGGGCGTTCCAGTTGAAATTTCTGACTAGGAACTCAGAATTTTTGAGTTACGAGTTCAAGTGGAACACGACCTTATTTCTGCGCACACACAGAACTGGAATTTGCTGAATTTGACAAAAAGGTGTATTGGATTAAAATCACATTTCCTACCTTTAAGGTTGCAGGGGCCAGTAGCTAAAAGAGTTGGCATTATAGATAAATCGGCCAATGTGGGCTGCCCCGTTTCAAACTACGTGTGTGAAAGTCTTTGAATGTGTCTTTATCTGAATGCTCTGAGTTCCAGTCATGACTGCCTAGTTTTGGACAAACCCCTGTGAGTAGCTGTTTAGCTGCTTTGAAAATAACTATCAATTAAGCTGAAAAATTACGAATAGAGAAATGAAAATAGATGGAAGGAGTTAAATGTGGGACTGATTTCAGTATTCGCTCTCTCATCAGTGGAGATAAATGTTTCCTTTTGTCTTGGCATTAATGCGTCAGAGGTCCAACAGTCAAGCGTTATGCAGTGCAGACTCGGGATCCATTAAGTTATAATTATTCACAATTATAGCTGCTATGACCATAATTGCATCGAGGTCAAATTCTAATCGAAATCCAGCTTATATTTACAGAGAGCTTTAGACGTTTTACAAACAGCACTTTTTTGCTGAATTGATTAAACATGCTGCGATACCTTTGCCACAATGTTTTTACGTAATTTATACTCATGATTTGACTTAACAGAAGCGCTTTGAGCCATTGGCCATTGGTCAGTTAAATCCCAGGAATCAAACCATTGAGGGGGGGATTAAATACATAATTTGTCCAGAACAGCCACTTACATACATGAGACAAAAAAGAGGATGTGTTTGTGGATCAAAGTATTAATGAGTTTTTGTGTTCACTGGTCAATCAGGTAGCACTTTTATCCACTTTGGGGTCACGGGGGGTCCAGAGCCTAACCTGGAGCCTGCAGGTACAAGGCAGGGAACAACCCAGGATGGGGCACCAACCCATGGCAGGGCACTTTCACGCACCATCCACACCTACAGGCAGTGTGGCAACTCTGGTTAGCCTCAGCATGTTTTTGGACTGTGGGGAGAAACTGGAGGAAATCCCACAACAACATGGAGAGAACATGCAAACTCCACACGCATGGAACCCGGGCGGAGACGTGAACGCCGGTCCCAGAGGTGTGAGGCAACAGTGCGAACCACTGCACCGCCGCCCCGCGCATCGACGTCTTTTTCAACAAATGTTACAAAACACTAAGCTAAAGTTGAACCTTTAAGCACACGATGTCATTCACTGTTCACACGAATACAAGCATAAAGTATCTAAGTGCCAATAGTA
>JAAGVU020000078.1:11187842-11207255 GCA_011763525.2 Mormyrus iriodes | reverse complement strand
AAGTTGAACCTTTAAGCACACGATGTCATTCACTGTTCACACGAATACAAGCATAAAGTATCTAAGTGCCAATAGTATCCAGAAGTTGACGTCACTCGTGAGCAACATGACACAAAGGGATGTGCGTATCGTTTCATTTGTGAGTCGACTTGCCGCAGGAGAGGATGCAGCGGTTTTAACATTGATCTGATATTATAATCATTGCGATACAGTCACATGACCTTCCACCACGTGCAGATTAATTTCGTCTCCACCTCTCTGTCTGGGTGCTTCACCTTTTCTGTCACTGAATGTATATGATCATCTTCAAGCAAGAGTAAACTCGGAAGTGGTAACGTAGCTTTGTTTACTTGAATGATATTTTGGCATTTCTGGAATTCCTTAACCACTGGCGTCTGTTCTGCCGAACTGATTATCTATCATGATCGCCCACACAAAGCATTTATCCATCCTCTGGAAATTCCTACCAGAATAACCCCCACCACGACATCGTCCTAAAAACATATAATTATGTAGCATGAAAAACATCTTTAAAGGTTGTTGTGGGAACAAAACAATAATTTTCTTTTCTGTAAATGTATCTTTCACAGCTGTGTGAATTGTGGGAATAGTTTTTTCAAATTTACAGTGTGTAAGAAGCCTGCAGGCTCTCTCGTAAAATGCACAATAAAGCGCCAATAAAACTGAAAATGCAAAAAAAAAAGGGCCAAAAACACAGATAAAATATCAAAAATACATTTCCTGCCTCTTAAACCAACTTGTGAAATTACAGCCCAAATCCCAGCTTAAGTAAAACATATAAAACTGACATTCCTGATGAATGATGCTTCAGGGTAATTATATGATATGCACTGTTTGAAGTGATGCTTTGTAAGGCTCTGGACACTAAGTGTATAAATATATGTCAAATTTGTCCCTCTTCAGTGGGTGGGGATTTTTAAATAAATAAAAATGTATTTATACAAAAAATAGAAAAATATTTTCTTCTTACTAGGTGGCATCGTGGTCAAAGAACTGAAATTTGGGGTTGAAATTCCCTAAAGTGTGCTGTGGTACTTGAGAACAATTGAATTGTATAACTGTGTCAGCGCTTGAGTGTTTAAGTCAGATGACATTGTACACAAAACCTGTAAAACTTTCATAAAGATGTAAACTTGCAGTTCCTGGGAGCCAATCGGAATTCCCGATATCGAGACAAAGCAAACAGTAAAAGTAGAGAGCTGATGAATGTTCCTGTAGGAGCTGCTACCTCAGCATACAGGTGAGAGTTTTTTCCCCATACAGATAAAGCATATTGACAGGCATGTACTGTCTCTATTAATGTTCGCGCAGTTTTAAAAAAATGCTAGTTATAGCTAGTGTCCAAAAATCAGAGATAGTATCTGGGACAGGAAAAAATAATTTAGCTGGGTAGAGATCAATTTAATTCACTAATAACAGTTCGATTTACTTTTTTGAATATCCGGACAAATAACTAGGGTACAGAAAGACTAATTTACATATACATTCAATTCAGTTGGAGTGCATGGTGGTTTAGTGGGTAACATTTCTGGCCCCCTTTTTTGTAATTTAGGCTTTGAATCCTGCCTCTGGCGCAGTGAGTGTGCAGATCACATGGTCTAATTTAATATACCTGGGCTTCTTCCAACAATCCACAAACACGCTTTTGGGTGAATTGGTACCTTTGAATCGCCCATGGTGAGTGTTTACGCTGTGAGGGACCAGCATTCTTCCCGGTGGATTCTGCGTCTGGGGTATTTCTCTGCCTTGTGCCCTATCATTCCTGGGATGGACTCCAATTCTGCTATACTCGCTAAACACTTATGAAGATGAATGGATGGATTGAACACTGTTTAAACAAAATGTATATTTATGGCTAAGAATGTCACACGACGACAGATTACACAATATCAGTTAATCAAAGTTTTGGAAACAAAATAAATGAAAACTGTTTCTGATTAGAAAAAAACATTCCGAAGTCAAGTGGTAAAGTGGCGTAAATCAAGACAATTTCAGTTTAGAAAAAGACGTTTTAAATGCTGTTTTTTAGCATTTACCCTCCAAGCCGAGCTGGCGATGTAGTTATATTTCAGTAAATGGCGACAATTTTGGGATTGATGGCAGATTTAGTGCTGCAGAGATTTATGTCTAATGACAGATTTGCAGTTGTAAGATGTGCCTGGCGGCAGATCCTGCACGTGGCGCATCTCAGCCGAATCGCGGCCGGGGCGACGGCGTGCGTTTTGTCCGTGACCATTCACACTTGACGAAAAAACAATCGAGCTTCTGACAGCCGTAGAGGAGGACAGAGACCGGGAAAAACTGGGAGAAGAGATGAACGACAGCAAACACAAAGGCACAGACCTTAATCAAGAGTGTTGCCCGGCAGTGGATGGCGGTGTGATGTAAGTGGCCGAGAAATGCTTGTTTGTTACTTATGAAGCCAAGATCTGTTGCTTGCGAAAGTCTTTAAGGCCTTTTACCAAAAACATTGTAAAACATCCTCACAGATTTCACAGCGGGGGTGTCGTAAGAAAGGAACCCTCCCAGAAATTCTTTCTTAACGGGTCGACCCCAAAACAACAGATCCCGTGCGGCCGACAAGGAAAATCCTTCAAGCTCATTAATAGATGCCGCAGGCTTTCAGGCTAAGATAGGCTTTTCACTTCTTATCCTTAATGAAAATATTCAAATGATGTAAATAATCAAATATTTATGCGTTTTGTTTTGTTCTTTACTGTCAGCGGTGTTTACAAGACCAAGGCATAAATAAAATGGCAGTGTGCATCTGTTTATTGTAAATGCAGCTGCGTGCCTGTACTCCTACCTGGAGTAGGGGACTTACCACATGGAAAAGGGAAGCTTTTCCTTTCATTTACTAACACAGGTCTGCTTTAGTCAAGCCCCAGTTTTGATCTTATCAAAGTGAAGGTCAGTGGGCTCAAGGAACGATACAAATGTTCAGAGGTCACTACAAATGTGCCGGCCTTGAGTTCAAGCCAAATTCCCGAATGGGAATGCTTTATTTGGGTAGGCCCTATGTTACTCAGGGACGGTTGCTATGGAAACTGTTTTGGCTGCCCCTAGAGTCACTGTTAATAACCAGTTGCGGTATTGGAAATAATATAACATCTGAGAAACACCGACAGACCAGAGTTTTACTCCGCAGTAAGAGGAGAAGTTATTTAGCCATTTGTTTGTTTTACACTTTGTACGAACTAGCGTGTACTCCTGGCCTGGCCTTGTCCTCGTGTAGTAAACAGGGCTAAATGTTTTGGGTCTGTACTGATGACAGATTTTTTTCCTATTCACTATTCACAGGGTCATTCTCAAATATGCTGTGAGCTCTTTGGTGAAGAATTGCTCCTGGAGGTCGTGAACCCTGGCACTCATTTGCTGCAACCTCCGGCCACTAGGGGGTGATAAACAGTTTAATGGTATAATGATAGGTCGTAGTTCCTCACTGTCCTTTGTTAGTATTCAGACTCTAAAGATGCTAGTGGAGCCGCCCTTTTATTGCCTGTGTATGATTTGAAGGACAGGAAGATTGGGCGAGAGACAAAGACAATATCCTGTGGACTCGCGCTTGTTGTTATCGGAGAGCGGCGGCCAAAGGCGCGTTCCACCCGCCCGTAAATATTGACTCAGTGGCGAACAAGTGGTTTTTTATTGCAAACCCATCAAAGGCTCAGTATGTCTGTGGAGCAGAGAGCGTGGTTCTCTGCAGAGGATACTGTCTCCCCATCACTAGGAGGCTAATTTTGAACCAGATTGGCTTGGGGCTTTCTTTCGGGCTGAGGGTAAAGGTCACGTAATCTTTACGAAGCTGGATCCTCTGCTTTGGAAGTGGCCTGACATAGTCCCATGGCATGTTCCGTCCTCCTGTTTGCATTTGTCCAAAGAGGAGCCGAGGGAATTCGGTTCGGAAACAAAAACCTTTCCCTGGAAGAAAGTGTCACTGGGGGTCGATTTGTGTTCTGGGTCCCGTATCAGTTAGCATTCAGCTTGCGGCAGAATGAAACAACACAGGAAAACAGCTGGCTTTAACACAGAAGGAGTATGACTTGTGTATGTGAACGGAACAACCATAGAACCCAACAAGGAAGTTGGCCCTTTTGTTGTGTAAGTTCCGGCTCACTTCCTCTGCTGACATCATGTTGACTGAATGGTGATGAGGTCACTTTTTAACTCTGACTCCAGGCTTTCTCAGACTGATTAAGAGATTAAAGATCATTCTTTACCTACCATGGTCAAACATGACAGTTGTGCTGTCTACTCTCAGGACTGGTCACCTTATCCCAAAGATTAGCCTCAAGATGGGATATATCAAGCTTTAACTGAATTTCTATGGCACTCCCTACCAAGATGACTGCTTTCTTTACACACTACAGACTGCATGACACGGCCAGGCCTCTACAGCCGACCTGAGGCGTGGAGGTTTTCGCTTTACCGTCGATGCCCTGTAGGAGGCGCCGGCTCTTAACCCGGCTTACTGAAACAAACAGCCCATTTTCCCACAGCAAAATAATGTCACTCAGGTCACTGTGGTGGAATAATATTTGAAACAGAAGCACTTTCTGAGATACAAAAACACGGCCAGCGCGCTGCTGACTCAGCTACCCTGGAGGCCTCAGAGCTTTTATTTTGAAAGGTCTGTTTACTTCGCATAACAGGTGGGGTGACTCTCTGTCCAAATAATGTCTTTAATATGGGAGTTTCCCATTCCTGGATTAAAAGTCCTCTTTGCCACAGGGCTCGGTTGCTTTGTAATGATGGGGCTGCGGTCATCGGCAAACAAGCAGCCTTCTCTTCTTTCCGCCAGGAGTCCTTGGGAGCCGCATTTATTAATTACGCTGTTGTGCCACACCGTCGCCCTCGCAGTAACAGATTTATTAATGCGATGGCTGAGTTTCGCGGTGCTGCTCGCATTGTTCTCCAACAGCAGCTGGAGTTGTACCAGATCAAATATTTAACTCCTGGATAGGCGGGGGGGGGTCAGCTGTGGGGCCCCGGTAGGCAACTGCAACTGAAAATAGTGTAACAGACAAACAGAGGCGGCCCTGCTGAGGAAGAGAGGATGGGGAAGTTGTCCTATCAAGGGTTGGCTTCTCAACATCCAGCTCGCTGGTGTTTCACATTTAATTTATTGAGCAGATGCCTGTATTCAAAGTGATGTACATTTTTGAGAGAGTAGGCTCGATAATCCCTGGGTTAAGGGCCTTACTCAGGAACTCAAGAATGAAATCACCCAGGGGTATGAACCTGTGACCTTCTGATCACAGGTACAGCGTACTATCCTACTGGGGCGTGTGTTAGCCGTCTGATCGTGTGATGCATTACGTTGTGCCTTGCATGAACCTACCGGGCCTCGCCACCAGGAACGCAACACGTCGTGGCGGGAGAGCGGAGCAATCGGAGACAACGCATCCCGCAGCATCAGGGATGGAATTACCGCGGGAAATAACACCGCCAGCGGTCCAGAAATCCCCAGGATTCATGCGGAGCCGACTGATTAAGTATGAACTCAGAGAGTGAGGGTATGCGCTCCCCCCCTCCGGCGGTAATTCTCCTGCATCACCATACTGCCTGAACCTCGCATCTCAGCTCTTCTCTGCTCTGCAGGATAGCATTTCCGAGAATTTTCTCATTACGAACACAAACTTGCTTCTCATTTTGCATATTAAAGGAATAATGAGACCGGAATCTCAAACGGTTCCACCTGGATATATACAGAAAATCACATTTTGCAGAAACGGCCCTGTGTCAGTGATGTCCAGGAGACAGATGCCTTCTCCATACTGTTATATAATAATTCTTCCAAGGAGGGGAATTGGCCCAGAACAGTGCTGCGTCCCGACCAGGGACCTGCGTGGCACCACACGCTGAACCACGCTGTCCATCAAAACCTGCAGGCCTTCATCTACCAGGGAGACTGAATCAGTTGTATTCACCTCCCCATCTCCCCCCCCCACGAAAAGCTAAGTGCAGATGCCAGAGGTCGGGGTGGTCCCATTATTCAAGGGAGAGACCGTTTGTCAATTATTTGTTAGGGTTCAAATCACGAAATGTTTCCAAGGAAGAAACACATTATAAGGTCATATATGCACATTAATGAAGTGCAGCGGTATCGATGACCCCATATCCGGACTGACACCACTCGCTGAATTACGTTTGAGTCGCGGTTGGTTGCGACAGCTACGGGGGAGCGCCTACGCAGTGAGCCGGCCCCAGATAAGGACGGCTTTAGTCACTCGCCAAAAGCTGCCAATGTCAAAGACGTGACGCCACTCACGCTTTTCAGGAGAACATGAGGACGCTGAAGCACCTGTCCGATTCCCGTCTCGAGCGCGTCCAGACAAACATACCACGCCACGTGCATTTCTGCCTTCTGCTCGCCGAAGAACACCCGGCCAACACCCGTCTGCAGAAATATCCGCGGAATTACGATTAAGATTAAAATGGATTTTATTGATCCCATACAACGGCGAGAACATAGAGCACAGACATACATACACAGACAAAGTGCAGAGACAGTGCTCATGGTGCAATATAGTAAAAAGCTATGCAAAACACAAATAGAATGTCCTGAAAAACAGAATATTGTAATCTTACAGAAATTAATAGATGTGTGCAGATAAGAAAAGGTTAGCACCGGTGGTATATGTGCAATTACAGAGCAGCTCTGCTTTTTACTGTTGTTTTCTGCCACAGAAATGGTCCGAAGATACGTAAAAAATATCCAGCATACCTGCAGCTGGGATTAAATTTAACGAGTCTGCTAGCCCCATGTCATTTAATTCTTTCATTCAGTAATGTCCCCAGATAAAGGCCTCATTATTAATTTGATGGCTATTTATATATTCACATACAAACACCTTAACAGAAAAATCATGTTTCCCCTAAGGAATATATTGTAATTGAAAATTTAATTTCAGTCTCAAGCCGGCTGAAAAGCGCATCTCTCTACCTGCTGCGTGTGACATGTCAGGATGGATTGTGGAAGGCTAGTCACCATGATGGATTTTTTTTTTTCCTTGCTGGAACTTTCTGTTGTTTCAATGTGCAGAAGGTTCACGAATCACAAGTGGCTGTAACAAGTGTTTATGGCCGGTTTCAGCGGAAACACTCGATAGGTGAGTCATTGCCTTCCAATGGCTTCGGTGAAAAATATTTTGCGAAGCAAAGGTCAGCCATGTTTTGCAGCCTGGAGATAGGGGACGGTGTCACACCATGCTCTGGGAAAACCTTCGTCTTCTTGACATGGGGGTGGCTGTCTTGTCAGCCGTACATATAAAATATATCCACAAATTACATTAGCATGGCAACTGGGCTCTATTGAGCTCATTGTGCTTAACTGCTTCTGCAGAAATATGCAGGACAAAAGTCTGTTTGATTAGCACTAAGAATTTATTCAACTATTT
Source organism: Mormyrus iriodes (assembly GCA_011763525.2). Taxonomy (NCBI): domain Eukaryota; kingdom Metazoa; phylum Chordata; class Actinopteri; order Osteoglossiformes; family Mormyridae; genus Mormyrus; species Mormyrus iriodes. The sequence continues at coordinate 11,199,834 of JAAGVU020000078.1, read as the reverse complement.
ATATTAACTACTTGTGCAAAAATGTATAAGACTGCATTGTAGTAAAACCATGCTTTTGGATCAAGGGAAAAATGTGGACATTCCATTAATATTCCACTTTGAAGTATTTCGAATCTCGTTCTGCTGTGACATCACCTCATGGTCCCATGAGTCATTTGTTCCAGGCAGTTACAAGTTTTGTTAACTGCCTATATATCTATGGTCTGCATCTCGGGGGGGGGGCTGCAAATCAGGGTGACTGGGGTCAAGGCTCAACCCACCAAAGACACAACTGATGACCCCTAGAGGCCAATTCAGATGTTGTGATCATGGTGTGAATTACCGCCCCCCCCACCCCCCAGAGTACTGTGAGCACGGGACGCTTGCCACTGCAGCCTTTGCAAGTGACGCTAAACGCCCACCAAAACAAATTCCAGTTGCGAAACGTTCAACGATCAAGTTTCGAGCTGCCTGTTCTCATGTGTAGATGTTTGAGGTTACGTGGGTGGGGCTACTTGACAGTTATGGAGGCCCAGTTTGTGGATAAATCCTTAGTTGCTCGAGGACAGCAGTTACGCTGCCCCCACCCAACTCAGGAATCCAAGAATCGAGATGCATGATGTTTTATCGGCCATGTGTAACAAGTGCATTGGAATGTTTAGTCACTTAGCCCCACCCAGCACTCAGCACAACTAACAGAACACAAATCAGTATACCGTAAATATACAATGCACATGCAATAGTGTAGGGAAATCAGGTAACACATTGCAAACCACATAAAAGTAATGTTGTAGTACTCCACATTTAGCAATCTCTGATGTGGAATGCTTGGGGCAAGAAATTCTTCATGAATCTGGCAGTTGGCATTATGATGGAGCAAAATCTAACAGGGGTGAGAACAGCCCGTGGTTTAAGTCAAGTACATTTATCATGTTTTGCTGTAGCCACACTAGATACATTTCCGGCTGACGGAGAGCAGTTCGGACCCTGTGATCTTCTAGACCAACCTCTCTGTCTCCCGGTGTGGTCTGGCTTCGCCATACTAAACCAAGATACCATTGCTGAGGACAGTTTCTGTGGTACTGCGGTAGTAGCTGGTCAGCGGCCTTGTTCATCACTGCGTTCCTTAGTCGCCATTCTTTGTCCATCTCAGCCTCTTCTGAGATATGGAAGCTGGGGAAGCTGAGACTGCTGACATTTTCCACGGGAGAGCCATCAATGCTGATTGCTGTGTGGCATCCCACAGTGCCTCCCGAATTCCACAACAATCGCCCCAGTTTTATTGATATAACCATATGCAGCGTTTTAATGGACTCCGTAATAAACATACAATTGTGCCCCATTCTCCCCTGAATAAAACCATCTTTTAATGCTAACAGATTTATTTGCTTTTGATGGTGAAATAAATGTGTCAGATTTCGACACCTATCTACCCATCACCTATAACTGCTTTTTCATTTGCGGGCTGGGGGCAGATTCCGACACGGTCGCCCTGAATGTTACTTGCCAGCGTGGCATGTAGCATCCCCTTAATGTAACACCCTTCAGAGGCATTCCAAGTAGGATTGTCATTTGCTAAATGCAAATGATGATTAACATTAATTTGCGTTAATTACGGCCCACGATAACTGAAAAAGTCACTCTGGGATGGGAAGAGATCCACTTCTGTTGAGCTTCTACCTCTAAGCATCTTCAGACGTGAGGAATGATGCAAATCCAAGTGCAGGTGGGTGTGCTTGCACCGGATCGACTGGCACAGCATTCAAACGCCTTTTGGGTCCCTGTCACGCCACCAAAGGAAGCCTCTGTGGTTCCAAAAGGCACGGAGAACATTCCCAAAGAAGCCTTCAAAGCCTCGGGACGTCCGTGACGTTCTCAGCGGTAAGATCGCCAGCAGGGCTGCTCTTGCTCTGTCTGTCTGCACGTCTCCCTCCCATCGAGGGTCAGCACCTGAAAACTCCTCAGCTCATAATGAATGGGAACGCTATGTTACGAAGATGGAGTAAAAAAATGTCAAAAAATAATAACAAGGGTGTGTTTGAAATTCCATTTGAATGAATTGTTTTGGCGGGGCGCCAACACGTGTTTCAGCCAGTTAAAACAGAGATAAAACAGTCATTGTTCGGTTAGGATTAGCCCGAGAACTGTGAATCGAGGGCGTGTGGGTAAAATAGGGCCGTGAGCCAGAGGCATTATGATATTTCACCTTTTTTTTAACAAATAAATCAAAAAATCTGTCTTGTTTTTGAGGTGTAGTCTGCAGCATGTGCAGGTCTGTATTCTGCTTTTAAGTAGGAAGCAGTGTGCAGAGACCCCTTCGTGCCAGTTGCGTGCCTTTCAAAGCAGAGTGGCATTGCTTACCATGCAGCTGCAGAGTACTGCGGAAACCGTCAGAAGCAAACAGTCATCACGTGGGAAATGTTTCGGAGAAAATAGCAACAGGATGCGTCAACGATGGTGGCCGTGTAGCTGGGATTGGCCGGGGGAAGTAGGGGACGGGGCGGTGGCATTATTGGACAAATAGAGCCTCCACAATAGGAGCCTCCCTACCTACCTTCATGGACATCCACAACAAACGCTGCGCAACAGAGTCCACACCATCACACGTGACCCCTCACCCCAAACAGCCTGTTCATCACCCTCCCATCTGGAAAAAGGTTCCGGAGCATTCTGTCCACCACCATCAGGCTCTGCAGCAGTTTTTTGCCTCAGGCTATCAGGCTTCCCAACTCCCACCTACCTCATACATGTTGATAAAATGTACATCTGCACTACAATGTTTCTATTATTTGCACAGTCTACTGTATATATGTCTATATGCACTGTCTTGCCACACTGTTTAGCTGTATGACTTGTATGTCATCGTCATTGCAGTTCTTGTATATTTTTATATACTGTTGTGTGTTTATTTTGTTTTATTTTATTTTAATATTTACCCCTGCCCCCCCAAAATCTATCTATCAGCTGTTCGTGTCTTGGCTCAGTAGAGTCGCGGTTTGGTTTCATGTGTGTGAAATGACAATGGCCTGACTTAACAGGACATGAGATTGGCTGTACCCCTTCCATCAGAGTCATAGATGTCAGCCATGACCAGAAGCAACCAAGTTACCCGGTTTACTGCTGCTGGCTGAAGGTCCTGCTTGGGAGCATCTAAGAGCAGCAGAACTAACCCCCTCAGATGGGTGGTCAGTGGATTTGTCTGACCAGACATCTCAATGCCCATCCCTCCTGGGAAACTAGACTACCTCATCCACCCGCCAACCTGCACTCTGTCCTCATTGACTATTCCTGGGTTATGGTCTCTTGGCAACGATGAACGCTCCTCTCTTGTATTTTGCTCTTGTCAGATAGGAGCCGGGTCCTCATGGGGATAGATTTGACTGGCTTTTCTGACGTGGGGTTTTAACAATGTTTTTTATAGCTCTTGCCTCAATGCTAACTTGCATGCGATACTGACCACTCTTTGGCTGCTCAGCCTAGCGACACTTGTTCCTACATTGGCTGATTGACAGCTGTATGCTTATGATCTGCTGTCTGTCTTCCTTATATGTCACTTTGGACAAAAGTATTTGCTAAATAAATAAATATACATGTAAATAAACGTCATTTCAAACAATATCATTTCATAGATTTTCTTTGTTTGCAATAGTCTTGACAGGCCTTTATAATAGTCTAGGGACGCGTAGAAAGAATGGAATTGATTGAGTCATCCTTGTAATCGCTGATGACGTACCACAAGCGTGCCGCGCGCGGACACCATTCCGCTAGCCAAAAACATAACGCTGTGATGCTTAGCGCTTGCACATGTGGTGGATGGTAACGCATGGAGAAACACCTGGCCAGGGCTTGTGCGCTCGCAACCCTCAGCTTGGTATTGAGGAGAACGTCACATTGCTGTGGGCAACCTTCGGCTTGGTATCGAGGAGAACATCACGTCGCCGCGGGCAATGCCCTGCTAGGTTTGACACCTCTGGGAATGAATGCGGGCCCTCACACTGCAGCACAGGTGAAGAAACTGGTTTGTAGACAGAGATAATTTACGGACTTTCCTGTCCTGTGTTTCGGAGAGAGATGTCATATCCCAGGGGGCTTTCAATCTCAACCCCTAAATGAAAATAGGCCAGAGCTAGGAAACCCCCCTACAACTAATTCATGACCACATAAATTTGGGGGGGAGGCATGCCTTCAAAAGGGGGATCCCCTTGAACGTTTTCTATGCAAGTTTGAGGTCACTTTGATTAGGGTCCCTCTAGCTGTCCATCAGCATCTCCAGGACACAGTGGTTCAGTTCAACTGGACGAAGAAACGTCCAGAAGAAGTCGACAAACCAATAAAATGCGGTCATGTGCTTCAGTCAGTCTCTCTCTTTGGCGTGTTTGTCCTGTGGCATTCCAGCGAAGCTGAGGAGCTCCGGCGTGCAGCTCCTTTTGACAGAGGCTGGCCTCTCTAGGTTGGTGTTTCATCATCGGTGTGCGCTCTGACCCAAAGGGCTAATCCATCAGGGCCCATGCGAATTGGCACATGCATTCAGTGGGAGGGTCCCCGGTGATGAAAGAGAGCCCCCCCCCCACCCCTCCCCCGCCCAGGCCCAGGCTGTGAGAGCAAGACGTGACTAGCTAGCGGTGTGGGTGCGGGGTGGGGAATCAATGTACCAGCATGGATCTCCATTCCCTCCCAGTTTTCACGTTTCCATGGCCGCGGGTGTGATGGGCCGGACCTGAGGCCAGAGTCCCATCAGACCGAGCAGCCAATCAGAGTGCAGCAGTGGCGTCACGGCAACCCCTCACATCCAAACTACCTCAATGTATCATCTCTGTCTGCTTTCACAGTGCTTTTCATCTCATTATTTAGACTAATATTCACAGTTGGGCCCTTGAGCAAGATCCTCAACTCCCAACTGCTCGACGGACTGTCTGACCCTGCCTCCCCAATAATGTTTCTCACTTTAGATAAAAGTGACTGCAAGATAAATAAAATATTTTTAAAAATACTGTCCTCTATTAGCCAGTCTGTATCATTTTGATGTCTATGCCAGGGTTTCTCCACCATCGATGAATAACTCTCGGTTTAAAGGAATTTAAGTAGGTGTGAGCTGATGGAGACTCGTGGGTTTGATGCTGACCTTGGTTCTGACGATAAGAGCTGATTAGATAACTGTCTGCGTAACAGCAGGATGAGGCTTTATGACTTTTGGCAATGACTCTGGCTCGAGATGTGTAAAGCCAGGCTTTCCAATATGCACTGTGACACGGGGAAGGCGTTACATCCGTAGGTCCCGGCGACCCAAGTGTCCAGCTAAGAAGGGCTGTATCCTTCCTGTTATAATCTTATTGGCCAGGCAAGTGCATGATCTTTGCCCCCCGTAGCCTGCTGCAAACAGAAGAAATTCATCATTTTTTTAAGAAAAACAACAAGCCCAATGCATTATTCATTAAACTCAGCAACAAATAAATTGCAAAATAATATTGCAATAATAATGTTGTAATAAAGATTAAATTATTTTATTGATATTCTGAATGAACTGCATGTGCGTTCGCATGAGCTGCTACTTATACAGAAACGATTTACATTTTGAAGATTAAAATCCATCATTGCAGGATTAATATGAGGGGGTCTGGTTTTTTCTCCAGTTTTCCATACACTGACACAGCCATCAGGTTGAGAACCCAGTATTTAATTACAGCAATAATTGTACACTGTAATCTGATTTTGCGTAATGGCATTAAGATAATCGATCTCTGTGGGACATACGACTTGTGTTAAACAGATGCTTCTATCCCCCAGGAAGCAGAGGGTATTATCTCTCTGCAGGGCTGGGACAGATAGGCTCTAGGAGAAACTTTGGTAGCTGTGGCAATCCCAGGGCAGGCAGAACCCAGAGAACACTGGCCTCTCCTCCTACACACTGAGGAACCGGCCAGCGTCCTTGCTGCTGGAACAGATGCCATCATCCTGAGAGCCGAGAGCCCAGCGCCGCCAGAGCCCACCAGACACATGCTACCAACCTGCCACACACCCGCATCTGCTGCGTATGTGTGCGCGTCCCAAAAATCCAGCCCTTTCTGACCGGATCCTTTCTGCATCTCCGCATGCTGCTAATTAAAAGAAGGTGAACAAAACAAATCACAGTGTGACTGTAAAGAACGAGTTCAAAACAGCACTGTTCACCAAGTCGACTGAGCCACCGACGAGACAAGTCCCTGACAGGGAAAATTTCTTTGTCTGATATAACAGTAGGGATTAATGCAACAAAGGAAAATGTAGGTAGAAATAAATACAGCAAAGAATAACATAAGTAAAAGCTGACAAAATAGAAGGAAAAAACACGAATAACAATTGCATTTTAAAAGAATATAAGAACTGTGCAAACAATGTACTGCTATGATGAATGCAAACCAAGATACAGCCCAATAAGGCCTCGGGCAATATTCCAACAGGATGACAAAAAATGGCCTCAAAATTTAAGCTTTCACAACATCTCCTAATGTAATGATCTCCATTTGGGGAGTAACAATGAATGAATGGATTGCTTTTGAAAGCATGCAAGTGACGGCAAGAGAAGAACTCGCTGCCAATCACAGAAATTCATCACCCTCAAGTTTGCAATGTGACATTCATTCCCAATGCACTTACTGGTCCCGGTTCCTCTATAAACTGGCATCCATCCACACTCAAGGAGCGGAGTCTCATGTCACACGTCCTCCAAAGCAGAGGAACAGTTTATTGATGAAAGGAAAGATATAACCTGTTAAACAGAGATATAAGGCTTCTTATGAAGGGATATCTTTGTACACTGATGCTGGATGCCGTGATCTGCAGACCATTATGGAAGATGACATATAGAAATCGCTACAGTTTATTGGATTAGTATCGCCCATAACTAGTTCATAATTTTCCATAAAGGTAGGTGGGCAAGGCAGCGTTCTAGAAGTTCCTTTCTCTGGGTCCAGCCGTGTAGTTCTGCCCACGCCATACCGCTCTGTCGCTCTCACTTCTCGAACGCCTACAGGTCGACTGCCTGTATCTAAAATATCTGCTTGCAGTAGGAGGTATCCTGAAACGTAGCACAGCGCAGCGTCGAGATGCACAGAAAAAACCCCACCGATCTCTAGCAGATAAAGAAAGGTGCCTTAAATCATCTGCCCTCCTAAGTTCCCATTTTCTCTGTTCTGTCACATTTACTCATCTGTTACATCGGAACCCAAGCCTGTATTGATATTTAAACTGTGATAAAACACAGCAAGATAGCAGTTTATTTGGTCTGGGATTTGCTGGAGATCAGCTGATCTCCCCTCACCTACATGACTTTGAGGTAATATTGACCAGAGAGTTCTTAAATGGTGAGGATATAGGTCACGGATCAGATTGTGGGTTTTTCTGGCAGCAGAACCCCCCCTTTCATTTGCAAAAAAGAAAACAAAACAACTCCATATACACAATATCAAACTTGTCAAGCCTACTAACTGGCTACTGTAATTCTGGTTTTGTCACAGATCACAGTTCTTTTCAATTTTCTGTGTCAAAAGATAAACAGTAAACCCCTTTATTAACGTGACTAGGAAACTCTGTATTTAAATATGCAAATTAATGGATCATAAATATCAGCAAGCAATGACATGCACCGCCTGTGTGAATGTTACCCCTATGGGCAAACCACGGAACAGAACCTCAGACTGCTTTTATTAAATTTGTAATTAGCATTTGGAAAAGAAAAGGAAAGCCCTCTATGTTAGCTGTCCAAGAATCCACTTCCTTCTGGAAGATATCAAGTCCGGCACTTCAGGTGATGAAAGGCTCTCCCAAATAAATGCTAAGATGCTCCCCTCTTTCTACCCCCGTGTCTAACTCGCAGCGTTTTTCTCTCTCTCAAAAAATAAAATAAAATAAAGAATAAAGGAGGAACGCAAGACAAAATCTGCGACATCAGCTTTTTTAGCTACGATGCCCCGACAGCAATGAAGAGACTTTTCAAAAGCCCCCCCTTTTCTCTTCTGCGCGGGGGTGATAGAGCCTGTAACTTTTTTTTTCTTTCAAAAGAGATGCTTCTAAGGAACTGTAAGAGCATGAAAAACAAGACTGATGCATAAAGGATGACGGGACTCGTGAGCAGCGGCATTCCGCCGGATGATGAGGGCAGGGCGCTTTTTATAGCAGCCCCTTTAACGGCAGCAGAATTACCCGTGCGGCGTTGCACCCCAACATGGTGATTGCACCCCATCTTGCACCCTAAGATGTATATTTCAGCGGTGCCCCGAAGCTCGGGCATAATTCTCGTTTGAGGAACATTGATTTGGCTTTTTAAAATCCCCCCAAAAAATTGTAATAGATTGTATAGGAGCGAGTCCCCGATAAATGATGATTCATCCCATCTCAGGGCAAATGCGCACCATTCCTCTGCGATTATGCTGAAACAGTGTGTGTGGTGTATTAGTAACGTGTTTGGTCTGCCGTCTTTGCTAGCAGACACGTTGTAACAGTAGGAGGATAGATTTCCAGCTACTCGCACAGAGTGACCTTCGGCATAGAGATGGGCGCATATCAGCTCGGCGCATAAACAGCAAACACAATCTGTGCGTCCCATTGATTTTTATTTTTTATTTTTTTGTTACAATCTTCTGTCCTGCATGGGAAAATAAACGGCTATACTCTTAAGACACATCCACATGCTAATTGACCTGACATTTCAAAAGAATAATTCATATCTTAATTCCTGAGTGCTTAAAGTCCTGGCAGAAGTGTCTTTGTTTGCTCGCTTTCTGTCTGCTGTCTTAAAGATAAATGAGCGTAAGACCTCGCTGAAAGGTACTCCATCTCTGGTCCTTCAAAATGTTAAGCAGCTTATTAAGTGACAATGATGAATAGTGAGTGATGTTATAATTACAGCTTATTATGCCGCGTATGACATTGGATTCTGGCGGCTGAACACTTGTATGAGTAAATAGTTAAACAGTCGTGATAATGGAGTGTGTTACCTCTCTTGAGTGGTAGACCATGTCTTCATTCACCTCCAAGAATACTTTGAAACGCAAACTGTTTAGACGTCATAAGATTTATGTTGATTTAAAGGCATTGTCAGGCGGCATATTTTATGGCGTATTGGCTGAATTATCGCGGCGGACTGCAAAATGTTTGCGAAAAGTATTGATTATGCTGTTGCGGCGCGCTCGCATGAAACAAGGCGGCAAATAGAAGGATCGTTATTTCAGAATCATTGACACGGTGCTTGGAAGGGCCGGATAATTTATCGCATTGCTAAGGAAGCCACTTACATTTTAATATTTCCATTACGAGTATGAAAAACAGGAATTTGAAAAAAACGCGTAGAGGTTAAATCAAAAGATGTATAATAGGTAGTTTCTCAAGGGCAATGGAACAACCTGGAAAAAAAAAACCTTGGGCCAAGGGGTAAACACATTATGGCCGGGGCTGCTCCAGAGGCTGGGGGATGGGTGGGTGTCCCTATTGTTCTAGCGCGCGGTTTGCAGGTCCACCTGCCACCCTTTCCTTCCTGCATCGTGCACAGACTCGAGGAGAAGGCCAGACACAATGCGAACATTCTGCAGGTTGCCAGGACACGGTGAGAAAAGCATCAGTTACCCATTTATTTTCTCAAAGCATGTACTTGCATGTGATGCAACAATGAAAGTAAAAATAACACACAAACAAACGCAAGAACCGTATCGTGACTGACAGAGGTGTCGTAAAGGTTCTGTCAGCTCATTTATTATTCAAAAATGCCTCCTGATGTCATAGAAACACCCATTATACGAAACAGCTTCTGAATTCTATCACTTTGTTACTAGCTACAGTCACCTGAACGCATGTCTGCCATAACTGATAGATTATTTTACACATGTATGTAACCGCAAGCTCAGTTAAAGAGTGCATATAAGAAAATTCTTCATGCACTGTACTGTAGGATTCATTTTAAATTTACAGCCATTCCCTAAAACCATTTTAGCTATTTTGGCTTACTTTATCACCAGATCAATAGAAATCTACTCATTAAACACTGGTGTGCAGTTATCGTGGTACATCTGCAGGCCGATGCCCCAAACAATCAAATGTAACACAGACATAAAATATTCATCAAAGCTCCTCTCAGCTGCCCAGAAGGCATTTAATTGATGGGACAATGTAAGACATTATTTTGACATGTCACTTTAAAAAGGCCATTTTATCTACAGCTGAAGTGTAACGTGCGACCTTCAGATAAACGTGTCATTGTTTTTCCACGCATCCATTCTTTCCGCCCCCCAGCCTACCCCCCACCCCGACTCCTCACAAAAGCCACGTCAACATTAGCCGCTATGCCAGCAAAGCTAATTTGCCACTTTAGGGCGTGCGATTTTTTTTCCCTTTTTTTCCTGGCGTTGAATGTGTGCCATGCCAATTAGAAACCCCTCTTGAAATCTTGGAAGACAGAGGGCTCGTTTTGATTCAGTGTTTTTTTTAATTCTGTTATTTTTTGTACACGGCTCTCCATAGTGCACTCAATTAATTTCAATTTGTGAAGCTCATACAATCGCATCGGTGAGATGTTCTAGGGTGAGATTGGCTGAATGCTAAAAATGTAATACAGCACGGATAACCTGTGTGAAATGAATTAAATTTCTTAATTTAAGGATGTAGTATTAGGCTACTGGCAATTGCGCTGACATATTTATATTTCATAGACTAGTTTCAGGTGTTTGAAACTATGCGACAGATTTGAAAGAAACCCAGGCTCCCGTCACCTCATTGCATGATTTATAAAGCGCGCAGGTACTTCTGCAGTAAATTATCAGGCAGGGGTGTAACGGTGCTCTCTCCGCTTGGGCTCCGTAGTTGAAGCTCCGTTTAGCGGTGTCACGCGCCCTCCCTCCCGGCCGGCACCGGCGGCGCTCTAAACGGGCTCATTTTATTCCGCGTTGGCCCCTGCTGCAGGACACTTCCATCTCAACCTGGCTGCCCTTGTTTCTCACACAATCCGCGAACCCACAGACAGACTACATTTCATGGCTCACTTTTCAGAGGACGAGTGTCATCGACGCGCTTTTACGACACAGGGCAAGACAGAAATCGCTGTCCAGATCAAGAAAGCTCGATCTATCATGCAGTTGGATCCAGGCTTAGAGTAACATTTTGTATTATTCCTGCCCTAGTAAATAAACTGTTATTTTCTGAGGTAACAAATTCATTACTTAGAAAAAAAAATGAAGCTGTTTTTTCTAAGTTTACCTCAATGTAACTAAATTTCACTTGAACTTTGCAACAGACCTATAGAGCAATATTCTATGAGTTATAGTAACCGATTTTTAATTAGTATTGTCTTAATTATTTAATGTTTACGTCAAAGTCTGATATTTGTCCTTGACCGTCACCTTGTGCTTCCACTGGAATGTGCTTAATGGTGTTTGTCATGCTGGGGAACTTTCCGTGTGACTCCTTAGGGCATTCAGGGCCATTCCCACAGTAGTGTGGGAGGTGGAAATTGTCCCCCCACCCCCATCCAATCAACATGCAGGTGAGACTCAACTCACAGAGAAGAGACGAGCAAGTCTTAATGTTCTATAAGAAATCCTTTACATAGACATTCAGGCAGCAAGGTAATTTACCAGCAGCGAGCAGTTAGTTTCCTAAATCTGGACAGGGAAATGAAATGGCCAAAGTTTAACTGCAGCATGGGAGTGACTGTCCCCACCCCCCCTGTCCCATTGGGGGGACTTTAATGACAGAGGAATGTGGTGTTAGTAGAGCACCCAGGGTTCGAAAAGTCAGAGGACAAGCCTGCACTGGGTCTGTTTACAGGTGATCAGATACACATGGGGGTGGGCAGGACTGTGCCGAATCATGCTGCTCCCCCCCCAACCCCGGTTCTCATTTCCAGCCAAAAAGCGAGTGGGCCCCACCCCTTGGCAAGTGAAGCCGGGAGCCTGAGGATAAACATCACATGTGGACAGAGAAGGGGAAAGCAGAGTGGGAGCCTGGACGTGGGAGGCTGGGCGTGGGAGGCTGGGCGTGGGAGGCTGGG
>JAAGVU020000078.1:11129401-11180726 GCA_011763525.2 Mormyrus iriodes | reverse complement strand
ACACCAGAAAACCAGAACAATCCACGACACCCATTGGGACAAAGGCCGAGTTGAAAAAACACCCTTAGGGGGAAAAAGCAATTTATAAAGAAAAAAAAAAAAAAGGGGGGGGGGGGGGGGGGGGGACAAGGCATAAAAAGGGGAAAAATGTCTCATGACTAAATCAGTTGCTAAGCAATAGTGGTTTTTTTCCAACCCAATGAAACCATCCACAAGAACGACAACAACGAGAATAATTACAATAAAACGAAAAAAAAAGGAAATCAAGGCTTTATGTACAACATTGTAACATTCTAACCAATTGTATTTTAGCTGCTCTTTTATTGGAATTTGCAGTCCTGATTACAAACGGGAGGAGAACCATGCAACACCTGTCTATTATAACAACATTACAGTCGTGTTATATCTCTAAGTACACAGCTTATGTGTCGGACTACAAATGAGCTTTGTAGCATGTCAGCCAGGCTACTGAACAGAGAGTGTGTTTAGTAGCTAGACCAAACCCCACGGTGTCCCTCTGATCAGGAGTAAGCTGGTTGCCCAGCCCTGGATCGAGGGCTGTTGGTCCCCCTCGGGTTCTTGCGAGTCCCTTCCAGGTGGCGCTCGTCACACCGTCCTCACAGATTAACGCCATGTTTGCCGACCCCAGGGAACAATCTGTACTTCCTCCGCAGTGTCTGTCCAGCGAAGCACCAGCGCACGCGCGCATTGAGACTATTTGGGAGCCGCCGTGCGTGTCCCACACCATACATATTTCTTCTGTCCATTAGTTCATCCACGCTTCCCCTGGGCCCTCACTTGTCACCGTTGGGACAGACTTCAGAGTACCTTCCCCTAAAGGGTCCTGGCAATGGTGCAAAATGGCATGCTTTGGCTGGAACACCATCCTGTCCACTAGGGGGCGTTTGACCTTTGCGGCAGGTCCGAAAGCAGGTCCGCCAGCCCCCGTCCCTCCCACCGGGTCGAATCACAGGTGCCTCTTCATGTGAAGTGCCAAGTGATCAGACCTGGAAAAACACCTGGAAGCAGACAAGATGGGTGAGAGGTCAGTCTCAGAGGGAGTCCGTGTCACCTCAGATCCAAGGACAGCAGGTGGCAGAGGATTTAAGCACAAACTCATGAGCAAAATATCACGGGTTTAAGTCCCAAGATGACTCAAGAACAGGAAACAGCCAGCAGCGGCCAAAGACGAAACAAGGTCACATGACGTGAACCTACCTATCACAATGGCAGCATTTGAACGGCTTGGCACCCGTGTGCTTACGAAAGTGTCGCGTGAGCTCATCACTCCGCGCGAAACGCCACTGGCAGCCCTCCCATGAACACCTATATGGCTTTTCACCTGGGGGAGGAGACAAACGAACCGTTAATCAAGCAAGGAGGCATCTCGACACCCCCCCCCTCCCTGTGACGTTACGCGCCACATCGCCGGCATTCCTCGCGGGTGTCGCAACGAGCCGCTATCGCCAGAAAATCGATACGCATCTAAGGCATCCATCTGTGTGGGTGAAATGGCAACTTTTTTTTTTTCCAGGGCTCAAATTCCTTTGACCCAGATTACAGCAGCCATGGGAATGCTTATGGAATGCAGGGAAACTGAGGAAAGGAATTCGAGGGCGGCACACAGACACCTTCGAGATAACTATTAACAAAAAACAAAAACAAAATAAGAAAAAATAAAGGCTCCACTGGTGCAGACCCACACTTAAAAAAAAGTCTGGGACACCCTTTTTGCTCTGGGTGGGGCAAGACCCCCCCCGGGCATGGAGTCACATTCCATGGAGATTACGCCACACGCCGGCTTTTCCGGCTCATGGGGGAATCGCTCTGTGTCCATTGCACACTCTCCAGCAGTTGCGACACGCGCGGATGCCAGCGTCGCCCAGTCACCGCACCCCCCCCCCCCAGACTCCATTACTGCTGGCTAAGCATCTGGACTCTGGGCCAGAAGCTGCCTGGCATCAGACTCAGCTGTAGGGCAGCGCTGGCCAGACCGCAGCTGAGATGATGTGGCGCATATTCGCCAAGCAGCTACGGCAGGTCTTTTTTTAACCGGATTGATCGATCGGCGGGCGGGCGGCTGCACCTTCGCGCCAGGGCCCTTGCTACGCACCTGTGTGTGTGCGCTGGTGTGCTTTCAGGTGCGAGCTCTTGGTGTAAACCTTCCGGCACCCATTAAAGTGACACCGGTGAGCCCGCTTCCTCCCGTCTGCTGCCGTCTCGCTGTCTCCGAGGCCGAGGCCACGGCCTGCCACCCCCGCGCGGCCCTTTCCCGGGGAATGCAGCTCTGCTGGGAGGCTGCCCCAGACGCGTGGGCCGGCAGGGTCAGGGTCCTTGGTCTCCTCAGGGGATGGAGGCGGGCTGGCCAGGTGCTCCGTGCCAGCCAGAATATCACTCAGAGGGTTAGGTGCGTAGCTGAGCGTCGGAGAGAGCTCCTCAGAGCTGTCCGACGTCTCGCTGCTGGCATCTGAGTTGAAGCCGCCGGTCTCCAGAGCAATGCTGTCGTGACACTCCTCCTCCTTTTCCACGGGGACCTTTGGATCGGACCCCCCCTTGTCCCCGCAGGCGAGAATGAACTTGCTCCAGAGGTCCTCCTGGCCTTCAAACTTGATGTCTGCTGCAGACACATAGGGCTCGCTCTGCAGATAGCGTTCCAGCTCCAAACAGGTCTAAAGAAAAGAAAAAAAACGAACCATACACCCATCAAGCCTTAATATATAATAGATTATAATAATAATTTCCAAAAATCAGCACCTAGTATATTTCCCGTGAGGGGAAACATCTTTGAGAAAAGCAGGCCATCAGCATAAGCATGGCGGAGCGCACGCCTCGAAACAGACGAATAAAGCGCTCTCTCTTTGACATGGCTGTCCTGCCCACTGATCGCATTTACATATATATGCTGCTTCGGCAGCACTAGGAACTGCCTACACGTTAGATATGTCCATTATTTCCCTGGACTTAAGACAAACATGGGAAGGGTTCGGGCTAGATCTCATTAAAACAGCTGGAAAACATTTTTTATACAATGAGTCATAAACTTATTTTCTTTAAAAGGAAGTAAGCGAACTTCCTCTTAACTGCAAGCCGCCCCATCCATGGTGTGTTGCTACATATCACCATTCCCTTATTTAAGTATGGTTATTTTTGTCTCCTCTTCAGTCTGTCTATCGCCTGCCAGCGTTTTGTGAAACTCCATGTCGCCCCCCCCCCCCACCAACAACAAACACTAAAACTGCACTGTTGTGCATAAGGGTTTGTTACTCCAATTATTTTATTTTACAAGCCATTCACACTACTTTTCCCGACAAATACGGCCTCCGCAGAAAAGCAATAACGGCCAAGTCCCGTGTTTATATGCGATTACAGTGTATATATCTGAATCTCTCACAAGGTAGAAACTTGGTCTTTTGCCAGAACTCCAGCGCCTGGAGGAAAATGCATCCATTTCAATTACGCATTGAATACAAAAAAAAGCCAGCAAAGAGAGAAGGCAATGAACATTTGAAGCACGTTAAATGACGTGCAGCGCTGTCGGGCAAGAGCAGGGTTTTAACAGCAAACTGGCGAAACGTATGGAGGAGACAAAATGACTGCCTTTCTTACGGCCGCCCTCACACACAAACACGCATACACTTTGATGTTTGGGGCGAAACGCATTTTAAAGTATTTATAAGTTTTCGCCTATTGCAGCAATGTAAGCCATGCAAGTGTCGCCTATTGCAGCAATGCAAGCGCGCGGCTCGCTGTCACATCAAAACAAGTTGAAACATAGTTGCGTCATGACTTTTCAGGTATCGGGCTTATGACATACGCGCACAGATATAACGTATCGCCTATATTATAGAGGTATGTCGATACAAATAAGTGCATTGACTTGCAATTCCCAGTCGATTAGAAAAAAAAACGAGAAACTTTTGCTTGCACATTGAAACAGATGCTGAATCTTGGGGAAATATTTTAATGGACATAAAACATAGAAAGCCCAAAATTTCATTCCGACAATTTACTATCGCGAGATTAACTATTATATAATAAATAATAATAATAATAATAATAATAATAAACCAAATAAGACTATCGCTTAAATGTAGGAGTTATAAAGCGATGAATACTTGTCGGAAAAATACGCGGACTGGCAAGTGACAGCGGCTATTACAGCAGATATTTGAATGTGCGAGAGGGAGCAGGGGGCGGGGACGAGCTGTTTTGTCGCTCGTACAGTTAAGCTATACAAAAACAGCTATCACGCAAACAATCCACCTGAAACTGGCCCAGAATCGGCGCTGCCTTACATATGTACAAGTTGCATTTAATTTAAATTGTAAAGAAATTACCTGCTGCCAGTACTCTTCAAGGGAAGGCAAAGCGGAAAAGTACCCGGTGTCATGAACGATCTGAAGCTCCTGAAAGATGCTGCACATTGGAATAACATCCATTTTTTTAAAATCCCAGACACAGCTGCAACTAATTAAGCAAGGGAAAAAAAATAACGCGCAGGACGTAATTCCAGCACTGTAAAACTGATCTCGGCAAACTTGTGCATGCAGCTGCACAGGAGTTTAAGCGATGTCGTTTTTTTCGTCTCCGGCGGTGCCGCAAACTCCTCCAAGGACCGCAGGCTCAGCCAGTTTGCAAACAGCGCACTGACTGCACGTCTCACGCACTGTAAACTTCCCTATTCAAACCTCGGACCGGCCTCCACGCCTGACAACGTACGCGTCCGGGAAAGCCGGCCAATCAGCTGCGAAAATGCCGACAGCCCGCCCATAATATCACGCGGAACCAATCGTGGGCGTCTTATGACTCAATGAGTGTCGGGATTGGTGAGTTTGATTAAAAGCTACTCCGTTCCGATTGGGCGGCTGTTTTTTCTATTTTTAGCAGAGTATATAAATTTTGCGTCCGCCGCTTCGCTCTTGAAGAATGGCCGTAGAGTGGTTCCCGTTTGCGGTCAGGCTTCTGCGAAGTGGATGGCTTCGCTGGGATCGAAGCGTTATCTCCAAGCAATATTAAAACAAACAACGTGGCTCTCTTTTTTTTCGTATAAGGCAGTATTATATCGTTATTATATAAACCACAGTGAAAAGGCGCATGTGTGCCATTTTTAGAAGCGTTCCGTCTCCTTTACTGTCAGCTTATTTGCTGATGAAGAGGGAGGACGTCCGTCAATTTAAAGAAATTGTGTGATTTTGTTTCGTATATGCAAGGATGAAAGTGTTTAATGATGGCAGCTCCAGAATTCGCAGCGTAGCGGACCGGAGCAGGTTTCAAGGGCACCGTTTGGGACGCAAACCAGTCATACTGGCCACCGGTTTACAGTCATCAGCAGACGTGCCAGACGTGTTGTTATTAGCAATCAATGGCCGTGTGTCTAAAAGCACGTTGGCAAATTGGTCTATCCCAATGACAAACGTTCAAATGACTACTTTAAATCAACGCATTAATTATTGATCACGTATATGACTCATATATATGTATATATATATATATATACGTATGCCTAGTTTATTGCTTATACTGGCCTTTCACGTTTTACATGGTTTAAATGCAATATCTCCTGATGTCGCTTGAGGACTAAATAAAAATGGTTTAATATGCACCAGGTCAGATTGCAGGTAACCGCTTGGCTACTGATTGTACTGTTGATTGCCTCCAACATTGCAGTTGAAGGACTTGACTCATCACCAGAAATCTAATTCCCAGCCATTGTTATCTGTACACAGCTTTTTTTCTTTATTTTTTTTTCTTTTTTTTAGCAAGGTACATAACCTGAGTTCGGTAAGCAATGGCCGGAGATATAAATGGGCGAAGTTTGAAGGTATCGGAATTACTTTGGAATGAACTATCTGCAGAACAATGTAATATTCATTTTCCGGTTTAGAGTTCAATTACAGCCATTCATCTAAGACAAATCCTGGGCACAGAAAAAGAGTGTTTATCCATTTGAACCGGACGTGATTTTTAAATAATTTTAATGATTGATGGTTATTTTGTTTTGCGGAAGCTGGGGGAATGAGTGTAAGAAAAACGCCCTGTAGTAGATTGAAACTGCCACTGGATGGTTAATATTAGTGATTTGTCATGGAAGCTACGTGCGCTCATCCTTGTTCACATTGGGGGAATAAATGAAGATGAAGATCTTAGGTTTTCATCACTAAACCTAATACAGGTAGCAAGGTGCTGACTCTGAGTGCACTACAAATGCAGAATATCAGAAAGGAACGGCGCCAAATCGCAGACTGTAGTCAAGCCACTGCAGTTAGTGAATATTCAGAGTATGATCGGTTCAGTGAACCATTTAATCCTGTGCAGTAATGTAAAGTATTGGAGATCTGGAGCTGAGTGTAGTATAGATGGTGGTGACTGTGGTTAAAATGTAAGAAGGCACACCCTTTGGTGGAGATGACAGAGGAGCAGGTTGCATGCAGACAGTGGTGTGTCGTGCAGGAGAGAGAGTCTTTTCTGAAGTGGTGCCACTCCTCTGAGTTTCACAACGCAAGAAAGGGTGCAGGCTGCAATGCCGCCCCCCCCCCATCCTGTCCCCTAGGAAATGCGGGCACATTGTATGCACAGCTGATGCGTGTTGCAATCTTTTATCTCGCCAAATCACCCTCAGTATCACTTGTACGTGACACGTTTGCTTAGCTCTTCATCTTAATACAACCTTTGCTGCTAGTTGCCAGTTAAAAATGTAAATTGACTATAGATACAATTAATTGAATATAGACTTTATTTGTCATTTTTGCTAGTACAGGTACATAGGAAATCTTTAATTTTCACATATCTCATCTTGCTTTCCCTTGAGATATACAGGTGAGAATGAAGCTTAGAGCCAGAGTCCAGACTCACGTGTCTGTAGAGTACCTCATGAGCAACTTTTTAGGCCTTGCTTAAAGGCCTAGGGGATTTAAACCACCGACCATCTGATCATAGGCATAGGCCTAAAACCCAGAGCCACAAACCTTAAGGCCTTCTGATGACCATAGGATATACAGTATGTCAGGACCCACTGGGCATAAACGTTTAGTTTATTTAAATTTTATTTTTAGAAATCAGTTGCGCCATTTGTCAGAAGGCTGTCATAGAGGAAAGAGGATCTTTGCACCACTCATTTCCAATTTTTCCTGACACTGCTAGATGATTAGTTTAAAAGACAACCCCCACCAGCACTCAAGTATTAAACTTCTGATACTAAATGCTACATCTATAAACTATTTAAGCTTTAAATGTGCATGGAGGGATTATTTAAAGAAAAATGAAAAGTTGTTTGATCAGAGTTACATGTGCCACTTTGACAGAGGAAATAATTCAGTATAAAAATGTGATTCTCCTCTTGGACGTGAGAGTATAACTTTGTAATCGATTATGTATTCTCCATTTCTTTCTCAAATGACATATCTGTGATCGCCGTAACACGTCGGGATGCACCAATGCTGGTTCCTAAGAATTTGAGATGGTTTTGATGCCTAAGAAGACGTCGACTGCATCAGCCGATAACTTATTTGGAACAGCACTCCTTCTGTGTAGTGGTGTCCTTGGAAGCACTGAGTCTCCATTGTGTTGGCACTCCTTTGAGTCGGGCGGCCCGGTATTGTCGTGTGTCATGCTTGTGGAGCGACCGAGTTGGCCTTGAGAGTAGCGGAATGTAAAGCCAGGCTCATGAACATCGTTAATTATTTTGGAGTGAAACCAGACAGACAGGAGGCTGCCTGTTTTCTACGGCTTGGTCAATCGAAAGAAAGCCTTTAAGAGAGTGTACACAATCGTATGTGTCTGTCAGATCTAAGGTAATCTTATAATGTAACCACAGTGTTTTGTCCATGTCTGTCACTTCTTTATCACAGTTTCACTTTCTCTGGAAGTCTCTATCCTTCCACCACTTATCCAGTAGAGTGTCATGAGGGAGCCTGGAGCTTATTCCAGGCAGGTCAGGGCTCGAGGCAGGGGATACTCTGGAAGGGATGCCAGTCCATGGCAGGGCAACCACACAGTACAGGAAATTTAGAGACACCAGTTCATCTGCTCATTTTTCTATTGCTGGAGGACATCCTTGTGACACAGGGTGAATGTGCAAACTCATACACACAGAGCAGTGGAGGGACTCAAGTCTCTACCCTGGAGGAATTAATATGACATCGTTATATTATTACTGATATCCTCCAAATCGACTTTCATCACTGTGGTGTCTAAAACACACTTTCATAAGACATTGAGGCAGCTGGTGATTGCTACAGTTGGCCAAGGCTCATTGCTCATGGGAGTTTTACTTAAACAATTAGAGGAGGTGGGACCAACCAATCAGATGTCTTGGTCCCACCTCCTCCAGTTGCTTGGACCTACCTCCTCTACAATCTGATTGGTTATCTCTCTGAACGAATCTTTTTTTTTGTTCTGCCCTCAGAACATTTTTGTGTGAGTAATACTCCTGCAAGCTAATGGCTCATTAGTACTACACCTTTGCAAACCAAAGACATCTAGAATAACAGTCGGCTGATCCAGACAGAAACAATGCAATGCCAACTATTGACTAGACTCTGCTGTATCACCAAAGGTATTTTTAAGCTTACACAGTGTCACTGTTTTCTACTTATGTATTACTCTCAGGGACCTCTGTTATGCAGTTGTGTAACAAGTCACGGTCCATCCTATGGTATGCCTTGTAACTCTCTTATCGTAACACAGGAGCTGCGGTATACTTGGGTTACACAGTCAGCTAAGCAAAGTGAGTAGCAAGAATGAAGTTTCTCATGTGTAGGATGTAGGATGGTAAGTGTCATAGATCAGGCTGATACACAAGTGAGGGACAAACCGAATACTTCTTGCGGTGCTTTGTTGTTTAGCTAAAGCTGCTGACTGTGCTCATTTCACAAAATAAGTAACAAGCGTAGGTCTTTGCATTTACCATGTTTCCCTTCCTCTGGGGTTCATTCAATCAATCACTCGATCGATCGATCAACCAACCAACCAATCAATCAATCAACCAATGAATCAATCAATGTTTTATTTGTCCCATACACAGTTATATGCAGTACAATGTGCAGTGAAATACATGGTTGCTTAGCTCCTAGATTATGATACAGGGGATGTAATTATAAAAAGACAAAAGTTTAAAGAGACAAGACATTAAACATTAAACAATAAATTATTATGAGAAATACATATTTATCCATATTGTGCAATTTTCAGTAAAGTTATAGGTAGTGCAGGGAATGTAATGAGTAAATAAGTAATTACATATATAAGCTGTACAATCAAACGGTTGAGTGGGCTGTTGGAACATTGGCAATGCACAGGAAAAAAGAGCTTTCGGGACCTGGTCCTCACATGCAGCCCCCATCCAAGTACTAAACAGGACAAACCCTACTTAACTTCCAAAATCAGGCCTATTCAGGGCACCATGGCCTCTTGTCCACACACTTTGGAATACCCACAACTGTGACACAGACAGCGGACAAACCATTAGCAATTCTTTGGCTTTCAGTTTTGACTCTGCATCTCAATGCCATCCAGCAGGGGTTTAGGCTGCAGTTTCTCCTGTAGTCCAACGCCTGGCCGAAGAGGCCTTCCTGAGCAGGGGGCATGCAGCTCCTCTAGGGCATAACTTTTGAAACGTGACACTCGACTAGAATTTGGATTCAATAAGCATGTGACATGCTCCCGGTGGTGTCCTCATCATTAAATCTTTTAAATTTATCCTATTAGTTTAATGCATTTTACATTCACATTTCCTTTGTGGAAGGTTTGAAGGCTGGAATGAAATGGAACCCACAGGAATCTGACACGAAAATGAATTCACAACCACTGGGACACATGTTAAAGTGAATTGCAGTGTGGATAACCTCCATTGTTTGATTACAGCATTGTAACCTTTCTCGAGATGAGGAGTCATGATGCAGAACATGGATGCTTGATATTAATCAGCGAGAAAATGCTTACGATGGTTACCAGTGAAACAAGAGGTATGCAGAAACCACATCCTGCCATTAAAGGTGCAAGTGGATTACAATTCATGTCACCTTTCACGCACTGAATGCGTAAAATAGCATTTTTAAGTGTTCGTCATGCAGCCTAATTGTATGATATGTAGTTCTGTGCCTAACAGAATGTTATCCTCTTAAAAATAACTTATGAAAACGAGGCAATACAGACTGCAACTTTACTGTTGCTGCCAAACATTCTATTTTTGGAGCTAAAGAAAAAAATGTTCTTGTGGCACATCTGCATTGACAAAACCACATTTTAACCCGATTCTGTGCCTAAAAATAGCAGTGGGGAATAGCAGGGAAGTTGGAGCTAAGGGGAAATGTTCCGAACAGTTTGGGTCAATATCCCTTGTTTTTTTTCCAACTTACACCATGACACTGCTCAGGAGTTGCAACACAAACAGAAATGGACTCTTTTACAGAACTCAAGGGTAACCAAGAGGTTTCTAGGTCATCTTTGCTTTCCTGCCTTAACTGCTGTCTGTCACATATAATAACATACAACAAGCAGTCCAGAAGCCTCGTGTCGGCCTTCCTGCCCTAATCCAGTCGCCTATCAGTCATCAGCCTGTCCGTCACCTTTCCATTCACAACTTTTCTAGAAGTCTTGCATGGGTCATTCCCCTACCAAAGTGGGGCCCAGTGATGGGATTCTATTTAATTCTGTTAATTAATGGATTAAAAGGCGTTCTTACTTCTTCTCCCATTCATACAACTCTGTATTTGACAGGACTCTATTCCACAGAAGTCAGGTTAGGTATCCTGGCAATGCTGCCCTTCTCTGTTATTGGAATAAGTAATGGGAGTAAATTATGGGGCAGATGTATCAGTGTTTCCTGTCCTTGGCGTGGTTTGATGATACTGGGCTCCACACACGCACACACACACACACGCACACACACACAAAGTTATGCAGGCTGCTGGTTGGTTTCTGTCTGTGGACACATTTAACTGTATTTACATGTCCCAAGAGAGCTAGACATGAAAAAACAGTCAGACATTGCATAGATATCCACAAGGCAAATACCATTTTTTTACAACCTTTTAAGAAAAGGCAGCTTTTCACAAAGGACCAACAGTGCCAAAACTATTATTTAATTTTTTATATGAATTAATCTGTTTTGGCAGTTTTGGGTTACATTTTTTTAATTATAGTAAAATAGAAATCGATACCGTCTATGTTGAAAGCTACACGTGCATATGTGTGTGTGTGTGTGTGTGTGTGTGTGTGTGTGTGTGTGTGTGTGTTTGGGGTAGGGGGTGACCCCAAATTTTCTCCATGGTATGGACCCAAATTCCCTGATATTTCTAAAACTGGTCCTGGAAAGCAGTTACTGTGAGGTGCTACACTATGGTATTGCAACAACATGTAATTACTGTGATTTAATACCCATAATGGAGCAGGATCTGGCAAAGGGCTGGTGCAGAAGGTACAGCGTGCACCTTATATTTGAAATGCCGTAGGCATGAAGAGAAACACGTCGCAGCCTGCTTAGCCCCCCCTCCACCCCTCATACGTGGAGTGCAGCTTTTAGCCACAGAATTGTAAAAATTGCGCCATCTTGTCAGTCAGCACAGCGGATCGCAAGGTAAGCAGGGGAATGCGTGCCGCTATTAACTATGTTTATTCACACGCATTACTCATCTGGTGCATTTTTCAGAGATTTGTGCGACATGCTCTGGCCACTGAAAACACGCCAGCGTCTCTCTGGGGAAGGACAGGGCGTGACCCCTTGTTTTGGTTATGCAATTCGCCCCGCAAGTGTGGGATCCCTTTATTATGAAGGTGATGTTAGCATTCTTAGCCAGTGGCAGATCTCACGCCACGAGTGTCCCCTGCCCCCCCTTGCCCCCATCCAGGGCGGGCGGGCAACTGCCCACCCCTGTGAAAAGTTCAAACCTTTGCTGCCGACACTCTGAAATAATAAATAGTTTTCTTGGCATTAATGCTGGTTGAGTAAGTGTTCATATGTTTATACAGAAATCCTTCTTTGAAGCCAATCACATACCCGGCCAAGAACGTATAAACCACCCAAATAAGTTATTAAACTCAAGCCCAAAGACGTAACGAAAGAATTTTAAGAGTGACGTAGTCTTTGTATTTTAATCGCAAGGTCATGTTCTGTTCAGTTTCATTGCAACATCTCATTTCTGCACTACAAAAAATCAGTGCATGTTGTTCTCTAGATGGATGCTAGACCATCCAGGCCCAGAACATCTATTCTTTTGGGTGTGGGTGTTCTTGTTTTTTAGGGTTCATTGCAGTATGCAGTTCTTTATCAGACTGCCGGAGAAATGCCAGAGGAAATGCGACCCTACAGGTCGCAAGACATATGCTGCAGGACAGGAGTTCCATTCCCTGCATCACAGTTGCACCTTGATTAGTCATGTAGGCGCAGCAAGACCGGCCCGGTATATAAGCGAAAAATGTAATCGTTAGCCGTTTTCACCAGGATGAAGTCATGTTTGCCTTCGGCCAGTCAGACAGCGAGGTGGAACAGCTGGGAGTGAATCATCCAGTCTCATGACAGCCCTGTAGCCAATCGCACGCGCAGCTACGCAGCAGTGTGCAACCTTCCACGAGATTATTACATCATGACAAACAGCGTCGCCACGCCGACCCGCCTGCTGTTTGTTTACACGTTTATCAGCTTTTCCACACATCCGGCACAGAAACGGAACGTTCAAGTGTGGAAATGTACACAAATACTATTATAGGGCTAAACCTGCTGTGGTCACTGATGCTGAATTAATGGTTCACAGGATGGTTAAGGGACTCAGAGATTACAGGCATATCATAGAAAAGCATGAATTTGCATCACTCCATTTATCCAGTACAGGGTCATGAAGGGCTGGAAGGATAGCATAAGGCACAAGGCTGGGATACACCCTGGATCACAAGGCATTTGGCTTTTAGACCTATTCAGCTTACAAAACTGAATAAAGTGATTGTTTGATTGATGAATTAGTTGGTTTTGTTTCAGTGCATATCCTAAAGCAGTGTTTCCCAGTCCTCGGGGATGCACAGACAGTCCACATTTTTGCTCTCTGTGGACTGTCTGGCAGGGAGCTCAGAGGGAGCAAAAATATGGACCCGGTGTGGGTTCCCAATGACCAGATTGCAAAACACTGTGCTAAAGTGTCCAGTACATTAGTGTCCACTTTGTTTGGTGCGTGGACTGTATATCAGGGTTTTCAGCTGAAGGTCCGAAGAATATTTGCAAAGGTTCTGCAGAAATGTTTCTTCAACTGACAAACTGCATTGTGGGTATTATTATCAACTTCAGGATAACAGGTGCAGCCTTGTGATTGGCTGTTTGCGTTGCCAAGTAGGTGTACCTGACAGACTGGCCACTGAGTGTAGATCTGCCTAATTACAGGACTGCAATTAGCTTTCATAATGAAGTTAAGAGCCCCCTTTCCCTAATCGGCCCTGAATCTTACGATTCGCCTCATTTGGCTCAGTTATTAACATGATTCAAATGTTTAATGAGCTTAGTCACCCAAAGCATGACTGACATTAGAAAACGAGAATGTAAATAGTTCACTTAAAAGTTACACCTATGTAGGCTTTACTATTATATTATTAACTGTAGCAGATTAAATATTTGGCTCAGTTCCAGGCTGGGTGACATGCTGTAATCTGTAATGCTTAGATCTGATTCCAAAACATAACGTAGACATAAAGTTGTATTAAAAGATGCATTAAAATAGATAGTTGCTGTCAGTAGGAGATGAAATGAGGAAATATGGAGTCATCTTTGATGAAAATTGTGTAGTTTGACCACCTAATAGTTATACCACCCATGTTCCACAACCAGTTATTCAATACCGGGTTACAGGGAGTTTGAATCCTGCCCTGTATAGAGTTGCCAACTCTTACGCATCTGGCGTGACACTCACGCTTACGCAGAAAATCTTACAGCAAATCTATATTAGCTAAAATTAGCTACATCAAAGTGTTGGGGTAGTTTGCAAACCCAACAGACTGTTTACAGGGAAATCAAACTGTTGCATACATGTAAATGTGCGTGTGCATGTGTGTGCAGTCTCGAATTGAAAATCTCATGCCAGCCAGTTGACCAAAGTTGCTAACCCTGCCCCGGATGCACAGAGCATATGGCAGGGCCTCCCTGGCCTGGATGGGATGTTTGTCCTTTGCAAGACACGTTCTCGCACAGTCACACACCTAGGGTATATAATTTCCTGAAATGGCACGTTTTCAGAGGACACCTGCAGAAACGTGAGGAAAAACATGTAAACTCCATAAGAACGAGGCCAAGGACCAGAACCAACCAGAACCAGACCCACAGCCCAAGAGATGTGGGAGGTCAATGGCCGACAGACCAGCCTGCATTTGCATGGATAATTTTACATGACCACTAACCCGGGTTAAGAAGCATCTCAGTAAATAGGACCCAAATATCTGTAAGGCCAGCATAAGCAGGCTACAGCGGGTGTGCACGACAGCATAGCATCGTTTGGACTGTATCTCCCGCGAAGGCAGCTCTTCCCCGTGGCTTTACCGCATCGCCGCTATTGAGCCGGAATACTAATCTGCAGCGTGGGATAGTCAGCCGAGAGCATTAGAGTCTTAAAATCCACTGGTGAAAGTGGGTCAGTGAAGCTAGGAATCACGACGCCAGATACCGAACCCCGGGTGTCATCTCTCGCAACTGGCACCGGGGCGCGCGCACCCTGCCCCCTGCCTATTTAGGGGAAAAAGAGACGCGGATCTTAAAGCAGCGGGTCGCGATCCCACGTCCACCCATCGTACCTGTACCCAAGGGCGCTGTGTACTACCCATAATGGCGTAAAGCGCTGTCAGCTCACTGACTTTTGTTATTTCCCGGAGTCATAATTTAGCGCCGGCGCGGCTGTTCACAGCGACACACAGCGCAGATGTCTGAATGAATCACGGCGCCGCAAATGCAGGGTCGCGGCAGACAAGAGGACATTAAAATAGGACCATGACCTGTGTGTGTGCCTGTGTTTATTTTTGTCATGGTTTCGAACCTTTTGACATGCAATTACCCCTGACAGTACTGGAGCGCTGTATGATTTGTGATTATACAGTATGTTGCTGTTTATTTGCGTACAGACTCAAGTGTGCGTCCAAACAGCAGCAACGCCGAGGTTAAACGAGAGCTCCGTTACCCTGCTGCCGTAATTACACTCCAGTTACCGTTTGCATCCTCAATGTTTGATGTACAAAAAGCATCTTTGTTTTTTGGTGTGTGTTTAACTCCGTTTGAATGTCAGTCTCTCCTGTATGCAGTCCTTTTCAACCCTGAACTAAGGTGAAAAAAAATAAAAATGCCCGCTAGTCCGAGCTGGTACAAGGCAAATGTGACAGCTGTAAATTTCAGTGCTGACCTAATAACGGTCTGTGTCAATACTCAAATGATCTGTTGGGAGCCTGAGTGTCTGGTTCACTGCTAAAGCAGCTGCCCAAGCGTGTGTCTGAGTTAATAAAAAGCCTAAATACTAGTTAGTAATACTATAATAATACTAATACATAAACAGATTCCCTGAGGCCCTGTGCAAGAGAAGAAGTTAGAAGATGAGGTTAAAGTTAGGAAGATGGATGGATGGATGGATAATGATGCGATCTAAGAAAGCTTCTACACAACAGAGTTTCCTCTCATGGTCCAGAAAAGAAGTAGATGATCAAGAACAAGCAATAATCATATAATCAATAAGTGTAACACCCAGTACACAGCTCTGTGTATTGCATGGTTTTACCCTGTAGGAAGGGCTTGGCACTCTTCATGACTGTGAGGTCAGCTTCTCCAAAGGACCGACTTTCACTTGCAGTTTTGCTTGCGTTTGCTGTGTGAGAAACGCCACTGTGATCCCGCAGAAGGGCCCGAGTGTTAGGGAACACGTTTCTGTACCAGGCCACAATGAAAAGCTGTGGGGTGGCATGCCTGGGATGAGGGGGGTGACTCGCTCAGGGCACCCGGTCCTCACTTGGGGCCAGATGCCTGGGATCAGACCGGCCTCTCGGCCGGGTCTGGGAGGCGTGGGAGTGTGGGCTCCAGGTCCCCGTTTTGGCTGAGCCCTCAGAGACGTTCCGAGCCCAGGAATGTGAAGTCCTGGCAGATGTTTCTTAGAAACATCGCTAGCGTAACACAGCCACGCTGTACTACATCAGGCGATGGGGGTGGGCGCTAATCCCCATGTGCATTTTTGGCTTTCAGTACTATATTAAATAATGCAGGGGTGGTGCAGGGGGGTGCGGAAGGGCTGTATAAATTAGCGAGCGGAAAATGACGGATATGCGTTCGGCGCGAGCTGCCACTCCCGCACACTCGATAACTCCATTAGATAAATAAACGCGGTGCCATCCATCAGCGGACGTGACATCAGCGTTGTGGCAGCGTTTTCACAGAGCGTGATTCACCCCCAATGTTATAGGTTTTGATGGAGCGATTAACATACTACAGGCACATTGTGAGCGCATGCAGTATGAGTGGCAGTGACCCCTGCCCCCCCACCCCCCAAGGAATGTTTATGGATCCATTTCTGCACATGCCAGCCCCAAAACCATGATTTAAAGACATTTGGAGATCCACAACCCCCACACTCACTATGCTGACATCCAATCCCTGGAGCCAGGAAAAAATCCCAAACTCTTTTTCTCCAAAATGCATGATAAGGTCTCCAAGACCTCCAGGGATTGTTGCAACATATTTTAGGCCTTTTAGGTCATAAAGGGTAGTTCACAGGGGCTGTTCTCAGAAATAGGGGAAGATGAATAGGTCAATTGTTTTGACATTAAAGGTCACTCCTGGCATCATTACATTTTGTCCATCGCATAAGTGCCACAGTCCTGCCGGCTACCGGATTCGTGCAGGGTGCTGGAGATCAGGGAAGCACGCAACCTGGCCTTGTGCCGCCACTGTACCGCATTCGAGATCCCGGCTACCGATCGCCAGGGTGCCCTGTTTTTACAATAAAAGAGAATTGCCCCCGGCAGAATTATCGCTCTTAGAAAAATCAGTCATGGCTGCTCTCCAGTTTCTCAAAGTATTTTGAAATCCCTGCATGCACGTACTTGTGCCCTGGAAACGAAGTCTGAGATGCCAGTGGTTTGACAAGACGCAGCACGTCGGCGGTTTGGGAGCTGCCCGGTGGATGGACTCGCCGCCGTCTCTCCACTGTACCGCCATCGGCCGAGGCCAGCACGCTTCTGTCACCATGACGACCCCATTAAGTCCATGTGTCACCTGTGATCTCCTTTAAAATGCAGCTATATATTCTCGTCCGTTCCCTTCTTTACTCCCCTTAAATATCCTTAGACTTTTCCTGCATATCTTCCTAGAGTTTGTTGACTCCAATTCCAGAAAAACAGTTCCTGAGATTTTGGCTACATTTTGGAACCCAACATATCAGATCCATCTCATGCATTAATACTTGGCAGTCATTAGGCTTTTTTTTAATGTAAAAATTTCTTTTAATAAAATTTTTTCTGAGAAATATTATGGGTCATATTCTTCCTTATGTTTTTTCAGGTGTTTCAGGACCTGACAACAGCCCAGAGGCCTTTCTGCAATGCTAAAGATAATTGTTTCTGGACACTGTGACCTTCCTAATGAGGGATCCTCTACATTCATCTATGGCTTTGTACCATTGTATAGTTTAAAGATCCAATCAAAGGGGTTTCCAGGACAAGCTGGGCCCCTGCATTGCCCTTAAGCCATGTAGATACACTTCAAATACCAAGAAGCTTCAAACATTAAGTGAAATTTGACAGCACTTCAGCACAGAGGATTTGGACTAATGTGTCTCTTTCAAGGGAATAATGCATCCCTAACCGCCCAGGACTTAAAATGAACAGGAATCTGTGCGACACAAACAGACTTTGCCCTAGTAGCTGAAACGAGGATATGCTCCTGCAGCAATGCAGACGGGGCTCGAAGCCATGAAACCGCTCGCAACGGCAGGCGCGACTGTACAGCCAATCAGGTTTCTGTGCGCATATTTGTGTTACTTAGAGGGCCTTGGTTGAGCTGAAGTTTGATGTTACGTCATCGGCATTCACATGCTTAGTGGATGACTGAGCCATGTGATCGCAGCCAGGGGTGAGGGGTGGGGGCCGTTGGCCAAACCGGCCGGGCCGGAATCTCAGGGACTACACCCCATTCTCTATTGTGGTCCCAGCTAACAGTCTCTGGTCATGAGAGCACCGCTATAATGAACCCATTCACATGCCTGGAGCACACATTCATCTCCTTTTCTGCATAATTCCGGAATGTTCATTTCAGCTCTTGGAAAACATCTCCCTAACATCGTTGGAAGGGTTTAAGGATTGTTAGGAAGTAATTGAACCTTATGGTGATGTCTGTTTAGCTGTTTACAACATAAACTCATGAAACTTAAACCAGCAGAAAAGGACTCTTGTTGTGTGAACCATATAAAAATACAAGTTCTTTACACATCTATAGCATAGCCCTCTGGGAAGGCTTTGCCAAAGTGTTAGACTGCTACTGTTACAGCTGAGGTTGCCCATCACTGGTCTCATCAACCAACAGGAGCTAAAATGACGTAACAGACACAAAAAAGGACGCTTATTGCTTCCCACCGTAATCGTCTCTGCAGTTACAGCGCAGAAGCAAAATACAACTGACAGCCTTTGATCAGACAAGCATACGGACAGATATTTCAGGATTATATTTAGGTGTAACATAGCTCCTATCAGGCTGCGCCCTGAAATATCCATTAACAAGTCGACAATGTACTGTTAAAGAAACCTTAATTCCAGGTGCATTACTATAATAAAGGAGATATATTGCCCTGGCAGTAGACATCAGTCTAAATCGATAATAATAAAGAGAGTAATTATTATAATGTAGGATTTGCACCGAACCAATTTTACCTGACAGTTTACACAAGCAGATATTTTAAAAACCGCCCTTAGGTTCCTATTTCTCCTTAGCAATAACGTGACGTGTCATTGACATTGAATCACAATGAGGAGAATGCATTGGAAACTGTCTTTTCCCTCGACGCTAATAGAATTTCTGCAACAACAGAACAGATATCAGTGTGTGTGTGTTTTTTTTGTTTTTCCTAATTAGAACTTGCTTTGTTTTGGCATGGGCTGGCCTTGGATGTATCGAACCATTACAGATCTGTCGGTGGAGGGCAGGGGGGTGTACGGATGTGGGGGGGGGGGTGGTTCAATAAATCACTGAATACTTGTAACTGTGAATACTTGTAACACTGAACGGCTGATTTACCAGTCAGTAGAAGACCGTCCCCAGGGTGGGCTGACTCCCTCGTGGCTCTCGATGCATGCTAGCTTGGTTACCGGGGTGCCTGTCGCTCCGGGCGAATGGGGATTCGAGCGGGGGGCAGGAATGAATCAGTCAGGAGGCCCCGCAGGTAACCTCCGTGAAGGAACAGACGTGGTGTGTTTGCTGCGCGATGCTTCCGTGTGGAAAAATCCATTACTGCCCGTAATACGGATTTATCAACTTTGGCCTCTGTGGTCAGGCTGAGTGTAGCGGTGTTAATAACAGTATTACAGTATTTCTTATTGGTGCGCCTACAAAGCTGTATCTATGGTGATAAAACCAATGATGTAGTTATGTGTCTCTCTGTCGACCTGGGTCTAACTGTTTTCTTTACCAGCAAATCGCATCTGTTAGCTGAACGATGTCAAATGGCCTTTTACCTATGAGCAGTACATGCTCTGCAGATCATGTGCTGTGCAATCAAGCAGGCTCATCACACAGTCTAATACAACCTGCCTTGCAGATGTGGGACCGGTCTAACAGCTATTTTTTGCACTTTTCAAATCCTTCCCAAGTTTATATTGGACTGGATTCCTTAACCGTCAGTGCATCTTATGTTATTAGTCACCCTAAATTACCCTAAGACTATTTGAAATTTGTAATTTTTTTTAATAACTATAAGGAGCTGTAGGACTCACTGTCCCAAACATTATTGTCTTTCTAGCACCATTAAATGCTATTACACTAAACATTGCGTTGTTTTCCACTTCTGCTTATAGGAATATTTAGAATGGTTAACAAAATAATTTATCTTCCTTTTATTTTGATTATTTCAAATCTAATTGCTGCTCTGAACTCTACCTAAAACTTCCCAGAACTTTTTTTTTTTCCCACTAAAGCTGAACATGATATTTTCGGTTCCTCAGACTCTGGCATTATTTGAGCACATGGCGATGCCGTGTGTGGTGTTTAGCTGCCAGCAGAGGATTCTTCCAGTCGTTTGAGGCCGCTGGCCTGCAGTTCCCTGGATTCACGGCGGGGGCTTCATCTGCACCCGCTGATCGTTTCACCTTAAATCTCCCTGCTGCTCTGTTTCCGCCGTCCCTGCACGCTCAGATACCGTCTGTGAGGTAAGCTGGCGACTGAAAGCTCTGCTTCACACTCCTGGTGTTAATGACGCAGATTCACTAAGAGAAGCTGCCGGGCCTGCGCCGACGGCGGGCGGTACCCGCGTCCTGCGTTTCTCACACACAGATGCCTTTTCCAGATTCGCTTTTTGTACCGTAGGAGTGTCAGCAAGTGGAAATGCTCCGTCCCCCATTCGAAAATCGCTTTTGAGCATTAACGTTAAAACCGCTGGAAGGTATTTGCCCTTAAATTTGTCTGCCGAAGTGTTTTATATGCAAATGCTGTGATGGCCATTGCTAGGCTGACAGATTGAAAGCCCATTTCTCTTCTTCCTTGTTTATTCATTCCTGTGGCCATCTGACACAGGATCAGTTTGTCACCCACTAATGATCCATGCACGGCCGCGACCATCAGCTGACGGTCATGTCTGGTACCCCCACAGATAGGGGAAAATAGCTTGAGGTAAATGGGGGTGGGGGGGGGCACTCAGCTCCCCTACACGCTACAGGCCAGACTCTCACTCAGTAAAAGGTTTGTTCGTTTAGTCGAGGGGGCAGGGGCCTCGAGAAGATGTATCACTGTGGCCGTGGAGGGCTTCCTGGGAAGCTGTTCTGTCACGGTGCCGACCCATAGCTGTCCTGAGACAGGTAGGGATTCGGCATCATTACCCTCAGCACCTTCCTTTAACCACAATGCTGGTTTCAGGAAGTCATCTGAAAGACATGGTTCCTCAGGTAAAATTGAGGCTACTCGTTCTTACACCGTGCCACTTTGTGAATCCTTCCTAAGTTTATACGGCAGAAAGTAACATTTATGTTATTCATGTATTTAAATTTAAATTATGCTTCATTTTTAATTAGCGTCATCCTTGACTTTATGGGCCATTAGATGCTATTAGGCTAAACATTTATTGACTAAACATTTACAGTTCTTAAAGACCGATAGACCTCATTCGAACAGGCTAATCTGTTTTCTTAACGTTTCTCAAATTATCGCTGTACGGAAATGAATGTCATTAATGCATAAGTGTGTTTTTATTTGGTTTCACGTAATAAAAAATCGTAACAAAGTAACATTTATTTGAATTTAACGATAATAACTGATTGTTGCCTTATAAATCAAGAGCTCAGATGGACCAAAAACGACCATTTATGCAGTAGGTCAGCATTGAAAAACACTGATCTGTACAAAACACATCCTTCTCCAGTGTCTGTCACTGCCACATTTGGTGAAATCGGTAATTTCTCAACTTTCTCAGTCTCCAAATTGCAGTCTGCAAATTGTGAATAATATATCATTTAGCATTTTGTTATAAACCAGTGATGTACGTGTACATGGTTGAGTTAGTTCCCGTAGTTTCATCCTCTCACTCACAGATGGTTACCCGGGATCCATGATTGATATATAGTTTTTTCGCATGGAGCAAAAAGCCTTTAATGTAATTAGCCCAGCAGCACTATCACGTTTCCCACACTACTTCAAGAGAAAGTCGACACTCAGATGTACTGTGCTAAAGTCTCTAGCAGAACCTGATTCACTAACAAGCGATACGCATCAGCATCTTGAAAATAGCTACTTTCAGTAAGAGGACATTGCTTTTAGGGAACAAAGGCAATAATCTGGTCATTAGCAGCAAAAATGCTAACAACTAAGCAAACAAGTGCGCACAGACGGTAGTGGAAAACTGATATCTTCAGCATAAATCATTGTGCTTTGCTTGAAAAATTTACTTGGTTTTAATCATTTTTTTTTGGACTAGGAGTTTGGGATGGTGTTGGGGGAACATATGTTTCTTCTGGAACACATTTTAGCTAAAGGGAGGCCGTGCGTTTAGCTGCTACTGTAGGTTGACAATGTTAGGAAAAAAAAACGTTTTATGCTACTAGGCAACGTGAGAAAGAGGCAATGGTCTTTGAGGTCAAGGCACAACGATGTTCTGCATTCTGCAGAAAGGCTATCACTATGACTACACAGGTATACAATTACAGCGTGAAGATTTCAAGGAGATCGACATCTAAAGCCATGCTGTACATCATATTTGCCTTCTCTCGATGACTCAGCCCTACATCACAGATCGTCTGATCTTTAAAACAAATGTGACATGTACAATTCCCAGACACAGGAACAATTTTCATAGCAGACCCGTGTGATTATTTGTCTGATAAGATAAAGGTGACCTGAGACTCACAACTCAAAGGTAGACATTGTGATTCCCTGGAGGGTCCTGCTGCTGGAGCTCTGACCAGGGAAGCTGGTTCCACTAAAATACTCAACTGTAAAAATGGGCTAAAATCCGTCGCTTTGTATAAAGGCTAAACGTAAATGTTATTGTTGATGGTAGATGATCAACCTTCAAACCATTATTTGAAGTAACTTTTACCCTCGTTTTAAATCAATCAATTGATTCAATAGTATATGTTAAATAATTCTTCAGTTTCTGAATTTTAAAGAATGATAGAATCGCGTTATAATATCAATACAGTAGTAAAACCGAAAGAATATTCACTTGATTAATGACTAGATAAATGGTTGCCACGGATACTAAACTACAATCACACAAGCATGAAGGAATCTGCTGTGTTCAATCGCTTTCCCAGATACTTGGATCAGCATAAATCTTTACACACTATCGCTCTTCTCCTTTCATGCATTTTTCCCCATGTAGAATATGCCTGTATGTCGGTCATTGTGTCGTTTGTCCTCTGTGTGGGTACTGCGTTCAATGAATGAACAGTATGGGTTCTTAAAGTCAAGTGTACTTGTGTTTTACAGCAGGCCATCTTGGCTATCCTAACTTACTACAGTTGTTGCCCTCTTCTGCATTATTGAAATTTGTTTGGAATCAAACCCTGAGCCGACCCGGCTTCAATAGCAGATGAGCTGAGTCATAATGACCATGTTTGTGTATGTACATTACACTGGGTGACGGTGGTCAGGAAGCTGGTGTTCGTCCATCATGTGGTCTCCTGCTGCCCCTGCTGATGCTCTGACCTGAGCTGCCTGCCATGCTTTGATGAGGGTTACCTTATCCTCGCACTTTCAGACCCGCAGACTGTCAGTTCTCCCCCCCCCCCACCTTGGATTGCCCGCTGGCGAACATCTGGTGTGGGATGGCTGCTTATCGGAGAAGGAATGCGATGAATGCGGTTCTCAAAACACAACAGCAAGTCATCATAAGATGAAAACAAAACAAACTCATGTTCCCTGGTTTCGCTTGGCATGACTCTGGCTAATATTCTGCGTACATATGCTGTCAACTGAGCTAGATGAACACTACACTGTTTTCAGTTTCCATTTCAAGAGGGTAGAAGGTTAAGTCCAGACAAACTGATTTAAGGAAGTTTTCGGGTATCGTTTTAAGCATATCACCTGCTTTTTGAGGGAAAGTGTGACAAATAATGTTTCTTAGAAGCAGTTAGTCACAGTCTGGATCTGGAAGGCTCAGTCGGAAGGGCCAAGCCACTCCAAAGCTGTTCATTAATACAGTGATGGCACTGTTGCTGTCTCTAATTATCCTGCAGTGAGAACACCAGGCTGGTTTGGGAGAAAAGGCTTCAGGGGGGTGGGTTTAGGGAATTTCAAAGCACAGTGCTGTGTCTTGAGAAACCCTTGCTGGAATTTGACTTCAAGGCAAGGAGCTGTCCCAGGAGTCAATGCTTCCCCTTGTGTGAGAGCCCCGCGGTGAAAGCAAGCTCTCAGCTGCTCGGAATTAACGACGCCCCAGAAACGGAACGCACCACAGAAAGATCACACAACAAGCACCCGATCACATTCAGCTGAGATCTTAAAGGGATTTTCAGTCCATGTCCCTCCCAGACTCTGTTTTCTGCGTTGGATTTACAATTTTGAAATTTATTTCTTAAAAAGGAACTTTTATTCCATTCAAGGGACATTATGCGTCACATTGTTCCTCAAAAACGAGAAAAATGTGGAAAGCTAGCTCACATCTCCTCGCCAAGTAGGACAACGCTGTTGATATGTCCAACACGTGTTCACTCCCTTGACCTGTCGACAGGGTCATTCCTCTACTCCTGGAACACTCACAGCTGAAGGGATGACAGTAATGTGGATGTCTTCATAACCCCTACAAGAGGCTGGATCTTGTGACTCAGTGCACAGCCGGTGCTTAGTCAGCCACAAAGACACATCATGTTTTACCCGACCCAATGCAATTCAAGTGACTATCAGCAAATGGTTTTAAAAACAACCCTGTATTACACAATATGATGTCAAATAATTTGCACTGCATGACATCACATTTGTTGTCATGGATACATAATGATTATGATTGCATCGCAATAAATAATTTTCCCGTCCCATGCAATATCATAGTGCAATATGATATCTGCTGTTCAGAAATATTATTATTATGCACTAAACTCCATATAGTGTACAATAAATAGAGTATATAGACTCTGTTTACTGGTGTTTGCTTTTCAGTTTAGTACAGAGCAGAACTTACACGTCATGTATAAGTGGAACATCTACATCTGTGTCATACATTTTATGTCGTATGATTCCTTCAGCATCTGTCTGGATTTGAGATTTATGGAGGTTTATGAAACAGGCTTTGAATGTGATCCGTCCATCCATTCATACAAAGACGAGGGTGTCGGCTCAGTTGAAATACGGCCATTGTTTTAACGTATGTGTTCACATATGTGTTATTGTTGTATGTTTGATGTATACGGATGTTGCTTATAGCACAAATGATTTTAACCCGATCCACACGAGCTGAAAATAAAAAGTCTATTGGTGCTCTTACATCTCTTTGTATCTCAAGGCTCTCTGTGGCTCCAGCCAAAGTCAGTTGGAGTTGCAGTTGGAGTGGGTCGTTATATTCTCCGTGGGGGTGTGAAGGGGTGTAGGGCATCTGGGATCCAGGAAACAAAATATTATATCCTAGAGGAGCACATTTCTGCTTCAGTGAATTTCTATCCATATAAAACAGGAAAAGTCAGTCATGTAAGTCATTTTGGATAAAAATGTCAGCTATGCAAATAACACGTCATTCCGTACAAATAGTCTCAGGATAATTTACTCCCCAGTTGAAGTATAAAAATAGATTTTTGAATAGCAAATTGCCAGCGTGCATGACATAAGTAAAGCAGAACCAGGGACGCGAAACTTAAGACTGTGGGTCCTGTTCCTGTTAAATGGTGTTATTTTGTACAGATTTTACGCGTAAATCATGCCCATTTTCATTTATTTATTTAGTAGACACTTATTATTATTATTATTATCCCAAGTCACATGCCAGTGAGTAAATCTTGGGGTCAGCGAACCGGGTCAGCGAGCGTCCCAGGATCAGCCGGGGTTATGAGCCTTGCTCAATGGCCTCAGTGGTCATATGACCACCCGAGGATTTGGACCCACGACCTTCTGGACACTGGCAATGACCCATAACCTGCTGAGCCACACACCACCCATCATTCTCTGCGTCATTAAGTGTCTGTCACCAAGAGCTGCTGAAGATCCAGGTCAGTTGGTTTTTGTTTGGTCTTTCTTCTCCCTGACCAGCAGCCCACAGGCCCTCCACACTCCTCTCCGCTCCCTGGCTCACTCACCACGCTAAGGCCCTCAAGATGGCCGAAGGCTGTCCAGATCCCCCCGAGCGGTCTTCTGCCTCGAGATCAACTTCTGCCTCGAGACCAGAAAAAGCCCCAACTCAGGAAAATGCATCCCAAAAAGGTTAGGTGTCCCGTCCTTTGGTCCCTCAACATGCCAGCAACAGCGGTGACTCAGATTTCATTCCATCCGATGTTTCAGAGCTCTCATTGGGTATTCTGCAAACAGGCCATCGGCGCCCTGGAAGAGAAGCGAAACCCCATACAGTAAGAGATGAGTGCTTAAGGACGTCAGGGATTCCCGTTAGATTCAGAGCTTTAGAGCTGCTCTATAATATGGAATAAACTGAGCAGGGCTCAGAAGAAACTGTATGTATGATGTATGTTGGGTATATACAGGATATGTAGTGTGTATGTATGATGTATGCTGGCTATACACAGGAGAGATGGAAGGATGGATAGATGGATGATGTATTCACATGTACACATCTGTACTGTCTGTGTGTTTCTCTTTGTACATATGTAAGCATGATACACCCATCCATCGAGCTGCTTTTGCTGCTCAGGGCTGGTCGTGGCCTGGCTTCTCGCCCTGACAGCACACCTGGATTGGATGGCAGCCCAAAGCAGGTGATATGTTTATCATGGTTATAACTGTATAAATGATGTAAGCATTTATCTATGTACTATATGCGTATGTCCTGTGAGTATGTATGTATATATCTATGTATGGGTATAGTAGGGTGATGATGGCAGTGGTGCTGATGATGATGGCGACAGTGCAGTATAATACTAATGAGATTAAACCAGCAGGACCAAACAGAACCATTACAATCTGCACTGAGTCCTGGAGAGAGTGCAAATGCAGTCAATAAAACACAGAGTGCAATATCAATTATTAACATCGGCGGTTACTGGCACCACTTAAATGGATCACATGCTGCACGCTAAGCTTCTCCAACTGATGCATTATCTGGTCAGGATGCAGAGGGACCTGCAGCTCCAGGTGCTGTCACAGTCCGCCTGCGTCGCCCCTAATACTGGCTGCTGCAGATCTCCTCCGATCTGTTAACATCGCCTAACCGCCCCTCACTACCCTCCCCCATCCTCACATCCTCAGCTCAAGAACTTTAATCAACCCAACCAAAGTCAGCCAGGCTCTCAAGAACGGCGTTTTCCTGATTCAAACAAAAATCACAGATCGAATAAAAAGGGCGATATAACTTCCATTTTCAGTGAGACACTGGACGAAATCTTCTGCCTTTTATTGCCCAGTGGGATTTCGTGACCAATAGATGCCGTGCAGGATGAGTTATGCATGTGAGGTGCCTATGAATATTTTCTATGAATAAATATACAAAATGCCTACAGGGCAATGGTCGTTAGCAGCAAGAGATGGCGTCCGATATCCCAGTACAGTATTTAATGGTGCGCTTGGCTAATGTACGCTCGCAGATATTGACAGGAGAGTAATGTGATCGTCATAAAGGTTACATGGTTCGTCGCTGTGAAATCTCATTACAGGTTTTATATTTCCGTGGCTTGCCGAGCGGGGGGGGGGAGGGAGGGTCAGGGGTGACACCGATAAACTTCATCGGCCAGGCAAGACCCCGGCTCATTGGTGCAGAGGGGCTCGTTCGTTGAGAAATCGAGGTCATTACCCCCCTGCTTCTGTCCAGGCATCTGCGATCACACGGGATTCTGGGGGGGCCGCGTTGAGTTCAGAATTAAGCGGCCTGTCCGTGTCACCTGAACTGTCACCGTGTCCCCTCGTTGACCTGTTACCAGACCTTAGATGCTAAAACACGGATACAGTTCTCAGAGGTACAGTTCAGAGTGGAGATAAAATTGGAGAATGAAGATAGAATTTGTAATTCAGCTGCTTAAATTATAGCTACAATTTTTCGGTGTAAAAAATAAAATCAGTCTGAAATTTGATTTATATCGACTGCCCCTTTGCCTGCAACAGCCTTTCACTTTGAAAACCTGTGCAAGTCACCTTACAGTTACTCTACAATTACAGTTGTATAGGAATTAAACTCCATGAAATAAATAGCAAAAATGCAGTGTCAATAGGGAGCTGGGAGGGAGCAAAAATGTGGGTCGTCTGGGGGTCCCTGTGGACTTCGGTTGAGAAACACTGGACTACAGGACAGACATGTAGGGATCTGGGTTTATTTTCGTGAAATCCTTTAATTTAAAGTCTGAGTAACCTTAAAAACAGGGCAAACTCTCGAATTGGCTACATGTGATAAGACTGCATGGGCCTTATCATTTCTCACATACTATGTATTTTTTTGTGGATGACCTGTTTTGGGTCGGTGTGTCACATGACCAGGAGCTTTTAGTGAGGGAGATGCGGTCTCTGTGGCTCACTGCCCATTCGCCCGACGCTTATTCTTCCACGCCCTGCCAGCGTGATAACACCTCACGGCCTGCCACCTGTGAAACCAACTGATATCACGCAGTGTAATCCAGTCTGGGAAACATCTGATATGAGCCCGGGAAGTCTTAAAACAATTTCACATCCCTCACTGGGCTGCCGTGGTGCACCCTGCGGGGTCATTCGCACACTGATGTCACATGGAACAGTAACCGTACGTTTGGGGTCATAGGAGGCCATGGAGAAGAACCTGGGCAAATCATGCGGAAGAAAGCCAATACCGCCAAAGGAAATCGATAATGTCCGGGACTAAAGCCAACATGAAAGATGGCCTGGACTCTGAAGGCTGGCCGCTCTCGGCAGCTGCTGCTTGTCTTTAGCGGGTTATGGGGGGGGGGGCATTGAGGCTGATTAATTAAGGCCAAAAAGCACATACAGAGCAATGTGGCTGCCACGAGTTACAGACGCTGTGACTTAGACCAACAGGTGCAGCGTGGATGTAGGGCAGCAACAGGGGGACCCTGAAGATAGCGCCATTGTGGAAGGTGAATGCATAGGATTTAGCGGGGATGGGGGGGGCACATGTCCCCCTCAACATTTAATTTGGCTTCATCCATTATTAAATTATTAAGTTGTGCCACGCCAAGGTTGTACTCTCTCCTCTGCCTTTGATACCACACCTGGCTGGGCCTACGTGTCTCTGATATGACATGTCGTAAAAGCATGGGAAACACTTACTAAATTATTTCTTCTAGTTTATTATCCCTCACCCATACATACGTACATTACATACATGTATTTATTTAGCGGATGCTTTTATCCAAAGCGATGTACATTTAAGGGAGCAGAGTCAGACAGTCCC
This sequence comes from Mormyrus iriodes, assembly GCA_011763525.2. Taxonomy (NCBI): domain Eukaryota; kingdom Metazoa; phylum Chordata; class Actinopteri; order Osteoglossiformes; family Mormyridae; genus Mormyrus; species Mormyrus iriodes. The sequence continues at coordinate 11,151,558 of JAAGVU020000078.1, read as the reverse complement.
TGGAGCAGTTGGGGTTAAAGGCCTCGCTCAAAGACCCGACAGTAAAATCACTCTGCCATCCCTGGGATTTTTGTCGGTGACCTTCTCATGATGGGTACAGAGTGCTAACCCACGGAGCCACATACTGCCCCCTACCCCTCACCTCCTACTGAGGCGTCAGATTTTTAAGTGGATTTTGTAGAGGCAGGGGTAGCTGGGGTGGAATCACATTATTTTTATTTACAGATTGACAGGTATATCGCCCCAGACTTCCGCAATTTCATGCTGTAAATAGATCATTTGTATTTTTGCTCAGGGGAAAAGCTGAATGACGTCCAACATGATTGCAGACTATCATGTAGCATTAGTATTGCTTTTGGTAGCATTTCGAACTAACTGATGCAGTAGCCATTGAGGACCCCACTGGTCTTGATTAGCTGGATCTCTTGGGATTCATTCTGGGAACTAAACAGGCAACCTTGCGGTCAGTCCAGGTCTTCGGCCAGCAAGTTCCCTGCCTGGCAGCGTTTTCCCGTTGGCAAAAAGCTTTTCAAAAGTATTCTCGCCGTAAAAAGTGCTGAATAATAAATGCAGCTAATGGATCGCGCAAATGTCCATCGGCACGAGTTCATGATAGAAAGATGTCTGCCAGAAGTCCTTAGTTCAGTAGACTGATGTGGGGAGAGGGATTGGTCACCAGCGCATTTCCTTTTATCATTTATCATGGGTCTCACCATGCCGTGCTGCCCGTCACCACCACGCCACTGTAAATCAACCATGGCACAAAAAGGGTGACTAGTTAGCTGTGTGCCGACATGGAGGCAGACGTATGAGGACACCAGCTCTTACCCTGGGCATGAATGGTTCAGCCCGATTGCTGAGGACCAATCAGGAAACAGCAAGCTGAGAAGCGTATATGTCACTTATTCCATCATCATCCTGGAGCCTATCAGAGGAAGCACAGGGCACAAGGGAGCCAATTCAGAGAGGGTAGGTCTCCGAATCTTCGGACTGTGGGAAGGCACCTGTCCAAAACGGGAAAAACGACAAGTACAAAAGAGTCCAGTTTCGGACCCACGACACAAGAGTTGTGAGGCAGTCATTCTACCCACACCACCCTGGGATGTATATTGTTAGCCATATATAAATCGGTGTGTTGTAGTCACAAAGAACTGAAGGGAATATATTTTACAGAACATTTTAACAGATAAAGAAAGTTCCCTGACACCAGGAAAAGTATTGGATTAAAATTTTGGCCGAGTAATGGAACAGAAAATTTCACAGATCTGTTTGAAACGCATAAAAGTTTGATTATCAGTTTAAGGGTTTTCAGTGTGACTTTGGGTACCGCTCAGCTCAGGGACCCAGTTCCCATTGGGGGGGGGGGGGGGGGCGCAAATTCAAAGTCATTTGCACAGAGATCACACAGCCCCCAGAGACCTGCGATGTGGTGCCCTCATTTCAGACATGACTTGTGGGTGGATAGGAATATGGAGAGAGAGAAGGACAGGAAAGTGAAGAAGGAGGAAGGGTAAAATAGTGTTCAAGACCATGCCACTGCACTGAGGACAGGACAGACCAAAGGAGAGACCATGTCACTGCCCTGAGGACAAGACAGACCAAAGGAGAGACCAACTCACCGCACTGGGGACAGGGCAGACCCAATGCAGAGATCATCCCACTGCAATGAGGACAGACCCAAATCAGATACCATCTCACCGCACTGAGGACAGGACAGACCTAAATCAGGGACCATCCCACTGCACTGGGGACAGAACAGACCCAAATCAGAGACCATCCCACTGCACTGAGGACAGTCCCAAAGCAGAGACCATCATACTGCACTGAGTACAGGACAAACCCAAGGCAGAGAACAACCCACTGCACTGAGGACAGACCCAAAGCAGAGACCATCCCACTAGACAGAGTTCGGTTTTAGGTTAGATAAAAGGAACTAGATAGGGTTTGAGTCTCCACCATGGCTCCGTGTGTGGAGTTTGCACGTTCTCCCCGTGTCGCTGTGGGCTTTCCTCCAGGTAACTGTCCGAAAACATGTTGAGGTTAATTGCAGTTATCTAATTACCCATAGGTGTGCACGTGTGAGTGAATGGATGGATATTGTTGATGAAAGACTGGATTCGGTGTTTTGGGGTGGGACGGGCAAGTTCACCATTTTACCCTTGAGTAGTGGGACCTGCTTCGGTTGAATACCAAGCTGAATGAGTAGGTAAGCCTGGTACTGTAAGGAGTTTAACAGAGGTATATGAGCCAGCTGACCCTCAGGGGAGCACAGCTGGCAGTAGATCGTCATTCCGCGACTTGGGGTTAAAAATTACAGCCACTTAGCAGCCAGGCAAACTGTGTTTAATTTCTGATTTTATTTAATTTCGTTTAGCATAACCTGTTTTCACAAGCAAGCTCTCACAAAGTGCTTTACAACTGATTTCCCAGAGGTGATGAACCAGCGATAAAATCCAATTTGCAAAAAAAAAAATCAGTCACCCCTTTGAAGGCAATGGCGGTCCTAGGATACATCCATTAAACTTCACAACATAAAAATAAGAAAAAAAAGATCCTTAAGGATCCTTCAAAGCCAAGTAGCCACTGAGAGTGACAGACAGATGGACACAGAAACATTTATTTTATGCCAGAAACTGTATCCCTCAGCTCTAATGCAGGCTGTGGGGTCCTCAGCCTGTTGTCAGGGTGCCTACTCACTGCCTGTTTATGACCTTAATTAAGCAATTAACATTTCTTGGAAGCCAGTGGCTCCATCTTATATCGACCAGAACTTCCTGTATTTGTAATAATGCCTCAGATATATAGCCTGTGCTGTGGGCAGTTTATAGGAGGCAGTCAGGTCCGTAGCAAACTGTTAAATGTCATCTTAAGGGACAGGAACATAAACACTGGTAACTATTTCTGTCATAAGTTGAAGGACAGGGTTCCTGGAATGGAAAACATTTTGGTAGGTTGGGGGGGTGGGGTGGACAATTGATTACCCCAAGAGCAGGCGTCAAAAGCTTACGCTGGTGTCCATTCCCACTAATTATTTGGATTCTTATCGCTCTGTTTAATAGGGTGCCCTCATCATTGCTTTTTTTATTACTGAGGGCCGGCTTTCAGAGTGGGCCGGGAATCACAAATTAGCTTCGCACTTCGAAAAACCCTAAAACAGAGGAATGGGGTGTGAGCTGGCGTAATAACCTGCTATAAACAGGGTTAGCGTCAGCCAACGGCGTAGGACAGGCACATATTTTTGGTTTCCCCAAACTCCCGCACACACAGATGGGCGTGAGCGGACTCCGGGCAGCCGTGAGTGACAGCTGGGAAGCAGGGATCCACGAGAGGGACTACGCCAAGGCAGAAAATAAACCACAGTTATTCCCCCAACAATTTGGTGTGATTGGAAAGCGACCGGGCGTGCTCAGAACAGGCTGCCAGCTTACCAGTGTGACGGTCCCTTTGAACCTCAGACAAGACTGCATTAAGCCCCCGATAGCCCAGCAAGCAACAGGGGGATTTACCTGAGCGCCACTCTCACTAGCATGGTTAAGAGTCCAGTGTGAGTTAGCAGCACTGTACAGTCCATTATGCAAGCATGGTGAAGTATGGTGAAGTATGGTGAAGTATGGCTTCACTGGGATTTTCTGGTTTACATGTTCTTTGTCTGATATCCTTCCGTCTTCTGGGTGATGGAAGTAATATTGGTTTTCAAATTTTTTTTTAATCTCCCCAGTTCAGAATTGTGAGCTAATACAAGACGGCTGTCGTGAATCAAAAGAAGATGGTAACAGATTGCAGGTGTTGCACATGCAGGGAGTCCATGTCAGATGGTATCATAAAGCTCTCAATGTTATGAGGAAATAATGTACGGCGTGAGATTCACTAAACAGATTGGGACGACATGCAGATGGAGAGTTAATAAGGGGGAGTTTTTAGGGTTTGGGGATTTAAACACTAGGGGAGGGGGAGAAACACAAGCTTTAGTCCGCTGAGAGATGGGCACCTGGTCTACAGACAGGTCATGGGGTCTAGGGTGTGGTCTGCAATGGCTGCCACTTAGAAAAAAGCTTAATAATATGATAGGTGAAGGTGGGGTCTCACTAATGGACTTTACTCTGGCCTCAGACATCCATCCCTGCATCTCACACAACAGGACCAGTGACTGTGCAGAAACGGGCCAGAGATCCCAGAGATGCGATTGCACTGGGGCTGAAAATGGGGGCATGTTCCAATGCTTCTGTGGAAATATCCGTGCGCTTCAGGATCGTCCAGCCCGCAGAAATAAACCTAAGGAGGATCCTCGTCGCCAATACAGGGCAGTTCCCCTCTGTGAGTTTGTGAAGCACTGCGTCTTATGAAGTGTTTTTTTATTTTATTTTACTTTCACCCAGAGGGAGCAGAGCTCTTTGCAGGATGTGGTGACGTGGCGGATTATAAATCAGTGTGTCAGAATGCAGAGGTTGGCTAACCTGGATGACTTTCCCCCTTCTTTATGCAGCCCAGGTGCTGCTGCTATTCTCTACTTACCTGTTTCCCTGGGGGGCAGTGGCTTGGCCTGAGTGAACTCGTAACCACGGCCTATTTATACCAAGCTTTGCCGGGTGTGGTCATCACCGTTGCTAAACAGGCTATTGTCAGTCTTATCTCCATTTATATTTTATGTTCTTAATAACCTGTGACAGGTCTATTCAGCTCCTCTCCCCCAGGGCTAAATTCCAGTGTTTTTTTTCTGCCCTCTTTGAAAGTATGACTCCAAACGCGGAGCTGAGGCTCGTTAAATCAAGATCGTCGACTGGTGGACGGTTGCCAGGCTGGAGCAAACGACAGCAGATAACGATGCCGAGGACCCCCCCAGCCCCACCCCGGGGCCTGAGCCCCAGGCGCATGAGCAGTGCGGAGTCCGTGGGCTGGATTTGCTAAGAATGATGGGATCTGCCGGTGAACCATAGCACGGCTTCACTGGGACGACAGCACTAAAGGAAGTGTGCAAACATGCTCGCTGCTGCTCGCTTTCTGCTCACTGCCAGCAGATTTTCTGTTTGTAAAAGAACACTGTAAGCTTTCTGCATGATTTAGTACTGATCAAAGCTAGCTAATTAACTGATAAATTTGCTGTATTGTATTGCCTATGACCCTAGTGAGTAAGTAAAATAATACTCAATAGTTTATATATTTGATTAATAACTTATAAAGACATATTGTACCTAAAATTTCATTAATGATTATATGTATAAACATACACACACAGATATATATATACACACACACAAACACATATCCTGGGCAGTAAAAATGCTTGCTTACATGGTCAACAAGCCAAAAACGGACAAACTTGGACCAATTCTGGAGGGATTTTGGGAGCTACCTCAGAGCGGACAGGATGAATAATGGTCTTCTTCCATATGATGTCATTTGGATCCTTATTTGCTAATTTATTTTGCTTAGTTTTCATTTGTCGGCAGCCGGAGCAGCTTGTGACTTGGGTTGCCTTGTTGTACATAGGATGTGTTCAATCCCCGCGGTGGGTCTGGCTTGGAAAACCTTAAGAGGTCAGTAAAACTGTTTTTTGTTTTTTCAGCTACCTTTGCACAGTTGTTGGTTGTTTAGTGCCCTGTGTGGATGGAGGCTACGGTGATTCATGCCTTCCTCTACTCAACGGGCCCCCTCTGGCTTTTCAAATGACCCCAGCCACTGGTGTGTAGTAACAAAACCAATCAGAATGTAGCCAATCAGGCCTCAGCATTTAAGGCGTGGCATTCACGACGACGGAAAGGAGAGAAAAGATGCCGTTTAGAAGAACACGCAGAAGAATGGATGTTTTTGAAATGCAAAAGCAAGGCTAATATATTTTTTATTGTTTTCCTGGGAGAAGCTGGCAAGTGACTTGCAAATGAGCTGTTCTGCTCCCAATTTTATGTGTTTGAGGAACAGAAAAAAACAGTCACACCAGTCTCCTGAAGTTCCATCAACCCTCTTTCATCCCACAGAAGGAAGGTGACATAATTGGAAACTTAATAAAAGCCCAGATAGGGGCAGACTTTCCTAGCGGCCAGTGCTTACAGCACACTTTACTGAGCTACCGAGGGCTATTTAATCATGTGTAAGTCACCTTCACGGGGTGGTTAGGATTGAACCAGGAGTACATTCGCCGATTTTAAAACTTGCACATGTGTCAGTCCTTCAAAGGGACTATTTTTGGTGAAATTATTTTATGCCATAATACTGTGTTAAGATACTTTTTTCTCATACCTCCTTATAAAACCTGGACTCTTATACACCACAATAGAGCTATCTTGCAGCAATATGGAATTGCACGCACACACACGCACACACATGCACACCAATTGGAAACATCCTTTGAATACATCCTTTTTTAACCATCCTGGAGCGCCAAAGCTCAAAGCCATCATCATCACTTGCTCTCCGTGTTTCTGATTTCTGTAATTTTTATTTAAAGCTGGCCAGGTATTTAGGATGCATGGAAAAAACATCTCTCTCATTGAATGCCCCTTTGGCTGCTTGAAATACCCACGGTGTAATGTTCGCCATTTATAAAACCCTCTCGCCCCATAAACCTGCGATTCCAGTGTAATGGCACGTGCTGAATAATTAACACCCCAGTCTCTTACTGTAATTGTCTGGTTTTGCTGCGGTAGTTTGTGGCTCTTCCAGCTGCATCTCTTTGCTAACCTTCCTCCCCAGCCCATGTCATGTGACACATTAGTCTCATTGTGGCAATGTCTGGCTCCCTCCATCGCTGGGGAGGCTCTGTCCTGGGAGGTGCCCCCAGACTCGGACACCTCCCCATAGGAGCCCAGGGTAATCTTCAAAATGCAGCCCCCCCCCACTGTGTTGGCCTAAATGAATCACATGTGCTCCAGCAAGCCCTCAGCCGTGACCTGTGTTGCTGCTGAGACCTTCTCAGTAGTTCTAATCTCACTGGTCCCTGTCGAGTCACTCTTCCCAGGACACGTGTCCTGCATCATTCCTATTGCTCAGATGCCCTGTCCATCACAGTGTTGGCCCCATCCCCTGGACTTTCACACCCAATCTGGGCCACATCTTCACAGTCATTGTAATTTAACATAGATGGTTAGGAGATACTGTCCAAAACGGCTCCAGTCGAGGTCAGGCATCCTTGTCAAGCACGCGAGACTCATATGTAGACCTGGGGCTTCTTTCCGAGGGAGTCTGTAATTGGCCAATCCTGAAAGGTAAAACCTTCAAGCATCCAACATTTCCACCTGGCCTCTTGTCATCTGCACGCGAGCGTGGAAAACAGCACTGCATTCCTGCAAACTTTTGAGGTCAGAATAGCTCGTAGCACAAAATGCCTAAACATGGAGGTATTACACCAGTGAAGGAAACTGGGAGAGCAGGGAGAATGTCCGGTGATGATGTAATTAGGCTGATATTCATAGGCGGATGAATGGAAGAGTGGTAGCTAAATGAAAGGTAGCAAGACGGAGCAATGATCGGAGCATTCTCGTTAAGCGTCATGCGGGCAGACGGCCGATGTATGTATGCAGCCATGCGTGTCTGTAAGATAGTGGAGGAATTCCCATAACCGGCGCTGGTATGGGTTCCTGTTGCCGGCCTGATGGTCCGCCTTCCATCTGCTTAGGGGTCTTGACAATGTCTGCTTATGGGTGGGCTAAAAAGCGCTCTCCCTGCTCCCCCACCTCACCCCAGCTCTTCTGCGTGATGGTGGTCCATCTTCCATCTGCGTAGGGGTTTTGGCTGTTCTGGTTTAAGGTGCCCCTCACCCCTCCACCAAATCTCTTTGGCGTGATTTTCTCCTCCTCTTCAAACAACGAAGGTCAGCCGCTGGAGTTAAGGTCATCCTAGGATCACGCTGCTCCAAGAATGGTCACCCTCCCCCAGGCTTAATTAAATACAGGAACACCACTCTCTACTCCACCCCATCTTAGACAGTATGGTTTCGATGTGGGGGGAGGGTTCTGTACACACACCCCGTTCAAGTCCCCCTTCACCTTTCTGTCATTAATCAAAGACAAGGGACTCCCACCCTGGCCAAAATAACACCGTGAGGCTGAGAGAAGCCCAACAGTTTGGCTCGAATTATGACAAGCAGTGACTCCAGCGTCAAGATGAGTCATGACCTGGAATTCTTCAACATGGAGGATGGCAGATTCAACGAGAGGCCAAAGTGTCTCCTGTAAGCATCCTGTAGACACATTTGCCTGGTCTTTCTCTTGGGCAAATTGGAATTTGCCCTAAAGGGTCCAACATCTAGGACCTTCAGTGGAGATAACAGGCAGGGAAAATAATATCCTTTCTCTGACAAATTGTCTCAGTGCCATCTACAGAATATTTAACACATATACAATAGCAGTCAAAATCTAGACACTCTTATTCAAAATAATTTCATTTCCACAAGGTAATGACCCTAAGCACACCTTGAGGTTATTTAAGTATTACATGATCTTATAAACAAAGAAAGAGATGGAGTACCTGAATAGATGACCTGGCCCCCACAATCCCAGGACCTAAACCGTATAGTGCTGCTTTGGGAAGAGTTAGGTCGAAACGTAAGAACAAGGTAGCCAACTTGAGCCCAGAACTTGTGGAAGCTCCTTCAGGACTGGTGGAGAAACATTCCAGGTGGCTACATCTGATTGAAAGAATGCCAAGAGTCTGCAATAATCTCATTGACGCCAAAGGGGGCTGTTTAGAAGAGTATAAAATTCGAGAAAGTTTTGAGGTGTTGAATACTTCTCTTGGTTGCTGCAACGTACAATATGCCTTGAGGCCTTGCTATGAGAAGAATAACATACCTACATTACCGTTCAAAAGTTTGGGGTCACTTACAGATTTCCCATGAAACAGCCTTCATTTCTCAGAATAGCGACAGACTGATGAGTTTCAGAAGAAAGTTCTTTGTTTCTGCCCATTTTGAATCTTCAATTTGCATCTTCAACTCACAATTGCTGATGCTCCAGACACTCAATTAATCTAAAGACGGGCAGTTTTATTGCTTCTTTAATCAGCGCGCCAGTTTTCAGCTGTGCTAACATAATTTCAAAAGGGATTTCTAATGATCAAATTTGCCTTATAAAATGATAAACTTGATAAACTTGGATTAGCAAACAGAACGTGCCTTTGGAACACAGAACCGATGGTTGCTGATAATGGGCCTCTGTATGCCAGTGTAGATATTACATTAAAAACCAGCCATTTCCAGCTACAATAGTCCTTTACAACCTCAGCAATATCTACAACAAATTTCTGATTAATTTGATGTTATTTTAAATGGACAAAAAAAATGCTTTTCTTTAGGAAACAAGGAAATTTTTAAGTGGCTCCTTACTTTTTAACGGTAGTGAAAGTAATAGGGCTAAATGCATTAACAGTGTGTATGTCCAGACTTTTGACTGGTACTGTATTAGACATAAAGCGTTCTTTGTATTTAAATCATTAAAAAACAAATATGAGTTTGGTGTATCGTGCTGCGCAGCATTGCAGTGTCAGGGCAGATAGTGTACACTGAGCACAACAACGCTTCCCACTTTCAGAGCTCATTTCCTCTCAGTGGCATATGCAAGGAAGCAAAATATTATTGAGGTTGCCATGGCAATTTAATTAAACCTGGCCCCTCCTCTTTTTCCATATATAGCTCGTCTCTAGGACAAACAGAATAGATGTTCTGTTCGAGTTGCCTCTCTGTGGGGCTATGGGGCAGAACTGATGACATATTCGCTTCTTAAATGCAGGGGGTTGTATAATGGGACCCCTGGCCAATCACTTCCGTGCCATGCAGTTAATGATGACATAATTCATGCTCATTGGCCGCTTGCCTACACACTTTGCGGCTGCTCTTATTTCAAAAACAAGTCCTTGCCTTACCAGCCGCAAGGCCAAACACGTTTCCTCCGAAAAGCAACATGCCAGATAGAAGCACCGACGTCAGACTTGCACAGAATGAGCGGACATGTGGAACGAGGGTGACTGACACCTGATGAGAAGGGGCCTGATCTTCTCCACCTTCTGTGCTTTCAGCACATTCTGGAACAGACAGCTGTATATTGAGTAACTTGCACGTCTTTAATAATTATGTTGGCGAATATTTTGGCGTGTGGAAGCCCAACTGCATGTTTCTCCAGCCAGTTCAGGCACATTTTAGGACCATGATCCTGCATCACAGATCTTTTACTCAGCCATGTTTGGCGAACATTTGGCATTTATGTAGTCAGGACTACAGAGTGCAGCACGATGTAATAACTAAGTTATTATTAGTCTGTTTATGTATCATGACATTGACTGATACGGCATGATCTTTTCTGTAGGATACACGTCTCACGTAACTGCTTTCATCTGATGAGAGGCTGAAATTCTGGTTTGTAAAAAGTCCAGAATTCCTGTACCACACAAATACCCTTTTACAGTTTATTTCCACGCATATTTTTGCCTGCTAACTGCATCCGTCACCATTTATTTGGAATGTCTCCATGGCGACTCCTGCGATTGACAGCGGTGCATGCACTTACACACGCATACACACGCAATGTCTTTCAGAAAGTATGGATGCCAGGAGACACACTAAATGTTCACCATCCAAGCATATGTCTGACACAATAAGAGTCTGGTTCATCTTCCTATGTTATGATATTAAAGCTCTAGGGGCTGGTTTTCCTCGAATCGCCATAGGAACACACCAGATGATAACGGTTCTTAGTCACGGTGCTGAACTGGATTGACCACTGGGCTCCTCTGCAGTTCACCTGCCTGATGGCCGGCTCGCGTTGTGTCAGAATCCTGCAGGAAGTCAAAGGAAAACAGAAAAAGGTATAAAACCACCACAGGGGGCCAGTTCGGTTTTGTGGAGGAACGGCTTTGAAATTATATTCATAATAATGCAAAAATAAAAGCCCCAGAGGGCAGAACTCAGGACAGCTGAAAGGACGGGGTGGAAAACAAGAATCCCTGTGGATCCAGCTGAGAATCAATCACTTTTATCATCACTCTCTATTAGCATCACTGCCGCTAAAACCACCTTTTATCATGATAAGATACCACCACCAAAGGTACACACGAACCTTCAGCACTCATTGTAAAAATCCACCTCTCTGTCCACCCAGCACCTTGACTCCTGATAACTATGCCACATTCTTCCAAGAGAAATCCATCCATCCTTCTGTCTTCCATAATTATCCAGTACAGGGTCAGGGTGAGCCTGGCAGCTATCCCAGGATGCACAGGGCACCAGGCAGAGGACACCATGAATGGGATGCCAGTGACACAGAAAAGCCAGTATCCATAAATTTCTTTAGTTTCGAGGAATTATTAGTGTTAGTCGCGTCTTAGGATCTGAGAAATTACTCCAATGGAATCTGGGATCAGATTAAAAAAAACACCATTCCCTTAAATTCTTCCCAATTCTACAATGGAAACACACACGCTCGTATTCAAGCTGTTACAGTACAAAATTCACCCAACAAAAGCTACTTAAATATCCAAATGAGCAGATGGAGTAAACAAACTCATATCATTTCTAAGTCCTCCTGCGTTCTCGTGTTTTCCATGCAAGACTTTCCACCAACAATTTCCTAAAATTATGCATTTGACTCATATGCTGTTGAGTCACAGGGGCTAATCTGTATTTTCCATGAACAGAAGGGTGCGTCTTTTCCATTCACTCAGAAGTTTGGGCTGCGGCTAATCTATCTGGGGGAAGGCCGCGCACTTCCTGTCTGCTCTCCTGGCCTTGATGAGGCTGTTCCCAGGTCAGAGAGGAGGTGGGAATTGAACCCCCCCCCACCGAAGAAGGTCCCTTGAGCCATTGGATTGCCTTGGAGACTTTGGTGAGAGTTTCCTCACTAGAAAAGCCATGTCTCACAGAACAGCTTTACTTATCTTAATTAACCAACGTCTAGTGAATTTTGGGCAAGGTAAGGACTTCCCACAAAGAGGCAGTCAAGGGCAAAATATATATCTTTACCATGCTTAATTTAAGCAGCTTCACTGCATCTGATTACATTAATACAGTTCAGTGTTTCATTCACCATGGTTATTGTATCTACTACCCGGCTTAATTGTATTTCACTGCCTGTTTGTTTAGTGTTTTATTACCAAGTGAATTTTCTGGGTCGGATATTTTACCACATGGTGTGTTAGCAGAATATTGATTGGGCCAGTGGTGGTGCTTATTGTACATTGGATGTCTTCCTTGGGTTTGGGGTCAGCTGCCTGTCTATCCCATGATGCCTTGGTGCCGATCTATAGTTTGATCTATTGTTTTGGACCTGAAAAATATATAGAAGATAACAAGGCAGAGAAAAGAGGTTCAGTAGATCAGTGGAGCTGGGACATCCTTCAATGAACCTCAGATCTCTGAGTCATCACCCTGCTTACCACAACGATGTCCGGAAGGAACTGGAGGCATGACAGTGTATGCTAACCATTTAAGCCTCTATGACTTCACCTGCCTGTTGAGATCCAGAGTCCCCATCCGCAATTCTGACCTCCAAGTCCAATTCTAACGAGACAGGCTTGAGCCTCACTCCGTAACAGGCTGTGGCAGACATGGGTACGGAATTGCGGAGAAAACGATTAAAAGACTCCTGATGCATTCTCTGGGGTCTGCCCATTTGTGGTTTTTAATTGGGGACAAAATGTTTTGCTTCAAAACAACTTAAAATTTTAAAAAAGAAAATTAAAAACTCCTTTTATTTAAACGGGTATAAACTGAGCATCCTGGCTTTTAGCACAGGGTAACCACTGTTAATCACATTAGGCTGGGAGATGCGGACTTTAAAATGAAAAGCAAATGCTTTGTCCACTCAAGGTTGCAGACATTAGGGTCGCTCGGCTACACATAGGGGAGCGTCTCTCCCCCTCAGCCCGAGCGCGCCGGGGCTTACCGAACGCGGGCTTCTCCGCAGACGCGCTGTACGCCTTTAAGTGAATGAGCCATCTTGAACGCGAGCCGGCGACAACAACAAAAAATAAACCTCTTTTACGAGTGGAAAAGTTTAACAAAGTGGTACGGGACCAAAAGCGATCGCGGGCAGATTTTCCGTTTGTTAGCTGGAATAAAATCTTTAGATGAAGCGCGGAATTTATGAGGAGTCATGTTTATTGAGCAAAGAAAAAATGTTTAAAATTGTATATACACATACATACATACATACATACATATATACATACATATATATAATGATAATTGGTCTTTTCGTGCTATTTTTGGCCAGTGGAAGGCTCTCTATCGGGAATGGGTTGTCATTCGCGCATGTTACAAAATAAGCAATTATTCATGAGAAACTGAAAAATAAAATTATATCCGCAGTATATAAAAGTCTTTTTCATTGTGTCCGTCTGCGAGAGATTAACTCCTGACTGACGCTGTCTTTGGAGGAATCTCGCTGCCGTTTGATTAACATCATTTGTGAATTATTAAGGTCCTTAAAATAATCTCTGTCATCCTGCCAGGGGCTGGTGGAGATGTCGGTTTCTCCTGACCCAGAGGCCTGCCTGCGGTGTTTACGGACTGTTTCCGTGGGTTACAGAGCTGCTTAGGAGTTGGTGGGAAAGGGGTACTCTCCCCTGTTTTAATTGGCTAAAGAATGCATGGGAACACCCTTCCTGTCCACTGGGGTCTACTGTTTGGCTGCCCCGTAGCCTGTCCCCACTTAACCCCTCAAACTTAGAGGGGGTTTGAATAATTTTGTAGTCCTATAGGGAGTGCTGTACTGAATAATACTGCTGCAATTTAACCCTGGGGCCTTAAGGTCTGACATAAGTGGAGTATCTAAACCGCTACGCCATCTGCTGTGCGATGTTTGATCTGTTGCAAAAAACAGTGATGGAGCAGCACTGGCGCCCAGACACAGCAGTGATCTGTTGTGTTAAAATGTACATAGTAAAATACAACATTTAAGTAAAAATCAGCATTTTGGCTTCTCTCTACAGAACGAAAAACTTCTTATCAAGAATGGTAATCAGGGACATTATATTCACGTGCAAGAATCACCAGTTATTTCAGCAAAACAATAACACGATCTTCTGTGTGATTTTCCTGTAGTGATGATCTTTTTCCAGACAAATAAGGTCTTGTGAAATCATAGTAGAACTGCAATGCCTACTTGATAGCAATTCAGGAAGCTTACAAAGACTTTGCATGTAACCAGGAAATTTTTCTAAACAGCAGGTTGAAATAAGTAATCTCAGCTGAATCACCATAACAGTAACCAAGTTCCCTTCAACTGGTTACATTGACATTATTTTTTAAATTAAATTTAATTTAATTTAATTTAATTTTAATGGATGCTTTATCCAAAGCAATATGCAGCTGTTTATTAATTTATTTTGAGAAAGCATAGTCAGCGAGTCTGAGGAAAAATCGGGGCCTTACTTAAAGACCCAATAGTAAAATCACTCTGAGGACCACAGGATTTGACCCAACGACCTTCTGGTCAGAGACACAGAGACCTAAGCCACAGAGTCACACACAACCCCCAACTTGAGCACACTGGCTTGTTTGGTTAGAGTCGTTAAAAGTTCCAGTTCTTTAGGGATGAGTGGATCTGTATCTATGGCAGTAGCTGGGAGAAAAGCCTGTAATTACACTTATTTGATTAATTAAGCTGATTTTCATGGTCTTGGCCATAAAGAACAGAATCCGGACGTTAGGTCTCATGACAGATTGAAGCAGATAGTGGCATGTTTTGATCTAGTTCAGGACTGTGAAAGCCCACCCGTCTTGAAGCCCCACAGTTTCAGCACCTACGGCCTTCATTCCTGACAGCAGCGAGGCTGTGAATTATGAGTAACCCTTTTTTGTGATTCGAGTACAGAAAAAAGAAGTACTCGGGGAAAAAGATCCCGCTTTGTGTTTCTCAAACAAAGCGCATCCATAAAAGGAAACCCTTTACGTTACACTGGTACTGAGCGAGAGGCCCGTCGACGCGGCGCGTCAGGCACCGGCAGGTCGGGAGGGGGTGAAAAATTCTCACTGCGATTTACGCTCGAAATCTCTGATGAGCAGCTGTGTCAACAGGAATGTCGAAATCAGACGGGAGCTTCAAAGATCCACAGCCGTCACTGAGTTACACACATACAGTGCAGGACGGTCCCTGCTGCTACAGGATTGGCTAGCTATTGCTTGTAAATAGCATAAGTGCTACCTGGCCAACTTACACAAGAGCAACACCGAGAAGAGGGGTACAGGCTTGTCTTTCTGCACTTCTAGGAAAGAACTTAAGACTGCAGAAGCAATAGCAAGGCTGTTATGGGAAAGTGCCTGTCACAAAGATAATAATTATAAGTAACCATGCATGGCTATTGCAATTTCCTGCCTTGTTTAATTAAAACTGATGTGCATCCTTCTGCAGGACATCCAGCTGCTCTGAAAAACTCTTGTCTAATACAATAAAAATGATCTCCCGGCCCCCAGAGGATCGATCCATCAGTCTGCCGGCTTTCATCCACACAGCACATTTTTATGACGCAAACCTATAACAGCACGGTTATTCCAAAATTAAACAGTATTGCGAGAGAAAATCCCTAAATTTTTTGTAGGAAACCAACAGGACAGCAAAAGAGAGGGACACGGTGTAGAAGTGTGTGTGTGTGTGTGTGTGTGTGTGTGTGTGTGTGGGGAAGACGGTGAACCACATCATATTCTCTGAGTGAATAATCGGGGTGGGGTGGGGGGGGGGTGCTCTGTTTGAAGAGTCTCAAGTTGAACATTAGTCACCGGTGAATCACCGCTAAGGAGGGTAGCTCCATGGGCCTGCAGGTTCAGATCTCGGCCTTGTATGGACAATCTCTGAGAACGGCAAAGAAGGCCATATTATCACTGTGACGACCGCCCCTTTAAACAGCAAGCCTTTTATAACCACAGACAGCACTGCCATTGCCCCTGCTTACAGACTTTCGGGATAATAGCAAGCGACTGAATGTTGTGTCAGCAAGCCAGTGTCCCTCGCCGAATGGCCTGGGGAGGTGGGGGGGCATACAGGTAACTGGTGCCCGTTAAAGGCCTTTTATACAGCCAAAGACTCTGATCAGCTACAGTACGTTTGTCTAAGAGGCATAAAGCACGGCGTTCAGCCGCCGCAGAGCTAGCCGACGAGCTAATTTACTGCCTAATTACCATCTGCAGTCCCCGGAGGCCTTTCCTTGCAGGTCGTTCCGAGCTTTTACATCGACGTGTTCAAACAGAAGCACGAAGAATTCAGGGCTCAAGAAAAGAGGGGCCGGCATTGATTGATATGAGAAACATCTGAGGAGAGACTGCGAGTCCTTCAGTGACTGGATCATCTGGCTCCTTATCTCACCCACAATGACAATAAGGAACCGGTGTCCCAGGTTTCGGGGTGGTTTGGCTGCAGGGTTTTGGCCGCAGGCAGATTCCAGTGGCCCCTCTTTGGGATCACAGGGACATGCCTTGCTGGGTTTCAGTCACCCCACTGCTTCTTCATTAAGGAGCACAGCGGCGGTGCTTTGATTGACTGAAGGCCTCAGCTTGTCAAAAAGTGTGTCAGCCATGCAATCCCCCCCCCCCACCCCGATCCTTTACAACCCCACCAGGTTCACTTAGAATCCTTTTTTAGCAATTTAAAGTAAGGCATCATTCACTCGGTCAATCACATTATTAAAATTGCATGTTGTATTTTCATAAATACGTATCATTCAGATGGATCTATTTTCAGGCCTTTTTATCTGAAAAAGCATTTAAAAATCCCAGCCCTGACCCCCGCTCCATGGGGTGTGGAGCAAGTAATTCCAGTCGTACTATCCTGCCTCTGATGTAACGATTTCTTTTTGTGGACAGCATGGCTTGACCTGAGGAGAACATCACAGAGATGTTATTATCATAAAATCCTCTCTGTCTCTCTCTCTTTCTCTCTCCGTGGCCCTGCCTTATCTCCTCCTTATCCCAATTAACAAAGGCACTGTTACTGAACTGACACTCTCGGTCCATTCCGAAGGCTCTATGAGGTCTTTGCCGGTATCCGAGGATGTGGATAATACTGAAATTCCTGCCTTTGTTTGCTACATTTCATATAAAAATGCAGCTGTTGCGCTCCCTTAAATGGCCAAACATTGGGAGATATCAAAGCAGAGCGACTCTCAGGGTGATAGCTAAAGAAAACATTTTCAAATTATAACTGGTATAAAGCCATAACTGGAAATGAATAGCTGTTTCAGTCGTCTCGTAACGGCTTGTAAAATTGCGGTAATGTAACACTTCAGTCAGAATATTCAAATTTTTTTTTTCACGTATCACAGTTGTTGCTTTATAGTAGATTTCCCAGCAGGAATCAAAACCTATTTTTCAATATGGAGAAAAGCGAAAAGATTGCATGTTCCCTTCAGGAGTGAAAATAGTCCTGGAAAAGATCTTTAATAAATGTACAAGTCATGGTTCAAAAATGCAGCAAATACAGTTGCTCCCCAAAGATTGGAGGTACGGGGTTGTGGTCAGGTGGTTTGGCAGCCCGGGACAGGACACTGAGAGGACGTTTGCTGAAATGTGCCGGAACATTCTCACACGTGGATCTGTTCTCGTGGTTGTTGGTCAGGATGCTGGTGGCATCCTGTGGCCTGGGGATCAGATGGCCCCGAATGGGGAGGGAGAGAGAAGAAAATGACTAAATGTGTTTTCAATAAATGCGGAAAAGCTCATGCTAACCTGTATATTTTAAAATGAAATAAAAAAAATAATGAGAGTGCCCCCTATAGGCTGGGCATATTAATAACATGCTTGTCACATTTCCATGGTGATCTGGGGCTATCCCAGCATTTAAAGAACCAGAGTTTGTTGGAAAAGCTTGCAAGCCAAGGGGGGGAGGGGGGGTTACTTCTTGTACCTTTGAGTCAGGCACTTAACTTGACTTAGACCCGGTGAGATATCTGACTTCCTAAGTAACCTGGAGGAAAGACAACAAAATAAATAGATTAAACTTAAAATGAAACGTGCCTCCCTGTTTTTGTCAGCTCTGAAGTAATGATGAGCCTGTTACCTCTTAGCATTTCAGAGTAATCGGCATGGAAGCAGCCCCAGAAGGTGATGCATTATTGATTGTAAATTATGGCTGGAAATCACTGTAGGGTGAAAGCCAGGCTTAAAACCCTCTTTGAAAATGTGTTTGCGTTTGTGGGCCACTAATGGACCGCGGCAGAATTATTTTGATGCCACAGTGCCAGTACCCTGAAAACATGTCCACACCCTGCCTTGTTTTTTTCATAGTTACATGTTTCATGCCTCTTATTTAATAACAAAAGTGAGGAACCCTCTTGATGCTTGTCTGCAAAACAGTAATCACTCATCTGCATGTAATAATAACTGGCTACAGCACCTTAAGCATAAACCAAAGGTGCCCTGTCATTAATGATCAGCCCCTTGTGGTAACTTGGAAGAATTTTGGGTTAGGGCATCAGAGGACAATAAAATTAACCACACAAATCCGGACAGCAAACTTGGCCATTTCCATCTGAAATGGAACCAGGTTCGTTGGACTTGAGGGACAGGTGGACTAATCGACAGAAACCTTCAGTCGCACGACTCTCATTCCTGTGGTGACCACACCCACATTTCTGTAAGGTGGTTTTTGGCAAATTAGTATTTTTGGATTATTCATCCTCCAGGGTTGAAGGGCTGACTCCCACCCTCAGTGCCTGTGAAGTTTGCACATTCTTCCCATGTTATACAGGTTTTATCCATTTCGACACATGCTGTTAGGCTAATTGGTGTCTCCAAATTGCCCGTCAGGTGTGATGAGTATGAGTGTGTGTGCCCTGTGATTGACTAACATCCCGTCCAGGATGATGATGACTGATGGATCTATGTCTTTCTGATGGTGGAGCTGCAGACGCTGAGGTAAGAAGCCCATTGACCCTTGGATGTTGTCCCACCAATCTGGTGTCCATCCACGCTGTGGATGATTCTTTGTGACTTCCTGTAAGGCTTTTCCTTGCTCTTCAATAGATTTTGTCAGAACATGCACCCCTGGGAGAGCCTTTGAAATGCTTTGTCCCATTTCAAGACTGATAGGCATCAAAACATTTTGTTTTCAAGAATTTTTTTTATCTGTCATGGATGTCTATCTAGAACCTGTGTGCTTAGAACTTCAGTCTGATAGCAAGGTTAGCGTGATATTGGACAGGGCTGTCCCAAATCAGGCCTGAATTATGTATGAAAGCACCGTGACGGCCGATCACGAACGGTATCGTCAGAACATTATTTGTTGATAACCTTCCACACGAAACCAACAAAATTAATGCCACATTTTGGGTTATTTTTTCTAACCAGATTTAAGGATGAAAAATGTGCAAAAAGACTTAAAGACAGATGGGTGCCCTATTTCCATGGCAGTACCCATAAAATACATGTGTACATTTTATTGTTTTTGCAAGCTTCTCAGTGCAAAAATCAAAAAAGTCAAAAATAATTTTTGAGGATTTGTGTGCCATTGGCGTAACGGTAATGAACAGGCGCTGGTCCCTAATTCAAAGCCAGCATATATTCTGTTGCTGTACTCTGAAGCAGACATGTAACGAATTGCATCTTAAATCGCCCAGTCAAAAATGATCCAGTTGTAAAATGAATAAAACTATAAGATCATCAGATTCCTTACATAAAGTCATCCGCTACCCGTAAAACCGTCATTCACGCACTATTACTTCAATCTCAGCCCTCTTACGCTGTCGTCTGGCATGTGGTTGAAGGTGCATGTCTTTATAAATGTGTATTTTGGGCGCTAGGAAGTCGGGCCCAGAGGAAGGCGAGAGATGAATCACATTTCTGGGCTGCCTGATTATACTGTACATCTTCAGAGTTGATGACTCTATTCTGAAACTGTAAACATTCTCAGGCGAGGGCTATAAACTGCACATAGTGAATCTACGTACCTCTCTAACTGTGCTATATAATATTCATTATATTTATGTATCTGCATTAAATTTGCTGTATCTTTCTGCTAGTGCTATGTAATATACGCTGTATCTCTGTAACAGTACTGCATAATATTCTGTGCGCTCTCTAAATCCTTTACTCCAAAGGTCTTTCTGTCAGAGAGAAGTCTCATTAAACAATAAACGATTTACTTCACCGCTGAAAGAGTCTATGCTCACCTTTATAATGCTTTATGGAACTTCAAAGGAGACTTCACAGACGAGGCTGATGCCTGGCCCGGCAGAGCCAGCTGATTGGGCGACTGCAAGTTGGCAGGAGTGAGTAACAGCTTGGTACCCTCAAAGCCTCATCACAGGCATTAAGTTTCCCCATCACCAAAAGATAACAACAGCCCCATCTGTATGTATGAGCTTCTGTTAGTTTCATATGAAGGAAAGGTACAGAGAACGCTAAATATGACAGCGCCATATAGCGAACTGTTATTGCTACTGTGCAATAGCCTGGGACTGTGTGCTAGAATGTTTATACAGTCGACAGTTAAGGTTCAGGGCTGAGCGGAACCAGCCTCACTTCTTGGACTTGAACCTCACTAGAAGAATGAATGTTGCATTTATATAGAGCTTTTCAAGACACCCAAAGTGCTTTACAGAACCAATGGGAGCCACTTCAACCCCCACCACTGTGTAGCCCCCACCTGGATGATGCGACGGCAGGCATTCTGTGCCAGTACGCTCACCACACAGCAGCTAAGGTGCTGAAGGGGTAGGAGAGAATTCAACAATGAGATGTAGGGGATGATTAGGAGGCCAGATTTGATAGGGCCACAATGGGCAGTTGGATTCCTCAGCCATTTTTACATGTCTCCTGCCTGAATCCAGCTAAAAGTTGATCATAAGTTCTCTAGCTATACACTACCTCCAGTACCTGGAGTGGTTCACCTGTTGATGAATAGATAGATAGATAGACAGATAGATAGATAGATAGATAGATAGATAGATAGACTAGTAACAAAAATTGTGTGAACACCTAGTATTTTTGGCATTATGCTTTATTACGTGAATATTGGCAGTAATGTTTATAAACAATCAAAGAATGTTACAAATATCATACACTGGATGATTAAATAAGTAATTGGAGCAAAAGTTGAATTAAGTTCTACAACCTCGAAAAACTGGAAGTGTTTCCACAATCTTGGACACTAATGTAGATGGATGGATGCATGCCCCCCTTTTATTTCTACTTTTGATGTTTGACAGGAGTTTTCAGATCTATATCGCAAGGACTATGCGTACAGTGGCATTACCTCTCATTGCGCAAATCTTACAAATTAAAATCTGAACATGTTAATCTCACGTGCACCTAAAACAGTCAAACAGAGTAACATAAGTGAGAAGATTAAGTGTTTATCTGTTTGCCATCTGTTTTTATTTTGTCCTGACCCGATAATGCTTGGAGTCATTATCTGAAATATGATTGTAGGATATATACAAAAGAAGGCTCTATCTCAGGACCTCCCCCACGGGGGCGTCCGCAAATACGCCTATCATGGCTCTTCCAGCCTTAAGTGACCTTTCCTAATCCTGAATCTCGCAATGTCAATCCAATTTGCTGACTGGGCCTTCGTTAAAATTTGGGTTGTCTGTTGCCGGAGACAAGAAACGGATTCATTCAGACTTCCCAGGGGCTTCGCTGGGCTGCCTACACCAAAACTTGGGTGTAGCTGTAAGGCCACATTTCTGTTAGGTTATCTCTTACATAAGGAATCTTACGAATTAGTACAGCGGGGTTATTGTGCTGTAGCCTCTCCTGAGAGGGATCAGCATCAGACCTGCAGTGTGAAGGTTCTACAGCCTCACGCGTCCACGATTCCCCATTCAAACCCTGACTCGTTCCCACCACTTTTGCGTGGGGTTCCTCTAGGTACTCCACTCTTCTCCCACCACCCAAAAACATGCATTAAGATGATTCACTGTCTCTACACTGCCCACAGTGTGCCATTAGGTGTATGAATACGTGCCTGTCAATGCACTGGCATCTAAACCAGGATGCATCCTGCCCTGTGCTTCATGGAGCAGGCTCCAGGCTCACCACAACCTTGCACGGGACAGACAGATGTGGATGATGGATGGCTGAACACCATAGGACCCTTCAAGCTAAACTGCAATGCTACCTTATTATATAGCATATACAGGGCTATAAAACCACAGCTCTGTTAGCCACCAGCTAAACTGCAATGCTACCTTATTATATAGCATATACAGGGCTATAAAAACCACAGCTCTGTTAGCCACCA
>JAAGVU020000078.1:11109672-11124491 GCA_011763525.2 Mormyrus iriodes | reverse complement strand
GATAGGCTAACATTCCGGATAGACTGACATTCCGGATAGACTGACATTCCGGATAGGCTAACAGTCCGGATTTTGCATTCAGTGATTGCCTGGACGTATTCATGAACCAATGCTCTCTCATGCTTGAAGATCACAGTAAGATCTGTCCCTGAAGCTCTTATCCATGCACTCAGAATGGGATAACATCATCATTACTGTTACTATTATTATTATTAGTAGTAGTTTACTTATTGGTTCCCCAAACATTGCAGGGATATCCATGTACTGTATCTTCCATAGCTACTTATCCAGCATGGTGGGCCTGGAGCCCATCCCAGGAAGCAAAGGGCATATGAGTACCCTGGATAGGATGCCAGTCCATCACAGGGCACACTCACAGACTATGTGAAGTTCACAGATTTTGGACTGCAAGGGAAAACCATCACAGACATAGGCAGAAAATGCAAACCCCACATCCACAGTCAGTAACTGAACCCCCAGCCCAGAAAGTGTCAGTCTATAGCGCTACCCACTGAGTCACCATGCTACTGTGCTCTAAAGAATTAGAAAATATGAAGAAATTGAGTTGACATCAGTTCCCTGAATTTTCAATGTTTAGTTAACAAATCCAGTTCTTTGGCCCCTTATGTACTCACAAGGCTACAGAGATTTTCATGTCATTTACGACGCTGTGGTTGGGGTCAAGAGCTGCTCAATTTCCCAGCTCAGAAATGCCATTTCCCCGCTATTGCTATAAATCCTTTCAGAACAGGGCTTTCTTAAATTGCCTGAGGAACGTTAAGAGTCGAGTCTTTACATCAGCGCCTGGCTCTGTATTACAGCAGAGCCTAGTGCCTATCAGCGCTTATTTGCAAGAATAATTTCTTCCTTCAAGCTACACTTACTGAGCTTTCCTTTCCAGGATTTTCATGCAGAGTCTGATTAAGCTGAAGTGCCAAATGTAAAACAGTAAAGCTTAATAGAAACATGTCAGAAGCTATTTTAATTTGTTAAAAATGCATCTGACCGTGCATTAAATGCATCACATTTTCATCTGGGATTGTTCGCATCTGCTGGGGCATCTCAGCCCCAGATCAGGCTTCCTTCCTGCATGGGAGTGTTCCCTGGAGTCTTGCAGCTCAGCGGTGACAGCGACGCCCCCTTCAGCCCTAAAGTGATATGTGAGGATTGGCTAAGCCCCTCACGTGCCACCATGTGTACCAAAACAAGATACACCCCCCACCCATCCCAACCCCATCTGCCATTCATTCCCCTGCAGGAAGATGAAAATCCTGCTCGGAATTCGGCATTCGCATAGGTAAGAAGGATGCCACCTGATTTCAGACCCATTATAGCAATCCCTGCATGTTCGGCTTGTTTGTTTTCACAGACTGCCGTGTATTATCTACCAACTGCATCATACACAATCATCAGTGGCAAAGGATGATGGTATCTCCAGACGACAGCCTGAGGTCACATTCGACTCTTACGAATTTCAAACGGGTTTGCAAGAAAGGAACGGTTCCACTTTAAACTGTTGTTTTGTTTTGCTTTGTGTTTTATCTCAAGTTTTCCTTCAAATGCTTGCAAATCTGTCGCTTCAAAAAGATCTCCTGGCATAAGAAAGACTTTGTCGCAATATGCAGGAAGCACAGATACGAATGGAGAGCCTTGTATCGATCAAAATGTAACACCAATGAATGCACAGAAAAGCACAGAGCCAGGCTTCGGTTCTTGAGGAGAATTCTGCCAGGCCGCTCCTATGGAAACAACTTCACTGTTCGGAATGAATGCATGTTGTACAGGAGAACATGCTACTATTCTGTGTGGGCACCTTCCTCCAAAACAGCAGAGATCTTTCTGCTCATACTGGACATTTTACCAAAGCAATTTGTGTTAAGTGCCTCAGGGCACAATACCGGGACCCCTCCAGGAATCCCAAGTATCAGCTGATGAATACAGCCCGCATACCATCTCGCCCAGCAGTATTTCCAAAAACAAACTGACGCAAGACAATTTGCATATTTAGATTCATATAGGTTTCTAACCCTGACAGCAGTGATCACGGCTGGTTTTATAAAATGTCGTTTTACCCCGGCGGTGGGTCTCATTGCAGTATGGGGGGGGGATGTGGGGGGTTCATGGGGTTTCTAAATGAATTAAAACGGCATGCAGGCTCTCAGTACCGGGAGCCATCGAGGCACAACCGCGAATGAGAGATCAGATGTAGGGCTGCAGACACTGAAATGCCGTTCTCCACGGCTGAGTGCCGTCTGCTCTGTAACCAGATTTTCAAATAAAGCCGCGTGGAGCGAGTTATCATCCCCAGGCGGCCGCCTCCTGCAAGAATCTGTCGCTGATCTCCTGGGATTTGATGATCTGTGCTAAACATGGCTGTCAGCCATGGAAAGGCAAATTTACAGTTAACAATATTCTCCCCGGAGACACTGAGATATATTACACACACAAAATGAGGCACATTTATAGCTCTGTAGCACTTTTCAGAGAAGGGGTCCATTTTTCAGTCCCGTTTCTTGACTCCCAATCATTGCTACCAAAAGAATCCCAATGGATTTTAATTCAATTATCTATTGTACCGAATTCCCAATGCAGTTCACTGATTTTGATAAGAAGTTTATTATTTATTCATGTGCCATTTATTAGTTGGTCATTGGATATGACTATTGCATGCCTGTATTGTCACCGTTTGTGATTTGTGCATGTTTCTGTGTAGCCATGTCTATTAAGTGACCCTTAATGACCCCTTAAACTCATCACTTCCTGCAGAAGTGTGCCTTTCACTTCAATTTCTTTACTCCTTCTTCCCCTTGACTTACAATCCACCCAAGTTTGTTCATGGCTCCCCCAATGGTCAGTCTGGGCAATAGCAAAAAAATTGCAATTTCTGTAGGGAAAGTGGAGTGCCTCAATGATTTGATTTTAAAGTGCTTTTCGTGGCTGTTCTTGGATTTATTGAATAAAACGAAGGTGGCTGCATGTCTTGCAAATGGAAGACAGCAATATGTCTTGTAATGGTACAAAATATGCTTTTTTTGTTTAATTGCAGAATTTCAGAGGGAGTACATTGTTACCCTGGTCTATCGTTAACATGGAATGCTGAAACTGAACATGAACACTTTATGTAATTGACAGTTATATATAAGCTGTCTGAATGTGAAATTAACGTTGACCAGTGAAGTTAACCAGTGAAATTACACGTATTCAAGGTTTTCCTCACATAATGTGGAATTATTCATTTTTTATTAGTAATTGCTGTGAGTGGTTATTTTGGGTATGTTCCATGCTCAATAATACCAGTTGAAGAGCTTGCCATGGGAGTAGATTTGGGCATGAATCGTAGGGATGTGGCCCTACCAGCATTGTTGGAGTACAATGTGTGTTTCTGGGGGTTCTGGGCTGATTTGGTTCCTACCAGTGTTGAAACCAAACCTACACCCTCGGATCTTGTCCAGTTCATGCATGATGTTTCCATAAAATATTAGAAAGATGTCTCCTTCCACCCACCTTACCGATAACTGATAAAAAGAGGGTGGTTCTGGGATTTCTCTAGAATTCCTTAAGCGTGTGCACACAGAACATACCACATATTGACCCCAAGCAGGCTCCTGGTAGTCCTCAAAAGGCATGATCTGCTGCCTGTTTCTTGGAAGGTCAAGATAATTTACCGAAAAGCTTTTCAGTAGCATCTCGGGATGGGCGGACAGGCCAGAGAGAAGAGATCACAGAGCTATTTTACACCCAAAGGCTAGCCTGATGACCTTTGACCTCTGACCCTTCGTTTATGTTATGACTTACTGATCTGATTGTCTCACCAGCCAGTTTTACATTAATGGAGCCCTGTTCACGTTGAGTATCTCCCTTCTAATGCGCTGTCTTAGGCGAGCGACTTGAGGTAAGACAGTGATGGAAAGATATCTGGACTCCTGCCTCTCCGGGGCATCGATTGCACTAAACACCGGAAGCTGTTTAAAAACCACACGCCTCCCCTGGGAACACGTGGGCCATGTGCACAGAGCAAGCCTACCAGGCCAGCCCCAAGGTGAGGCCATCGGAATAGGGCCACCATCAGGTGAGCAATGCTAACAGCTAATTGGCCAGTTATTTTAAAAAGTCACTACAAGTCACTAGCCACTGGACGGGATGCCAACGCACACACTCTCACACAGCGTCCCACTATGGGTCATTTTACAGTCACCATTCCGTCTAACTGTATCTCTTTGGAAGAGAAACTGGAGTTACCTAGAGCAGAGTTTCTCAATCCATTCCTCAGGGACCCCCAGGGGGTCCGTGTTTTTGCTCCCTCAAAGTTCTACCGGGAGTTGGGAGGGAGCGAGAATGTGGACTGTCTGGCAGGTAGCTGTAATGGAGCAAAAACATGGACCGTCAGGAAGTGCACCAGGACTGGGCTGAGAAACACTGACTAGCAGAATCCCATGCAAATAGGGGAAGAACAAAGTCCACTCACAACCAGAGGGGCGGAATTCCAATCCCCAACTCTAATTGTGTGAGGTTACAATGGGTAATGGGTTTTAATAAAATAAAACAACAGGCATTCTGTGCTGTGAGATATGAACTTCAAAGTGTGATTCAGCCCAAAAACACACCATCTTTGTTCCTGCTGGACCAACACCCTCCAGGGGTTTTTTGTGTCATCATCTCCACGATCTCTCTCTCTCGCTCAGCTATATGATACATGCCTTGGTCTTCCAGAAGAGGTCACTGCACCATGGTGGTCTTTATCTCCCGATGACAGTCGACTAGGGACAACATCTGGGAGATGTCTGCACATCTCCTGGACCTGTGAATGACCTAACAGTTGCTGCCTTTCTACAGGCCTGGCCCCCTTTTTGGCCACCCTTCCAAATTCTTCTGCTGTGGCTATTAGCAATTTTCATTCTTAGCTATTAACTCTTAGCTTGGGCTAGAAAAATTTCCCCCAAATTGTTTTGTTAAAATGCCCAGGGCTAGACCTACCTTTTCAGGGGCCCTAGGCAAAGCTTTACTTGGGAGCCCCCCCTATCAAGAAAATCGATGATCATTTCACTTTCTTCATAATGCAGGTAATTCAGGGGCCCTAACTGCCTACAGCTAAAGGCGGCAATGTTTCTGCCTGCGCATAAATATTTTAATTTGATGTATATGGTTTAATTTTTGGTAAATTTTAATTTAGCATAATTATCCGTATTTATAAATTATATATATTAATGTATAACATACATTTTCAGGACTTTATTTGGGCTTGTGCTGCTTGGGCCCTAGACAGCTGCCTAGTTTGCCTATGTCTGGATCCCGCACTGAACCTGCCCCCTGTCCAGACCAATGACATTGATGATATTGTGGGGGCAGCGTGTTCCCAAAATTAGCCACACCCTCACCCAGTGCTGAGGTCTTGCCTTCCAGACACCCCTTGAGAATGGTGTCATGCCCTAAGAGTACCCATACACACTAATACATGCTCTCTAATGGATTGCTAATGCAGAGCTCATTCATCCCCCCACCTCTCACTCCAGGCTTTTTGTTCCTCGACTGGATGCTGGCATAGTTGGCGAGGCAGAATGGCCATCAGTTGAATCCGGGTGGCGACTGGGCGCATTCTGCAGACGAAGAGGGCATGGGGGGGTCTTAGGAGATGGTTGTAATTGGGAGCCGGCCATTTGGCCCATGGCGATAGTCTGGTTGTTTAATGCTAAATGGATCTGAGTGCAACATTAAGCAGATTTTGTAAGAGGTCTAAGTGAGTC
The DNA here is from genome assembly GCA_011763525.2 of Mormyrus iriodes. Classification (NCBI taxonomy): domain Eukaryota; kingdom Metazoa; phylum Chordata; class Actinopteri; order Osteoglossiformes; family Mormyridae; genus Mormyrus; species Mormyrus iriodes. The sequence goes on along the minus strand of JAAGVU020000078.1, from coordinate 11,118,750 downwards.
AGCATCCCCAGAGCGCTCTCCCGCTGATTAGATCTGCGGCCACGTGCAGAGGCCCAGGCGTGCCCCAACCAGCGAACCCCATCCAGCGTCTCGCACAACGCTGCACTTAAACCCTCGATGGCTTCTTTTACAAGACATTAGCCACCTCAGCCCCCTGTTACCCATCTGCATTATTTAGAGCAGTGTTTCTCAACCCACTCCTCGGGGACCCCCCAGACGGTCCACGGTTTTGCTCCCTCCCAGCTCCCACCTGGACCGTCTGTGGGTTGCTGAGGACTGGGGTTGAGAAACACATTTAGAATGTTATGCTGCAGCAATGGGGGCAAATGGGTGGATGGCTCACTGGCGCTCCCTGCAGGAGGGGAGGGGAGGTGGAGACAGATCTGTTAGTGAAATCCAAGCCGAGATTCGGCCTTATTTATCATACACATGTACATCAATTTTAGTTCCCATATATTGTTATTATTGATTATTTATCATGTTTACAAGGCTGAGCTTCAGCTTGGGACATCAGATGAACCTCAGGGCTCTTTCTGTGCCCCCCCCACCATGCCTGAGCCCCGCCCACCCGAAAGGCTCTCATTCCCCGTGAATTGCCGAACAATAGTCTGACTGTAGGGAAGAATCGTGGAAAAATGAATTCACTGCCCTCGCCAAAGAGGGGGAGGGACAAAGGGAGATAGAGGAAGGGTGGGCGTGGTAGGGCCGTCTTTGTGTTTCGCCATTTCGATTCCAGCGTGCAAGCGTTCTCTCTGACGGGCAGAGTGACAGGAGTGTGGGCTTGTGTATTGCTCTGAATGCCACCCTGTCAGCCACACTGTATCCTACCCCCCCCCATTTACTCAGCGATGAAGATCAAAACATGATGTTTCACGGCACGTGATTCTTCTGACGCTTTCAGCCCAAAAAGCCACGGCACCCTGCACAGCTTTTACCTGCTTCCTGACAAGAAGTCAGCTACTGCACACCGAATGCCCAGAATCTCCATGTACCACACATCTCTGCAATACCTAAACCCGCCCTCGCTCCGTGCCATGTGCCTCGCGGGGCATCCGTGTCGCCGTGCATCTCGGCGTCAGACACGCCAGGCAAATTCCTTGCATGCAAGTACTTGGAGAAATGAACGAATAAACGCTGAATTCTGATTGGTCACAGGTCCACTTGCTTAACAACAGCACCAGACCATAACAGAACTCCAAGAATCCGAAACAATAATAGCTCCACTTTGATGTCAGCTTCCTTCAGTCAGCTTTCCTTACAGTATAATGTATGGTACCTGTCTTTATATTTGAGATACATCACACACGTATATAGAGATATATAGATTAATTTCTCTCTTAGTAATTTCAACCTCAGGGCGGTAATTAATAACGTGCAAAAATCCTGAATATGCATGTTTAGATGTGAGACTCCTCATTTATTATTGTCTTCAATAACAAATTTTAATCAATCAAATTTTATTGGATATACAACATTTTTACCCATGGCGCTAGACGGGCTTTTCATAGAAGGGGGAAGGAAAAAAAATGTAATTTCACAAAAATCCAGAAAAAAACCCGATGCTGCTGGGGGGCGGTGAGTATAAGCGTGGCATTCGCGCGGTGCGAGCGTATGGCTGCGTCTGTCCCTGCATGCTGACGAAGGAGGGCACGCCGGTATGTTGGTAAGTAAGTAACTTTTGCGAGCGATATGGCATGAATCATAATGCAGGTGCTCGATTGGCTGGAGAGGCCTAGAAAAGCATGCTGGGTAAATCTGTGGACACTCTCTCCACGTCCCACATATGGGCATGTAGACTTCTGTACATTCAGCCGGTTGCTCTGAGGAGGAGCTTGTCAGCAGGCAGAAGCCCCCGGAAATTAGCCTGTGAGCCTTCCTTAAATTTAAATGCGGGATCCATACGTCCATCTTCAAACCAGCTACCCTGGTCAGGGCCACCAGGAACCTACGGCAGGCAAAGACAATAACAGACACTGTGGGCAATCTGCAGCCATAAATTAGGCTAACTGCAAATTTTTAGATTGAAGGAGAATGCATGATAGAGGGAGAACATGCAAACTCCACACAAACACACACACATTTGTATTCATATCTTTGGTGCTCTCCATTCATTCCCAGGGGAAAAACCGTAATCCAAACAATGACAACCTTAACCCTTACCCAGCTCTAACCAGCTCTAACCAGCTCTAACACAAATAACCAAACAAAAACAAGACTTTTCGCATTGTTAGTTTTTAGATTGTAGCCATAAATTTTTCTAAAATTTAATTTCTTCTTGTTGGGACTGAAAAAATCTTACAGGTTTTTATCACACAAACACACACACACACACACACACGATGATCTGAACTCAAGTCACCCTGTGCAGTAGTAAATAATTTTGCATCAAGGATTTTTATGAAATCTGGTCGAGATTCTTCCGGCCGGTCTCTAACCAGTAGCACAACTCAATTATTGCTGCACATCTCCAGCCCCCCATCTCAATCTGCTGAAAAATAATGGACAGGCCCTGCTCTAGATGAAGCGATGTTTTCCTTGGTTTGCAAGACAACCGCTTGTTGCTACATTAACTCTTTGAGGGAAACATTATTTCCATTTCCCTCGGCCGAACGTAGGTTGTGCATTATTTTGCTTAGATTAAAACGTGCACAAATGTGCCAGAAAACAATTACCGCCGTCTATTTGAAAACTTTAATGCATTTTTTATGAGCTAGACGTCGATTGCCTCGTTCCTAAAGTGACTGATGAAGACCTCAGAAATAAACGGCACTGACCTACGATAAGAACATTCGCAGTCTCGGGGAAATTCCACAAGGAACCTGAGAAAGGTTAGCCAGATACTGTCAGAGGTCTCCCAGAGTGTCTTTGGGGTTGGTTAAGCTAGCACCAAAACGATCACGCAGGCTTCTGCTTAATATCACGCCAGACAGACATTCCAGGGCGACAATGTGTGATGAGCGCGCAGCCTGACACTTATAAACAAAGTGGCACAATAGTGCGCTCCCCCACCCCGGCACGAATAAAGCTTCTAGAACAAAGTTCCGTCCTGATGAAGACAAATCCCATGCGGCGGGCAGCCGTCTGAGTAATCTGCAGGCGATTTGCGGAGGAACGAGTCCTGCGTTCTGTTTTTCCGAACTGGAGATGCTCTTACACAAGCTCTCTGGGGGGTGGGGGGGTTGGCAGTGGTGGAGGCAAATGCTCAATGCGAACAGAAGCTTGACAGGAATTGCCGTCAGGGGGGATTTGGCAGAGAGCACACCAGTCCCCTTCTGTCCCCACCCCCCCACCCCTGGGGATGATGCCAATGTGGAACTAACAGTGGGCCTCCTGGTTCAGGTTTGTTTGGCTTAAGCGGGACCTGAAAATGTGACCACATCGCCCAGGTCTGGCCCGCTGGGCCCCCATGCTCTTTTCACATACACACACTAGGCCATCAGACAGGATGCCGGCCAAGTACTGCACTGTCTGATATCAAATGTCACGTCAGGTTTCCCCGGACATTAATTAATAATTAAATTATGAACTCATTTAACATGGCAGAGGATTGACATCAGACAATCTGTGCCTCTCTGCCGCATTTAATTTACGTTACGAACTGAACTAACTGCGGACATTCTCACCTGTCACTTCAGCTCAGGAGCTACACGGCTCCTCTTCATGTTGACTCAGAGGCTACGTTAGAAAAATGCTAATTTGATTGTTTAGAGGTGAACAAGTCCATTAAGGGAATGAATCACGCCGTCTTCCTGTCCAGGGCAGTGTCATTATGGATTCACGCTTCCCAGACAGTGGCCTCTAAGTCAGTGAGTCATTTCGCATTTACTGCAGTGACTTCTGGCACAAGTCAGCAGTACAACATTGTACATGGATATACACTCAGTGGACACTTTTGCTGGTGCCAGACGTGGTCAGAGGAGACTCATCACTAACAGGAAGACCACAAGTGCAAAAATAACTGCTCAATACAACAGTGGTCCACAGAATGGCATCTCTAATCGCACAGCTGCTCTACCCTTGAAGTGATTTTGGAGAAAAAAAGTTCAAAATATAAAATGTTCATGTTTTCTTAAAGATGTATTTGTAAGTGAGTGCACAGATTCATGGGTCGCAGGACAGGGATTTTGTTAAGATTTGGAGTTTGGGGAACTCAAAAGTAGGACATTTTGGCTTCGGCAAAAGGGAAACAAGTATGGAAGCAATACAGGGGATAGACCTGTAGGGGGTGCAGTATGGTTTTGGGGTGTGTTCTAGAGACAAGCAGAGGTGGGTATTTCAGGTCCAGAGAGAAAAAGTCCAGACCAAGATTTTGTTTCAACCAACCAGTTGAGTATAAAGAGTCACAGTCACAATGTATTCAACTGGCTGGTTGAAACAAAATCTCGGTCTGGATTTTTACTCCCTGGACCTGAACTACCCACCTCTGAAGACAAGGCTGGCAGTTAGCTAATTTTCTTGGTGATGACTTGGCTAGGCCCCACCCCCCCTCACATGTTCATGTCCTATCTTACTGTATTTAATACCATTTTATTGTTATTTATAGAGCTGGTGGTGTAGCTCCATAATCAGAACAGGTACATGACTTCCTCACCCGTCCGTCCGGCTGACCGGCCCAGTAGCGGTGCCTCCTCGATTTGCTTTTTGTAAATCACACCCATTACCTCTATCTATGTCCCCAGGTGGGTCCCGTTACCTCCTGGTAGACATAAGCAGGCTGTCAGGGGCGCCAGGAGCCGGGATGCTAACTCGCCGTCGAAGGCCAGAGCTTCTGCTCAACCACATGGCAGCCTGAGCTGCTCAACGGGAGTGCTGCTGTGAGACGGAGTGGCGCCAGGCACCCCACCGGCCCTCGGGGGCCCTCAGGGGCCCACGGGGACGACAAGCCCAGGCGGTCGAGCGGAATGGGCCACACGGCGGGATTCTGATGATCTCATTAGCGCTCGCCTCCTGCAGACCGTGCAGCACAGTCCAGGTTTCATGCGATCCACCTTTGTCTAATGGCGTAATATTTTACATTTCTTCTTATATATAGTAGCCACTTGGACAGGGTCTGTCTACAGTTTGCCTAAAGATGGTGTTTTATTACTGTAAACTGACATTTATATTTACATAAGATTGAAAGATCACAGGGTCATGTCTTTCATATAATGAGAAAAAGGACTGTAGTAGATCTAAAACCTAAATGATGACATTAAATAGACAAGGTAACCTAGACCAGAAAGACTGGTAACCATAACCGTAATTCTAAACATTAACCTGACGTGAGAAGCTAAGCTTTCTTTAAGGAAAGATGATCCTCACACAGGTCTATGATGTGACTGTTTTTCCCCTCACGGTATGCTATACATGTTTATGGACTCTCTAGATGCTTCCCAGAGGCACTATGGGCATTTTAGGACCAGCACAGGGTCTGCGGGTCACTGGGAAAGCAGCAGGAGGTTCTGAAGGACTGGACCCATGACCTTTGACCTTTGCATTATGGGAAGGGTACTTAACCTGAATGAACTCAACCTGAACAGGCTGAATAAATTGTTAGTTTGGAACTGTACGTCAGGTACACTGGGACAAAATACATCTACATCAAGAAGTCATAAAACCAAGACCACTGTCTATGAGATTGGCATATTTAAATATATTTATATTTTATAATTCTCCAAAAACATATGCAAGTCCTCCAATTTTCGACTGCCAGTACACACAAAAGCGTACCGACAATAATTAACTTTCCTTAGAAGAATGCTGATTTGCAGCAATTACGCCGTTTTTAACATTCTGTCACACAGCTTTTGGTTGCAAAAAAAAAGAGATGCATTTAGATCAAGGGGAAAAAGTCTATAGTGCATAGTTCCTATGTGGGTATTGCAATTATGCAAAATCACCACATAAAATTATTATAGTCAATTGCAACCGTTCAGTATTAAACACTGTAATTAAACAATTATATTACGTTCGCGGTGCTCATACCTGATATTGTAAAACAGTGTCCCCTAGTGGATATAAAAATATACGCCGCGTGCTTTATTATTACATAACTGCAGTTTCCCATTTTCTCCTGGTAATTTGACATTAAATAGAATGCATTAATGAGAGCACTTTTTCTTATGACCTACTTTGAAAGTTTTATATAGATTAGTGTGTTTGGCAGGCAGGCAGCATGGACGCGGCCATCTGTTGGCGACGGCATGACAAAGCTGAGCGTGGGCTCCTTCTTCCCAGTCGCGCTCAGGTGCAAAGGCTCACCTAATTAAAACGGCTGTCGAAAAGAATCGCTTTTTTGCCGGGCGCCCTCGGACCTGCACTGCCTTGGATGGTTTACTGCCACGACCTAAAACTCCCACTCCGTGTCAGTGTTTGCTGAGATCGCAAAGGGGGATAAACTTTACTCCGCATGCGAACCCCGCTTTCTGACCGGGCGAGGAGATGCAAAAGGCTCAGCGCTAAATCTGATTTCCTCTCAAACGTCTTTATTGTCGGTGAAAGCATTAAAAACGATTAGATCTCCTAACGCACGCCCGCTTTGCGGGGTGTGATGTGCATTACTGACAGTGAGAAATGGCTTGCTGGAAATATTATCTATCACTTCAGTGACGTGGTAGGAAGGGGGAGGTTGGATTACGCAGATTTACTTTTTATGCTATTACATAAATGTGGAAGTACTGCATTTAAGATGGCTGTAGGTGAGCGTATCTGTAAATCCTGCGCTTCTACAAGGATCCTGTTTGTAGCAAGAACTGCACCTATTCCGAAATGGTAACTCAGTAGAACGATCTCGCAGCGAGCTGAGTAAACAGTCCAAACACTAAACCACCCTCACAGCTGACTCGGCAGCGCCACATCATTTACTTGAATAATTATTTGTTATAAACAAACTCATAATTATGTTTTCAGAGATGTTTTGTCATGCAAGACAAACACTAAGGGCAGCTTTTATTTCAAAATCAGTTATTTTTATAGATCAGCCATCCTAGCATAATATCCTTATGTGATTAATAGAGATTTAGCAAAAAGAGTAGTAATGCAGACAAACATCAATGCTGCAGAACTCTGGGATTCTGTGAACGGTACTAATTTGATCCTCATGATAATCTGTGGATTCTTACCTGAAAGCCAGAGGCTTAAAGAGGTTTGTGGCTGATCTACACTTTCATTATTTGAACAGTGTTTCATATTTATGTGGAGAAATAGCTACATCGTTAAAGCACTAATTGGTCCAGCCTAGCGAATCCCAGCAGAGCCGTAGGTCAGGTCCCAGTAATGGAGGGACTGTTAGGGGAGCATAACTCGCTTTGTCCACGTGCTCAGAGTCACGTTGTCCTCCAGCTCTCTGTGGCTCAAGGCACCGATGTTGGGAAGGACACCCCCTCATGAATCATGGTGCGTAGAAAGAATGACCTTCTCTGCCTCAAAATCGCCCAATGCCATTCCAGTGCCTTGGTGATCATGAGCCGTTTCTTTTAGCCGATCCTTGATCCCAAATCTCATGATCCATTGTCCGGTAGACTGTTGTAGCTCTCCCTACAGCACTGGGTTTCACATTAGCTTTTTGGCCAATTACGTAGACCTGTGTGCTGTGGGAAGACCCCAAGCTACCCTTTTAACCATTTACAGGATAACATGTTCTGGCTGAAGGACGGGAAGATGGATAGATGGTTGAATAGTCGGCACTAAGAGAACGAAGAGCAGCTTTGTGGCCACGTTTTTCATAGGAACATTAGCATATGGCAACATGCTCTATATCAGTGAATTCCAAAGTGGCCAGGGTCATGTCGAGGTCATCAGGCTGGCAATGTCACAATGACACGTTGTGGTTGTGCGTCAAATGCAAGCAACCTGATTGGTCATCACACTTTAAGGTGGAAAAATTCAGTTTGTTTTTACGTTTCAAATGTGAATATTATATTTGGTCTTACTGTAAATACACTGTTTAGCTATTGTTCTAATGCTTCTTACATTTATGGATCACTCATTCGACGTTTAGTTTAATGACATTTACACCCAACTGGCCCCTTCTGTGTGCTTGTGATATAATATCTACTTAAAGTCGCTTTGGAAAGAATCAATCAATCTATCTATCTATCTATCTATCTATCTCTCTGTCTATCTATTTTTTGTGCTTACGTCATACATCATTCAAATTGAGAGTGCGAGGCGTTGCATTGTAACACTTCATTATACTAGTTTAACTCAGTCACAATGCTCCTTACTTAAGTAACGGTTACATTTATAAGTCTAATTGGGGACTCATTTAGGGAGTGTCGCCAAATTCTATTTATTCACTGGCTAAATTAAGAAAGAGCTTAGGACTGATAGGACAGCAGGAGAAGTGCCGCTCTATCCCCGAAGCAGGAATGAATATATAGTATTTTAAAATCAAAGATAAGAACTCATTGGAGGTTCAGACATACCTTAGATACCCAATCCAACAGACATTTCAAAGCAGAAACTTTTCAGTCCATTTTCTAAATTCTAAAAAATTTCCTTTGCCTTTCCCCCTCTTTTTCAACAAAATCCACGACCTTCACCCTTATCAGTCAGTTAACGTAGCCAGCGCTGGAATTTCACTTCTACTGACTGAGCGCATCGGAGACATTATAGGTAAGCCGGCGAAGCAAAGAGACCTTGTCCTCCACCTGTGATGTGCAATGGTGAGCCCTGTCTCTATTATGGAGGAGAAGCTGTAATTCGTGGAATGAACACCTCTCAGACCTCGGTCTGTCCCTTCGCTTCTGTGCTGCGGCTATGTAACAAAAAGTAACAAAATGTGTCTCACATAAATCCAACACATGGTCTCCGGATCCCTTTACATCTAATTAAGTATTATGCTTTATTGTTCCCGTTTTCATGTGAAGCTCGAATAAAAAATGTAGCAAGAGTAGCTGTGAAGAATTTCTAGTTTAAAAACAATGCAAATACCGTATTATGCATGATTTCATTATGCTTGAGCTTACTGTAATAAACATCAAACAAATATTACGATGAACGTAAGTATTAGTAGTATTACTACTGTCACGCCGGCGGGCTGAACGGCGAGGCATGACACGGGGCGGAAAGGAGCAGGAGGCAGCGAGTGCAAAGGAA
>JAAGVU020000078.1:11090785-11103785 GCA_011763525.2 Mormyrus iriodes | reverse complement strand
ACTTCTGTCCATATAGTGCATAGCCAGGTGTGCTTGGTCACACCAGAATACAGAGAGACACAGAGAACTTGGGATTATTGAACAGATTAATTTACAGCACAATTGGTAGCTATTGTGGGTCCTGTTAGCATGGCACAGGCACTATCCCAGGCATTGTGGGTCCTGTTAGCATGGCACAGGCACTATCCCAGGCATTGTGGGTCCTGTTAGCACGGCACAGGCACTATCCCAGGCTTTGTGGGTCCTGTTAGCATAGCACAGGAGCTGTCACAAGGATTATGGGTCCTGTTAGCATGGAACATGGGCTGTCACAGGTATGTTAGGTCCTGTCAGCCGGACAAACTGATAGGATGCTAAAAAAATGCCATTCCTACTGTCAGTACTAGGTAAGATGAAAACTGTTCCGGTTCCCTGGAGGCTCTCCATCATGCTGCTATGTCGACAGTGTCCTGCCAGCAAATAATAGAGGGGGCTGGAGGATTTATGGTGGGAATGTGAGCAGCCTGGAAGAAAAACCAGAGGAACGGAAAGACGGCAACTCAGGGTTTGTCCGTGCCGCTGTGGTGGAGATGGCTGACCAGTTGCTGTGGCCTCTGTGTGCTTCCGTTTCTCTTTCGCTGAACAGTGTGTGCTGGTACCAATAACTGGGTGGGAAAGTAAAACAGGGCCGAGTGGATGGCGCCAAAGTTATATTGACATATAGAGTTAATGGCCGGAAAAACAGGGACAACCAAAAGGCACCGAGTAACATCTAAAATCCTATCCGTTAAAGAGGGCTGCTCTTCTCATCTGAAAGCTATTCTCACCATTTGACATAGTCGTAACATATAGGTGACCAAAAAAGCTTAGTTTTAATAACATAGTACTACAGTGATATATTACTTTTGAATACACATTTAACCACAATTTAAACAGAACCATCCATCCATCTTCCAACCGGTGATTCAGTACAAGGTCACAGTGGGGCCTGCAGCCTGTCCCAGGCAGCGCAGGGCAGAAGGCAGGGGACACCCTGGGCGGGATGCCAGTCCATCACACACACACACACACACACATGCACCCTTCTTTAAAATCTGTTTACAGGTTATTTGTTATCCATAATCAGCGATAAACAGTCAGATTACTATTTAAAAGTCATGTACACCACAGTGCTTCTCTATCCACTAGATGTGTTTCTTCTTAACAGACATTATGGTACATTTAACACGTGTTTTTTTAATCCATCCATCCATTTTTTGTAATCGTTTGTCCTGTTCACGGTTGCCATGAGTCCAGAGCCTATCGGGGGTGTCAACCCATTCCAGGGCACATTCACACACCCTGTGTGTTTTATATAAATAATTCATTATCATTATTATTAATAATAATCATTATTTATTATTAACCGTCGGCCATTAATTATTATTATTATTATTATTATTATTATTATTATTATTATTATTATTATTATTACATTCAGCCAAGCAGGCCAAACGAGGCCAAGGAAGTAGCTTAGTCTGGCCTGTCTGCAAACGGAAAACTAGCGTCTGCTGTTTGAAAGTATGATGGACTGTCCTTGTGAACGCGTTTAATTTATGAACAGCTGTCCCAGGCGGGCGATATTTCCGCCGCCGTCTGCTCTGGCAGCCCAAGACAATCCGCCCCCCCCCCCCCGCTTCCTTTATCGCTCCTCCGTAAACTGAACGTCGGCATCCAGTTTTCAAATAAGACGCCCGATCGCAGCATTGACCGGCGCGTTGTACCCCCGCGGACCGTGGGCTGTGGACCGTCTTCCTGCGGCGGACCGCATGCGCCGGGGCAGACATCTGGAGGCATAATCAGGCTGGACTTGCCGAGTTGTGATACCCTGCCAGCGGCTGTCCCGACGGGCCATCAGTCTGAATAAAGGCACTTCAGATTGTGGTGAAAAGCTACACGTGTTCTCGAGTTTCAGGGCTGCTTCGGCCAGATCTCACTGCAATGTGACATTATACAATTCTTTCACCACCAGAGAAATTGCACATTTCATTTAATTATATGAGTCTTTGAACAGAAACATTCAATGTTCTTTTGAACACAAGAAACAGATCGTTTTGAAGTACAAATACACTTACAATATAATAAATGATCACTCTTGGGATTTATACTGGCTGGATTAATAATGTCATTTTACGTTATTTAATTATTGCATGGAGAAATATTTGCCACGTTAACACATAGACCTATGTCTTATATGCAACAGCCGAATTGCATAAAATCACCAGTTGCGAGACGTGCCCATAAAAGTTAGTTTTGCAGAAACACTTTGGGGAACCACGTCGTTGTTATAAGCCGTTCGTAGGAATGATCAAGCAGCCCCGTATTTAAACTCGGTGACTTTTATTGCAGTAACTACACGAACATCCAATGAATTTTCAGTTATTTATTGAATTCTCAGCTAAAAATCGCTAGAGGGCAGTATAAACTAAGGCTGAATAGCGCCCGCCGTCCTCCCCCCCCCAAAAAAAATACCATATAATTTCAAGAAGGGAAATACACAAATACAGTAGGCACATTATATTAATGCTGTAATGGGGGGATGTGAAATTTAATTAGCGTACTGATAGGTATGCAAGTTCATCTTCAGGTGAACTTATTACTGTTATTAGACTGCAGTAGAACGTGCGGCTTATCCCGTTTTCCATTTGCGAGTCGAGTTATAGCCAGGCTGACTCATAATTGCAAAATCTCCCTTCTCTTGTTTTTCCCTTACGATGGTACACCTACCTAAATAGAAAATTAAATGCCCACTACTTGGAACCATATATACGTATACATATACATGAACAATTTTAAAGTCCACACAATTTTTTAAAATAAAATATTTAAAAAATGCACAATTCTGAAATCACAGCCTACAAGCCACACGCGCACACACCAACCTCTAAAGGTTTCTACTCGTTACAAAGAAAAATAAATATGTACGAATTCCTCAGATACTCTCCAAGACTATAATTTACCTCAGTTGAATTAGGCCTAACTTCTTACTCCCAGCTCAACTTATAGTTTTTAAATTATTCGCCAGTTCGGATTTTTGCCCTATATGTAAAATAATAAAACTTAGGTTCCGTTATTTCAGGTGGAAATTTTTACAGTTTTTGTTAGTTCGTGTTCAGGCAACCATTCACCCAGAAAGGTTTTTAAAAATATTAATCTGAAAAATAAATTCGTCTGTTAGAAGAGGCTATAAACCTGTAACGGAAAGGCGATTACAAAGAGCTGCGTCTCTAATTTTACACTGAAAGATCACAACTTTGGGAAAGGGCCACGCTCTTGATTTGTTTACGGATTTTATTATATGTACCTATTCCTGTAAAATAGGACGGCAGTTTTCCATAAACATACCCGACCAAATTGGGTGCGCATTGGCCAAACAAGCCGCACGCGGCTGCCAGTCCACAATTTAGCCCCTGTAATCTGGATTTAATTAAAGGGAGACACTTTCGCCGATGATTTATTGATGCAGCCCGTCCAACAAAAGGGCCGGCTTCGATGCGTGCCTCTATTACTGCAATATGTACCACATATACAATTACGTGCCTTTCATTACAGGCTTCCTTTGTTTGGTCAGGCCGTAAATGAGTTGCATGTGTGAATGTTTTCGCTAGCATATCACCAGCAGCTGTCCACGAATAGAGAGTTCTATCACTGTGTTAACCTGCAGATTAACCTTTACTGCCGAGGGACCGCGCAGGTGCGCGTACACAAAGCGCCCCGTTCTGTTCGCGTACCGCCATGCGCGTTCGTCCTTTGTAATGTACCTGTACGGTGATGTTTATATATACTGTTTTTTTTTAATTTTCTTCGTCCATAAGAACTCGAGAAAATGTTTTTTTTTATTTTTTTTTAAATATCTGGATTCATTGGTACTCCTGGTGATGCTCCCTAATCAAAATATATACATTTATGCTCAATCGCTATTACTTTTATACACGTGACGTTTAATTTAGTAAATATTGCCATCTCACTGTGTTTCCGCATAATACTTCCAATAGGTTTTGTTAATGGGTATAGAACATTAACGATTCTTAGAAGTTATATAAAACATCCGTATTGGAATATTTTGTTAAAGTCAGATGTGTGCAATATTTACAGGATATAGCCGTCTTCTATATTTTATTGCCTAAAATTACTACTATTAAACAGTTGTGATGTAAAATACAGTTTTCCTAATTTTTTTCTTCCGAATTACTCATTTCTCCTCAAGTTCAACTTGTATGCGAACGTCGACTTAGATCTTTGGTGAACCAGAAAATCGATTATTCGTTTGATATAGGCTGCTGTATATGGCAGCCCAAATGTTAATGAACGTTTTTAGACCACGGGTTGCATATGATCTAGGGATATTATTGTGACACTAGGGGGCGCTATGTGACAATAACTATCATCAATTACAGATATTAATACACGTTTAGGACCGATTGAGTTACTTGGCTGCAAACAGCTTCGAAACTGTCGTGTAGTCAAATTAAGAGATGCCCAAATGACTGAAGCCTCCACGTGAAGGCAGCCTTAGAGACCTCTGTCCCCTAGCGTCAGATGAAATGCCATTCCTGCACATAGCTGGCCATGATCACGGCTGGAAACAGACTGCGGACTGGCTACACTTGTCCGAGCCGCTGTGGGTCATCAGTCTGCTGGAAACCGCACGGTGCTGCGGTGGCCAATGTAAACACGCTGCGTCTTGGGCTTTTTACTTTTAAAGGGGACGGGAAAGCCGCGGCACTGCCTTGGAGATCTCCTTACCGCCGCAGCTCAACACATTCTAAAGCTAATCTAAAAACAATACAAGAGAATTTAAACCGTTGGGGTAACCCACTTTCCCTTACGGGACAAGTTACCACAGTAAAAATGAATATTTTACCCATAATTAATAATTTATTTTCTATAACTCCTGTTCAGCCTACCACAGACTGGTTCTCCACACTCAGTAATATCTAAATTTTACTAGAAAAATATACGTCCTTTGGTGTGCCCTGTGACGGGTTGGCACCTCATCCTGGGTTTTTCCCTACCTTGCGCCCATAGCCTCCGGGATAGGCTCCGGTCCTCCGCGACCCTGAACAGGACAAGTGGTTACAGAAAATGGACAGATGGATGGATGGATGCATGGATAAACCTCATCGAATAAAATTAACCACTTTACAAAAATATTAATCTCATGGAGAAAGGGAGGCGACGGTTTAGAGGCGACAAATTTTCAGTACTACTATCCAACACATCAACTACAGTACATTATAAAATGGATTCACAAAAATCAGTATCAGAACCCATGAGTTGAAATAGAACAATCAGAATGAGGAGGGATTGGCATTAGACACTTACCTTTCTTAAAAGCAAACCATGAAAAAACACCCTTGTTATAAAAACCCGCTTATCTCAACGACTCTGACAGCCTGGTGGAAGATCAATACAATGACAAACTTTGATATGATACCCTGCAGATACACTCCAATCTGGCCAAATCCAGACTTCCTGGTCAATAAAATCCCAATAACATCTCAATCCTGAAAACAACAAGCAAACTCTCAGCTCCATCACATTTTTGATAAGGACACACTCCTCAGTTTTGAAGAATTGTTCCAGATGTATGGTTTCAGTAGAGCTCAGTTGTTACTATACATACAGTGGATGATTTTCTGCAAAATTGGCAAGCCGTTATCTCTTTTTAAACTCTGCCTGTGAGCTGGCACCACCTTTGTTTTTTCCCCTTTATTTTCTGATCTCCTATCAGAGCCCCTATTATTACTATTATTGACGTCTAGTTCTGTTTATAATTATTGAAATGGCTATACTATCCTTTCCCTACGTGCAAATATGACTTAAATGATGTAAATATGACTTTGACTTAGTCACTGCTTATTGTTAGCTGTTTAACCTCAGTGTGAAAATGTGTGCATACGTGTATATTTGTCTATTGTCAATTTAAAAAAATCTGAAGTGATATATGTTATGATACAAAAACTGACAGACTTTAGGACAGCCGTCAATGAAACAAAAGGAGCTTAATTGAATAAAATTGGAGCAGGGAAACATACAAGACTACAAGGGGTCAAAATGAGAAGACTCGTATGTGGAAGAGCACAGGCAAACAAGGGGTGCCATCAATGACCTGACTGGGGAACACAGGCCTGGGAAATACTTATATACAGGACTAACGAGTGGCTGACACGATGCAGGGGTGGGTGGTTAACACAATAGGGTTGGGGATAATGAGAGAGACACACCTGGGGAGAATCAGCAGGGTTCCTGAAATCCAGCGACGACCCCCGCTGGTCATACCACAGGATGGATCCGACAGGTCATAGAAAAAAATAATTTTATATATACATATATATATGTGTGTGTGTGTGTATATATGTATACACACACGCACGCATATACACACAAACACAGATACATGTATATCTGATATAATGCTTATTTATATAATTGCATAATTTATAACTAAGAGGCAAGTCATGGTAATTACCTTTTTAAATGTGAAAGTTTGGGAACCATTCCACTACTTGCATCTACAGAATAGCTTTTTGACATTTTCTCCAATTGTCATAGAATTGGTACAACATTTTCCCTGAAACGGTTGAATATTCAATTTTATGTGAGTGTGTGTGTATGTGTGTGTGTGTGTGTGTGAGTGTGTGTGTGTGTGTGAGTGTGTGTATGTGTGCCAGTCAAAAGTTTGGACACACTCACCCATAGAAAGGTTTATTTGTATTATTCTGTACATTTTACATAATTATAAAGTTATCAAAACTATAAAATGACATATATGGAATTATGCAGTGAACAAAACAGATATTAAACAAAAAAAATTATAATAATTTGTTGGGGAAGTCAATTATGAGGGTTGGGACTCAGAAGGTTGCTGGTTCATATCCCATGGTCTGCAGAGTGATCCCACCACTGGGCCCTTGAACATGGTCCTTAACCCCATTTGCTCCTGGGACTGGCTGACCCTGCTCTCTTCTCTATGGCAGTTTCATGAGGCGGCCTCCTGGGATGCTTTTCCAGCTGTCCTGAAGGAGGTCCCACATATATGCTGATCACTCACTGGCTGCCTTTCCTTCACATTCTGGTCAAACTTCTCCAAACCCATTTCTACTGTGCTTAGCTTAGGTGGTCGGGTCATGTGACATGACACTGCATGACACTCCTTTGCAGGTGGTTTGGCGTGTCCAAACATTTGACTGGTACTGTACATATACACAGTATATACATTTACTTATATATCATTAGGCAGTAAAGCCCAAAAGTGCCCAAGATTTTGTTTTCAGATGAATCCAGGCCAGAAAAAGTAAACAACTGGATGGAATTAACCATATAGGCCTACAGAAAACCCTACACAGCTGCATATAAATTATACTGTAACAGTGTGAATGGTTCTACGTAAAACTATGATTGTAAATTATAATTATGTATTTTCTTTTGATTTTGCGTTGAACCTACATTCTTATCAAATTAAAAACCTATCCATGTCTGTGTTTGGATGTATTTCGATAAGATTAAGTTATGAAGCACACAGGCTGGAATCGACAGGACCAGCTACCGTACCGGGGCGCTAGTATCCCACCCCGAATGGAAACAGCAGGATACACAACGAGTTAAAGCAGGTGTGCTCCGTCTCACGTGTGAAAATATAATCTGCATTTTGTTTTTCATGCATGCATTAACATGATCTTGCCATAAAGGGCTTTCCACAATGCTGCGCTGTACACTCACTAACCTGTCATTTAAATAGATTCAACAGGTCCCCTTGCACCATCTGTTACTCTGCTGCCGGTTCAGGTTGGCTCTAATATGAGGTACAATGACACGCGCTTAATTTAATTTAAATTGATTTTATTTGTTCAGTATACAGTTCCACAGCTCAAAGCGGGGGTGCAGCAATATGCTGAATGTTAATGAGTTTTACGCCTATCAAGCAGTGGGAAAAAAAAACGGCGATACTGAAATGAATTTGATGACTCGGCTATTTGCAAAGGTGTTGGAACTATATTTCGTTTCCTAGCCCTTAGATATATGCCTAACTGACGCTTTAAGGGAAAATTGGCTCATATTTAAAGTTCGGATAAACCGCAACGATGCCACTACATCGTGACATCGTAATTCTTTCGTTTTTTGCCTGCACGGTTTAAAATGTTGCTGATAAGAAATATTGTTTATTTGCCACTGCGCTAACAGGGCAGGCGCAGGACAACGGCTGCAACCAATTTTCCATTTTACTGGGTGGGTAGGGAAAACTTATTAATATTCATGAAGAAGCGCTACCTGATTGGCTGGTGAACGTGCTCCCATCGACATGTGCTACCTGTTTTCGCCGGCTAAGGCATCCATTGGCCAATCAGGTGGCGCTTCTCTCATGAATATTAATGTATATTCGCGATCCACCCTATACAACGAAAATCCGCTCCCCAGGACGCGCTCATTCTGTCCTACGTGACACCTCCCTCCGTGTGGGTGTCTGGCAGCACAGCACCATCTCACTAGGGGGCAGTTCAGAAACACCAGACCGGGGAACCCAACCCTTGGTCAGAGTCCCACAGGGTTTGGGGCAAACAGTTTAATTACTGCTTCACGGCAGTTGTAACACTGACTGAAGTGACTGACTATACAAATAATTACTTTAAATAAGTAATTAAAAGCTAAGGTGTACTCTTGTCCTGTGATGGGCTGGAACCGTGTTCAGGGAGCCCCCTTTCTCATGTCCTCTGTTTCCTGGGAGAGGCTCCAGAATAAGAGCTTTATTTTTTTTTCTTCTGAATAAATTAATCTGACCAGGAAATATTTTTAATAAAAAAAATGGCTTCTTCATTGTATTGTACTAGACATGGATTCCATTCCTAAAGTCTTTTGGGTTTTTACAGTCAGTGAGTGTATATGTACAGCAAATAGATAATTTGTATGGAAATAGTTTGAGTGTAAGAAGTATTTTGTGGAAACACAGTGAGATGGCAATTACAAAATAAATGAAGTATTTTTGGAAATAATATAGTGAGGAGTAGGGCTGGGAGCCAGTGGTGACACTGCTGGTTGTGTGTACTGGGGAGCAGAGGCTTCTGGTAAGAAATGTCTGCTTAGCCTTTTGTTAAACCGCAGAAGCAATCTGTCAAGGCGCGGCCGCCGAGCCGCAAGGCGTTTGCTGTGACCGACGGCCCCCCCAGGTATGCGTGGAATTACCCAGAGGCCCCAAAAGCAGGGGAAAGAGTGGTGTGGCTGGTGGGGGTTGTGTTTTGACCTCAGGGAGGATGTGGCTGGAAATGGACTTGTTATTAGAACACTTGTCTTAATCACACTTCACGCAGAAGGTTTGTATATCAGACGTTTTTACATGGCCCCGTGCTCGGTTAAAATCCCAGCACAAATCAAAACTGGGGACTGGGCAGAGTCCAAGGATTTCATCCAGAGACGGGAGCAGAGTCGTCCGGGAGGAAAAGCCTGTCTGTCCGTGTAAACAGTGTCAGAAACAAACAGAACCATAAATGACCTTTTCTGCGTCACGGAGAGACCAATTGCACTAACCAGGAAACTGTACATGTGCAGATCACATCTGGTGACAAATTTTTGCACACACCTAGTGTTATTGCAGGTAACTTCACCGCAGTATGAAGTGAAACATACAGGCTTTTGTCCTTGGGCCTACTTAACCACTACGCCCCCTGCTGACCGTTTTGCACAGATCTCTGCACCGCAAATCTGTTTCTTGCGTGGATTCTACTTGCTATTTGATGTTTCCATGATTAGAGCAGCATGAATTCTGTAGCTATGGGTCAGCTGTCGCTCTTGTGAAAAAAACAGCCCCTATTTTCGTATATTTATTTAAGCTATTAATCCAAATTACCCCAGTAAATCACCCGCCTGTGTAAACGGTCACAAATTTCTATGGGAAAAGCATCTGCTGAAATGGAATAATAATCTGCATAGCATAAATTCATTTAACAACCAACCATCCATCTTCCAGGGGCTGGCATCCCGTTTAAGGTGTCCCCCACCACGCTTTTGGTGTCCTGGGATAAGGCCCAGGTTCACTGCAGCCTTGTGTTGAATAAGTGTTTGGGTCGGGAGATGGACGGATGGATAGATGAATGGATGGATTTTAGAGCAGGGGAAACATTTTCGTGCCGTCTGTGGTACATCCCCAAAGGAACGCGATATGGGGGATAAAAAACGGTTATATACATATTTCTGGATGTTATTTTGTCCCATCTCATCTGGGTCTTTCTCAGGATTTGGTCGTCCATCCATAGTCTTCCCTTTGTTTACTCACCCTGCTTTGTTTAGCTGTCCTTTGTTCAGGTGCATTGAAAAAACAGCCGCAGATTTGGATTTTCGATTGTGCATCTTAGGGCTTTGTTGTCGCATTCCTGAGAGGGTAGCTGAAAGGTGGTTAAGGCGCCCCCCCCCCCCCCCCGCCCCCCTCATTTTCCCTACCTTTAAATGTATGCTGCTTCTGTTTTCCAGAGTTTGTTTTCCATACACAGCCTGCATCTGCACCTCCAAAAAGATTCTTCATTAATTCTAGCCATGTTTACCTTGCACGAGCTGTCCTATCTCTATGTGAGAAGGTCCCCCGGTGACTGGCATGTCCGGGACGCCCCGTCGCCTGGCCGCATCGCGACACCATCGTATGTTGTGTTTACCGGGATGGCACGAGGAGCAGTTTCCCCGGAGACCAGCTGGCTCGGCGTGTAGACTAAACGTCGCACTTCCACCAGATGAAGAGATCTTCGTGTCTGTCTCCATCCGAGGAGGAACGCATCAGCCTTTTCGTCTCCTAAGCTACCGTGACATTGATTGAACACCGTAGAAATGCCTGTTGTTAAAATACAAACCGTGACACTCTGTACCCTAACATTTTACATGTCTTTAAACTATGGCTACATTTAGAATACCATTATTATCATAGGCTTGTCTTATACCTTATCATATTTTTGATGATAATTAAAGTATTGTCTTCCTGTGACCCAGATAAGTTCTAGTTTTAGACCTGCACTAAATAAGCAGTTGGAAGATGGATGGATGGGTAAACCTTAGTTTGATTTTCATCGGCTAGTGTAAATCTGGTTTGTTTTAAAGCAACTAGTTAGCACTCAGTGCAGTATGTTTGACTGTGTGTATTGTGTTGCTGTTTAGATCTGGTTTAAAGGTGGATGTTTGGTTCCCAGGCAACCTCTGGGGATTCCAGGATCCTACACAGGAAGTCTGAGGCGTGGGGGTGGGTGGAGGAGGAGAAATGGGTGGGACGTGTCAGTAATCGTGCTGAAGATGGATAGGCGATGGCCTCTCTTCTGCGGAGCACTTCACGCCAGGATGGTGTGTGGCCTGACAAATGAGGGCCGGGAAAGGTCAGGGGTCAGGGGTCAGAGAGCAGGGCATGCTCAGATTGACATGTAGGCATGCGGCCATTGTCTCCTGCCAACTGCAGTTTGAAAGACAGATGTGGTGGAAGACGAGAATGAGAGAAGGACAAAACGGCACATTTTATGAAAGTTCTCCTCTGAATTTTTAAGCTGTTTAAAGCAGATTCACGGCAGCTGATTCTGAGTAAACTGGGGGAAAATGCTTAGATGGGAAGTCTGAGAATGGAAGTCATTTCGGAGTTGACTCTGAGTCAGTGTTAACTCTTTCATGTTAGCTCTGAGTCAGTGTTAAGTCTTAAATGTTAAACGCTGAGTCAAAACGCCCGCAAGCTGGGAGTGAGATGCAACCAGTCTGTGCTGTGCTGTAACCCAGCAAACTGGCTTCATCTGTGGCCTTTAAAAGCCATTTAAGCTCACTAGCTCAGTGAATTTGCAGCTTAAATGTGATCACTGTCGATGTGCTTTTCTCAATCCTCTTATTACCCATATGCAGAGTCACACTTAATGTGTTTTTGATGTACCATGAGTGTTTTTAACATGTACATTGGGGCTCTGGGACAAGCCCAGCATCTCTACCTGAACTGAACCACTCCCACCTGTCCACCCCCATGTTCCTGCTGTGGCCTTGGGAAAAGTTCCAGGTGAGAAGCCACACCGCATACTTAGAGTTTTAAGTTGAGCTATACAAGCAGATTATTTTAGCGTCGGTCTAAGCTACTCAGGCCAGTTACTGTGGAAATAGTTTGGATCGCTTGAATATATTTAACCGGTCTTGTTAGTCCTTCTCCAGAAGCTCAGAACTTTGTTGATGTTACTTATAGTGACAGCATTGTCGATGTGACTTTGGTCTTTGGCTTCCATTGCAGCACTGCTGTAGGACCGCCTGTGTTCTCCTTCATCTGCCGAGCCCTGAAACGCGTCGTATCCTCCCTGTGCTCCCAGCCACTTAGCCCAGCAAACAGATGCAATCACGCGGAGCGAGACTTTTTGTCTGCCTTCCATTAGTGGGATGCGTCGAGGGGTCTGCAGATCAAAAAGATGCACTCAGTCCTGGGAGACAGGCACCTACTCAGCGCTCAGCTGCTAGGAAGATGGGGTGATGCCACCTTAAAAAGGAGAGGAATGGTGTAGAAAGTGGGGCGGAGCAGCCTGGACAAACCAGGGCTTAATTTCAAGTGAGAAAAACATGACAATGGCCTATTTTATTTGTGGTGATTTCTGTGAATGCAGGTGTCAGGGATTACATGCCAGTTATAGCTTTTCACCCTAGCTCCACAGCACAGCGAAGGAAAAATAAGAATAGTTTGCATTTTCTATTAATGTTAGCGTACCTGGGGGGGCTGGGCAGCCAGCTGACCATGGACCCCCCAAGAGGTTTTTTTCCTCCCTCCTTGGGAGTTTTTGATTCCTCCCCTTCATTATCATCTGGCCTTCCTTCTTTCATTTTCTTTCTTTGTCTGCCCCTTTCCCTGTTTTTGTATTATTCTGTATAAATGATGTAATAACGTTCTACTGCACACTGTGAAAGGTGATATATAAAAAAAATGAATTGAATTGAATTGAATTGAATTGAATTGAATTGAATTGAATTGAATTGAAGAAAGACTGGCCAACTTGCGGAA
>JAAGVU020000078.1:11048612-11082833 GCA_011763525.2 Mormyrus iriodes | reverse complement strand
CGTCCAGGCTGTCCCCCTGCCTTGTGCCCTGTGATGGACTGGCATCCCGTCCAGGCTGTCCCCCTGCCTTGTGCCCTATGATGGACTGGCATCCCGTCCAGGCTGTCCCATGCTTTGTGCCCTGTGATGGACTGGCATCCCGTCCAGGCTGTCCCATGCCTTGTGCCCTGTGATGGACTGGCATCCCGTCCAGGGTATATCTTGGTAGATTTTGGTCTGGAAATGTCTTGCATTCTCTCTAGGTAGTTATGATAAGTGATGGATTTATCTTATCATTATGTAATAAAGTTTGGATTTAATTTGGTTCAAAACATTACAGCTCGCATACAGTAAAACGCTTAACGGTCAGGTGATGAGCCCATTCATTCGGCTTCTCATTACAACTAATGGCCCAGAAACACATGCCTGATGTAGAAGCTCTGCCCACAGCACATGGGAACTAACCGGAAGGGAGATCCGAGGGAGTAAAAACCTGGACTGGCTGTAGGTCCCTGCGGACTGGATTGTGAGACACTGTGCTAAACATATGAATTAAGTTAGTCTGAATTTTCAACCAAAGAAGTAGCTAAGCAGCAGTCATTCAGTTTAAACCTCAGTTCACATAATTTAATTTACTATCATATTTTTGTCTGCAGAATTGCTTGGATATAATCCGTCGGCTCTCATTTGGCCCAATGTTCACTGAAGCCATTTGAGCTGAAGGGCGTGCAGAAGCCCTAAGGAAGAGCTGAGACGTGGATTTTGGACTCTGTAGTGGAAAAATGAAGGATGGATTCACACTCATGTTCCAAACATGCGGCATCTTGGGGAGATGGTACGCCTCCCCGAACAGATTTACTCCGGAAAACAAAGCCAATGTGGGCTTCCATGAGCTATTAATTGGGGGGTACACTTACTTATCCAGCACACTGTTAATTAATTTCCAAAAACAATGTGTTCCTCAATGAAATATTGTTGAATAAAAAAAATCTTCCTCAAGCTGGAAAGCCTGAAAAGGTGATTGTTTTAATTCTTCCTTTGATGTAAATATAAGTTATAATTTCAAAAAGGGTTTCATTAAGATATTTGACACCCACTGCATTGTCTATGCTACCTTTGCCCCTCCACTGATAAAGTTGTTAGTAGATGGATGGATGGATGGATGGATGTTAGCAGCTGCGGAAACCATTCTGTGGTTATAATGTTCTAAGGTAGGCATGAATTAAATGTTAACATGCACGGCTACGCTTAAATCCCACACATAGGCACCAGAGGCAGGACACAGAGAGGCGCTTGATCTAGCCATGTTGAGTGCACAGGATTCATTAGCCGACGTGAGCCTTAGGTAACAGTCTGTTTTACGGTTAAATTTAAATGTGGTGGATCCGGGCCAGTGTCGGCCTGACCGAGGCCTTTGGCTGAAAGCTGCAGCTGTGGGCCTGATTTTAACAACTTTAGAGCGACCGGTAGGTCTGCAAAGGGGGGTAGTCTGCTGCGCCGTCCGCAGTATGTCGTTTATTCTTAATGCCAGCAGGGAAATGGCCGTGTTAAATGGAAATACTGAACACTTTGTCAGGCCGTGTGATTACCTCACAGTTAAAGTCACCCGACACGTGGAGGCTTAGAACCTCCCGGAAACACTGGGGTAAAGCTTTCAGAAGGTGTTTACTTTGGAAAATTGGTCAAGCCTTATAAATTGACCATGCTGTTTAAACAGGTAACAATTGTTCTCTTAATACTCAATGAGAATTTATTAGACAGTAAAACGGGTACAGATCTGAGAGCAACCCATTCAGTGAATTTCCTACTTAAAGTTTTAGAATCAGGTTGATGTAATTATGTCAGTACAGACAGTCAGGAAGGTGCACATATAAATGAAGATTTATCATGTATAGCCAACGTACTTTTTAATGAATATAAAGCTAAAGTGGTCATTTCCAGGCTAATCCTGTCTTACAGACTGAAAGGGATAATGTCGGCTTTGACATAGCTGCCTCACCGTCCCAGAATTCTCTTTTCTTCCACAAAAGAACAAGACTGTGAGCATTTTGACCCCTGTGTTGTTTTGGGGTCGATATGACCCCAGTCCATTTTCAAAATGAGGTTAAATTCTATAGATTCTAGAATTTAGGACGGAAGAAGTAAAATACACAGGGTTAAGTGTGCTTCTCTGATCCTCGGAACCTTTGTCAGGAACGTGGCTGAGATATACAGCACATCCCCTTCAGGTATTACGAGATCTGCATCTTCTCCCCATGCCAGCAATCTCTGCGTAGGACTCTCAGCGATCCTGCCGGAAGGACGCGGCCATTTTGTATCGAACGAACTTAGGTGAACCCCTCCCCCCACCTTCCAGTTGGCTCAGATTGGGGGGGCCAAATGCATGTGTAGCTCCATAGTCTGTAATAGAGCCTTCAGTCAGAACTGTCTGGTGTCATTTTCTCACTTTGGATGATGACACAAAAAATCAAAACTATGATGGCCTGCTGTTTCTAGAAGGTGCATTGTGACTGCTGGTATCATGGCAACAAATTGGGATGTCATTCAGACCTCACCTTTCATGAACATCCCTCAGCTAATGAGAAAAAAATGGCAAGACCAGGGAAACGGTGTGCCGGAGCGTAGGGAGAGTCTGAGATATGTAGCAAGCTGTGAAAAGGCCTGGCTTTACATCCAGCTTTTTTTCTGTCAAACTATGGACACTGACAGATTGCCAAATGACAAGAAACAGATGTGAAAAAGAATTTCGGAGAGAAAGATAAAACCGTGGCTAATTTCCCTACAGGATAATAAAGGGAGAAGGTTTCATTTGTCCCGTACTTTTTTATTCCGCTATTGTAAAGACAGATGGAAATTCAGACTTCCGAAGCAAGATTTCTATATGTTAAATCTGCATGCAAAGATCTCACAAAGGTAGAAGATCAGAGCGCAACTCGCACTAAATAAGCTTTGTGTTTTAGCCTTAATTTCAAATGAGAGGCGTTTTTGCATAAAAAATGCAAAAAATCGAATTTCTCAAGCATCCACTATAGGAGCACTATATTGAGAGTTTGATAATCAAATTAAATAATATTAATATGAAATAATATAATGCATGTCATAAACAACAACAATAATAATAATCATCATCATCATAATAATAATAGGCTATAGACCGCTGCAACCCTGTGTAGGATGAGTGGTGTACAAGACTAACTAATAAATGAATAATAATTAACAACAACAACAATATAATAATAATAATAATAATAATAATAATAATAATAATTCCATGCAACTTCCAGACTTATTTGTTCAGTTGAAGGGTCAGGGAATAGTATGGCCTCACACCTCCAGGGCTGCAGGTTCGAATCCTTCTCCCAATGTCTTGGGTTTGCATGTTCTTCCCTAGGTTGTCCAAAAGCATGAGGTTAGGTGAATATGTGTCTATAATAACCATCAGTGTGTGATTCTGCACTGTGATGGAATGGGCTCCCATCCAGGATATCCCCCTGCCTCATACCCTGTGCTACCTGGGATAGATTGTGGGGTCATGGTGACCCCGAATCAGGAATTCCGATAGACAATGTTATTTAATAATGTCTTTCTTTAGTTTATTTTTTTCATTTTGATTACACTGTCACTCTTTACTCACTAATATTATTATTTTATAATTTTATGCTACTGAAGCAGTGGCAGTTATTTGACTCTCTGGTAATTTACTATTTAATGTCCATTTTACACTCTTGAACCTTCTTATTTCCCATTCAGCACTGGCATTTACTGATGGCTGAGAATTTCCATGCTGCAGATACTACAAAAATATAGCAGTTTTAAAGGTGGAGCCGCATAAACTTTTGATACCTCTGCCATGGCCTTCTTTAGGGAACAAGAATCATGCCTACAGCGTAGGCAAACAAACAATCGCTCTTCCACAAATCACCTTCATGACAGATATATTTTCTGTGGATAAATTTTAATATGGCAAAGTCATTAAGCATCCCAGATGTCCAGGTGCCAATTTCCAGAATGCATGAGTTGTAGCCAGTGGAAAACGCGAGTTAACCCTCTGAGGATGGAAGCACAGCTATGGTATAACTATGGTAAAACTCTTCTCATCTGACCAAGCTAGTATTGTAACAAAAAAGCAAAACTAGATTTTTAAAGCATAATATCTTATTACCTACTATATATGTACAGATTTCATTGCTGGTGTAAATGATATCTTTACGGCAATCTTAATTAAATTATGTCTAACTCTTAATTTAAATAAACTAAAATCTGTAATATGTAAGTGGGAGAAATATTAATGCAGAATCACGGCTGCTTCCTCAAACTCAATGAAGTAGCGACTCGCCAATGTGCAAATTATAATGACTTTATACCAGTTGGTGATCGAAATACCGCACAGCCTTGACGGCACTTAAGAGTAACATTCAGCATCCTGCTGCTGTGATGTGAACCTCCTGCAATCCTGTTCTTCGGCCCCAGCCAATCTGCACCACTGCTTATACCCTACTACTGCACGACATTGCCCTTACCAACAGCGGTTAAGGAAAATTTAGACTATAGCGATGAGAGGACATTTTGGAGTGAACGTGCTTAGCTGGGGCCCTGGCTATTTATTTCAGTCTCCCGTGCATTTCTTGTAAAGGTTCCAGGAAGTTTGCAGAGGCTTTTGCGTTGACATCATGATATCTGTGTCCTGGAAAAGCATTAGCTACCCCTGAATCCAGGGTAACCAAAATACCAAATCTCTCCAAACGTTCCTCTAAATGACTATCACAGAAACATGTTCTGGAATCCACACAAATCACTTCAATGGCTCCGCTTTGCCGTCGTTATGAACCAGTTCGAAAATCAATCAGTAATGTGCTGGGGCATTGATTAGTTACAACTTTCCTTATTTGTCTTCTAAGTGTGGAAATGCAATATGTATGTGTTCTCATGTAGGACCATAATCTATCCCCCCGGACTCAAATCGTAACATTCCAAGTCCGTCCGCCTTGACTGAAATCAGAATCTCCAAATTTTGTACGATATCCTAGAACTTAAAAAGAGGGTTGGCCCTCAGAGGCATTTTGCTTGGAAATCCTCCCAAGTAATTGTAAATTATAGGCTATATAAATCTGTAAAATTATTTTCAGTTGTACCGTATGTATAATATTTCAAAAAATGACCAGAGGAATCTGATCAATGATTCTGTTAATCGTGTAATACCTGTTCATACATTAATAAACACCAGCCAAATTCAGGAAACTTTCCAACATTTTATCACTACGAGTAAAAAGAAGTACATCGTCTATCCACCCATCCATGCTTTTCCATAGCTGCTTCTCTGGCACATTATCATTATTAATCCATTTTCTATCCCATGCGGCAAGCCTGTATCCTATCCTGGGAACCACAGGACACACCCGGAATGGGACGCTAGTCCATCGCAGGGCACGTAATCATACACTATGGCACTTTTAGAGACACTAACTCCCCTAGCTGCATGTTTTTGGACTATAGGAGGTATCCCACGCTAACATGGAGAGAACAGCCCCTGCGAAGCTTACTTCTATATTTAGTTTTGCATATTTGACTCTGCAGGGCAAATCTAGATATGAGACAATAACTTGGGCAGGCCTGAAGGGATATGGAACATCAGTATAATCCTGGGACACCATCAGTTCCAGGTCTAGTGACCAGGTTACCGTACACAGACCCCGTCTCCGGTCTGCCTGGCGGAGCAAGTAACAGCATGTCTCTCTCTGCACAGAGAGGCCGGGAACTCTCTGTAGGCCGGTACACACAGTGTAACTTGACCAGCCTCCGTGGTGTTTATTCCATAAGCTGTATGTTTTACCACCAGTCAAGACTGAAGTCTGAAATTGCACCCCCATGACAAAGTAAAATATTAAACAAACTCTGAAGAGCACATTCAGGGTCATGGGAAGGCCTGGAGCCTATCGCAGGAAGCTGAGAGCATAAGGCAACAATCCTGGATGGGATGTCAATTCTTCTCTGAAACCAGAATTATGTTTGTATAACAAAAAGAATACCCAATGTTTCATGTCCTTAGGGCAGCTTTTCCCAATCAAGTCTTTAAGGACCCACAGAGAGTCCACGTTTTTGTTTCCTACAAGGTCCTGGTAGGGAGCAAAAATGTGGACTGTCTGGGAGGGAGCTCAGAGGGAGCAAAAATATGGACCCACTGTGGGTCCCTGAGGACTGGATTGGGAAACACTGCCTTAGGGTCATCAAAAAATATATTTTCATCTTCTGTTAGTATCTTATCAACCCAATGGCACATTCATTTAAGAACAAGTGTTACTCCATGCTGGACTCCTTAAAAAAGTGACTTCAGGACTGCATTATAAATCAATCGGCAGTTCTTATTGAAATAAAAATGCTTTCAAGATTCCAAGATCTCATATGGATGCATTGAAATGCACAGAATGCCACAAAGATATTTAGTACGTAAGCGCTCAGAAGCATATTTTCATCTACATAATTACAGGGCACAGAATGTATTAGACATCCAAAGTGCAAGTGGAAACGCTGTGTTATTGATTATTTTTTTATAAACCTGTGTAATTATTGTTATAGAAAAACTCCATTAGCATTTTGGTGTTTTTCTTTAATGTATAACAACTCACGGAGTATAATCAATTGTCTTTCTTTTTAAATTTGACACCCTGTTCCCACCTGACATCAATAAATCAAGTGAAAATATCTTACTAACAAAGCAGAGGGTCCAAACATGAATAGTATGGATACAGACAGCGGGGAATGCAAATGGCTTTAATCCTGTCTCCTCCATCTCTGTGAATACAGCAATATAATTATCATTTAATTCGGTCCAGCACCCATATCATCATACTGCACGTGCATGAAAATAAGAAATTGCAGCAAAAATTTGGGTGCTTGTGTTATATGTTTAATGTTTAACATATAACATGTGTTAATGTTAATGTTTAATATATGTTTAACCTGTCAGGCCAGGAACCCATTGCTGACCAACCACCAGATGCGACCCACATCTTTTACTGGGACTGTGGAAGCCAATTTGGGGAGTTTGAGCCTCGACACTTCAGTTCGGACAGACCCGTCAGACTCGCCAGTAAGTTGACCAACCCCAACATGCGTGAGCTGAACCGCTCACTTATATAAATTTTCCTGGGGGGGGGCACATGTGTTTGCACACTGGGTGAAAGCTACTCTTCGGGGCATAAATTTCTCGGGATGCCGCATACAGCTAGCTTGTCAGCAATGTGTGAGCTTACTGTTCAACAGAAGTCCCTTTTTGGTCGCCAACAACGATCACCAACAAAAATCGTTCACATTTACATTTCGGATAATCAACAGTTCTCAGTGGGCAGAAGAAATAATGAAGAAATAATGAAGAAAGACGATTAAGAAAAGAAAAACATAAACATTACATTTACCACAGGATTGTTTCATTTTTTTTAAATTTTGTATGCGTGTGGAGCTCACACAAATCCTGTTTAACCCGTGACTTTTTAATCATATATATGTAGGCATGTATGTATATATAAAATATATTTTATTATTATTATATTTTGGCACGTAAAGTTTCTTAATCATTTATGAGATTCGCAAAAAGAGTGAAAATTGTAATCTTTGTCAAAAATTCCTTTGAATGGTTTAATCTATCTTTTCATTTATCCATCCACCCATCCATGTTTACTAATTTCTTGACCAGTACTAGGTGACTGTGAGTCTGGGGCCTATCTCAGGACACCCTGGAGGAGATGCCTGTCCATTGTGAGCCTTCAACCACGTCATTGTTCTGAAAGAGCAAACGTGGTGAGGGACGTTGTTAGGTGTGCATGACTGATTCATTTACATTATACATACATGTTACATGTGCTTACAAACACTCATTTTTTTCCAGCATGGCTGCACCACATGTGGAGGTTCACGCAATGTCAAAGCTGTAACAATCTGCCACTTTGTCTCCCAAACACAGGTTCTTTGTCGTTTAGCTGCTGAAGTCTGTCCCCCGAAAGGCTTGTAATTAAATCTCCCTGCTGTCATTATAACGCAGCTGCCCCGCTGTCGAGTCTCGGAGCATGGCCCAGCGAACGTATATTCCCGCTTCATACCGCGAGCTGACACGCTTCGTGCGCCAACTGCCTCGCCAGAACCAAACCGCGGGCTGCAGAAGAACAGTGCAGAATTACATATGAAAATAGCTCAAGAATTATATCATTAACACTAAGTCCGGTCACAGGTCCCTCAGAGACACCGAGGCAGGGCATTTACTCAGAGTGAACATTACGGGGAGAAGGCCAAGAGATTTGCAGGATTTCCTTTCATATTCCGGCTTAATTGCTTACATACGGCCAGATGAGGACGCTGTGCGTTCTGATTCTCATTTTACATGAATCTGCCAGCTGAATCCACTTCATCATCCGAGCTGAGTGGAAATCACAGTAGCGGTCGCATGACCGACAACGTTAGCACATAGCGTGCCCTGCCGCTAACTAATAGCTCAGGCAGACAGCAGAACCAAACCGCTGAGTATCTGCCAGCTGCTCTGCAGACGAACGTCTCGGAGCCGGCCCTAAACTACAGCATTCCCCTCTCATTTATTTGGACAGACACACCACAGCATCTAAAGTAAAAATTACATACGACGTAGGGCATGCATACAATACACAGAATAAATCAAACTCCTCAAGATTGTGGCAGCTAAGTTTATCATTGGTTGAGCTGCTTCAAGGCCAGGCTGTGCTTCTGGCTTGTAAACTGTGCTAGTAGTTGGGTTACTAAGTCCAACAGTTGTGTTATATTTAGTTATGGAATTGTACTATAGACACTTACTGTTCAGCGAGTTTGTTACCTGCTTCCCAGCTGGATGTTTCACTGAAAGCATTAATTTACCTTTATATAATTGATGGTTTTATCCATAATGACATTCTATCTGAGCCTCAGCTAACAGGGAACGTTCCCAGAACTTTAGTCAATGTTATGTGAAGATTTTGTCAAAGTTGGCAGAGAACGTTCTTACTGCAACATTAATGGAACATTATTTACACATACTGTAGTACGTTTTAACAAAGGTCCTGTCAGTGTCAGCATGATGACATTATTACCTGGGCATCATTTTAACGCAATTAATGTTGAAAAATATAGTTTCACAGTAGTACTCTATTTGTATATTCCAAACACACCCCCCAGCCTTGAACCCATCACCTTTTAGATGCAAGGGAACAGTGTTATCCAGTGCTCCGCCACGCCATTCCCCATGACTGCATTATTAGGGTTAGTTGCAGTAGTGGGATAACATTTTGGGACCATCAGGAAAACTGGACACATTGAACATTTCCATATGAATGTTGGGTAAACATTCCTAAAACAACAAAATCATTAGTGGAAAAGCCAGAGTTTGCAAGCGTTCAGGGACCCTGGAGCAGTTGGGGTTAAGAGCCTTGCTGAAGGACCCAATGACTTTTGAGGTTTTGAACCCACAACATGTTTTCCTAACCTGTGGATTTACAGATCTCTCTCAAGAGTGTGACAGCCCCCCTTCTGGACCTGCTCTATCACTAAGATGAGACTCTTCCTGATTTTACTTGCATATCTCACATTTTTTCCTTATACACAATCTCTCCTGCATCTGTGCAGATCCCTCCAGCAGCCTCACTTATCTCTGCTCAAGGTATCTCGACACATCTAGCAATGAGAAAGTTCACGCGATGGGAAACTTTGTTTGCGTAGCCAGCAGGAGACGACTGTGCGAGCGGCGGCCCCGAGGAGCCAGAGGAGAACGGCTGACTTTCTGCTGTGCACTGTCATTTTCTCTTTGTCACCAACTGTTTTGGCTGAGTACAATCCGACAGCTTGCAACAATTAACCTGCATAAATGATTTTAACGTTTTAAGCTTTTAACAACCTTTTTAATTCATTCTTTTTCATTGTTGGCTGGGGGTTTCAGTCAAGGTTGAGCTGTCCAGAGTTGTCCTGGTGTATAAACATCCGCCCTGCACTGATCCCTTAAAGGCACAGCGTATTTGAACCCTATCATATAATCTATCAGGACAGTGATTTATTTGACTCTTGAGTAGATCTTGGCTGAATGCAATATAACAGCACATCTAATTTTATCCATTTTAACATATTGCATTCTTCCCTGTTATAAACATGTGTGTGTTTGCTGCTTGTGTAGAAGGGTGGGGGCCTTAAGTTAATATTTCATTTAATATTTGCAAATATCCACAAAGAGGAAAAGATGGTCACATGACATGGCAAATTTCCAATAGCAGGCAAGAACTAATTAGCCTTTTGATATTGCTCAACTGTTCAAGGCCAGAAATCCCGCTGAACTTGGAGATTGAGCCGCTCTCGTATAGATTACAGTTAAGCAAAAGATCAGGGGTAGGAGGAGCAAAATGGGCCGGGAAAAATAGCTGCAATATAAAAAAATGGTTACAAACGGAGACAATACGTACGTCTTAATATTTTCAGTTTTGTTTGTTTGTGTTTGGCCAAGAAAACACTCAACAAAGGGCTTAACCTACGCTCACTGGTGTGCTAATCTTACACACGAACAGCCCACAGACGCAATCATGCTGTATGAGATCCTGGGAAAATGAGCAACTCATGGGTGCATTATTGCAGGCTAGTTAGCGTATAAATGCAAAGGTTTGGCTTGGAGCTAAAAGCAATTAAAAGGCACGACAGAAACCTGTTGCATCAGGATTAGTGATCTGTCCGCCAGGAAACGCCAAGGGTAACATGATAATCAGCAGCGCTGGAGTCCACAGGGCTCCTGGGGGGGGGCGGGGGAATGGGGGGGTTTGGCGTGTCTGATTGCAGTTGGTCTTTAATTTCACGGTCAAGCCGGTCTCGACAGTCAGCACGGCTCGCCTCCACCCCCCCACCCCGTAAGCACGAGACCCAGAGGAGGTCGCGGCCCCCTGGCTGAGACGCCCCATTACCTCAGTGAGCGTGCCGGCGGTCCACACGGAGTGGCCCGTGCCAAACCCTGCAGCTGTCCTCCGCCCAGCTGGGAGGGCGTCCACCGGCGCCGAGACAGAGCCACAGAAAATCACGCGAGTGGGTCGACCTGCAGCTCAATGCCGGCAGGTATGCAGTTAAACATTCGAGCAAGGGACCCATGAAACGCACTAGCATCTGGAACATTAAGGTGATTTTGCTGGTGGCATCGTTCCAATAAGGAGCTGGAAACCCCCAAGGCCTGAATCCCACCTACACTGTGCAGTACAAGGAGTGCACTGTGTGTTAGTTCATCACACGTAAAGCGTGACTGTGTTTTACACTTGTATCTGGGCATTTGTGGGAAGCTCAGCCTAGCTGCACTTTTGCTTAGTGGGCTGCTTGATAGCAGATATGTCTGTAATGTCCCGTCTGCCTCACTTGTACGTTGCTTTGGACAAAAACGTCAGCTTAATAAACGTAAACGTAATATTAATTTTACTGCATCACCTGAAACTATAGAGTAGCCAAAGCGAGGCATAGCTGTCTCCATCATAACTTCAGCATTTGAGTTCATCTTAAGATTTGTCTGAACTCATTGCCCTCGGATCACAGGTGCACTTCCTTAACTAAAATCTTGCCCCCTCACCTGCATTGCCCCCATCCAACCAGCTGATGAACTTTACCAACCACTTCGGATTATTTTTAGAAGCAAAAAATCATCGTTTCCACATCACTGTGCCCAAGTTGAAATTTCTGTGGGCCAGCTCAGTGCCATCCAATGTCACCCAATAGGGCGCTACTGTTTTGTGGGGGTGCTGGACGGATTTAAAAAACTCATTTAAAACAGCCCCAGCCCCCATCTTCCCCAGTTCACATCATCCACAAAGAGGCTTGTGTTCAGTACGCTTGGCTGAGCCGGCCTACCTGTGCAGGAAGCATTTAATCACACCTTCTCCGAACGTAGTGCGATGGGGGTTAAACTGTTTGAACTTTTCTTTCATTGATGTTTGCTCCTGTGAGGCCTTTCACCCGAACACCAAGAACGAAGAAATAGCAAGACAAAACGAGATCAAATAAAAATTTGTTGTTATGTCTCCGTCGGCTCGCGGCCACTAGCGTGACATGTGATGTGTGACCCCAGCGGAGAGCTGAGGTCCGTGTCTTTCTTCGCAAAACGCTTTGCTGACACACCACTGTTGACATATCCATGTAAATATTTTTAAAACTGGATCCTGATTGGCTGAGACTGGCACGAATCCTCCTGTTTGGACTGAGGTGACTTCCTCCCTCCGCCAGACACAATCGATATGTTATCTCACTTCCGGAAACTTCCGGCAGAGCCGAAACAGAGCTGCCAAGTGGTGAAGAATAGGGGGGATGGATATGATTTAGCATCTGGGAGGTGACATCATGAGCCCTCAGCTTGTCAAATCCTGAAAAGAGCATGTTACCAGGAGGAAAGGGGGGAATATGAGACACAATGGGATAGTTCTTTTTTACTGGCAATAAAAACAGTGAGTGATTTGTTGTTATAGACCCATTTATACGGAACAAATACTTTAGTGCTAGCATAGTGCTCAAGGACTTGGACTCGTCACTCGTCTGGATCCCAAGAGAGGCCTGGTAACTGTACCCTTGTGAAAATCTTGCAGCTTATGCAAACGACCTGGTTAATTAGATACTGTGTAAAATCTTACCCTCTTGTATGTCACTAAGGGTTGCAATAATGTTTTTCTCAGCCTTGACCGAGCCCGAAACAAATGAATTCGGAGAAACTTTTAGCTAGATTGTATATCTCCCTCCCAGATAACTTCAAGGATACAGTCAGAGCTGAGAATCCCAGAGCTACTTTTACATGGCATTGAAGAACCAGGGCGGGTATCACAGTGGATACTGTTTTGCAGTTTACTGAAACCAGAGATTCATTTCATCCTCCAGTATGGAAACGGAAGCACACGGCAGGTGAGTTTATGGTTTGTTTATGTTGCTTTCTTCTAGGTTTTTCATGTTTTTCTCCAGATCGTGAAAGCAAAACTGCATTAGGGCTGGAAAGGAGAGAGCGCCGCCCTGGTGGCGAATGGCATAATTCCCCAACTCTGTTGCCCAAACAAAATTTACGGTAATTCCAGCCTGTCACTTCTCTGCTACAGTTTGTACCTCAGCCCAGACAAAAACGACAGGAGCCTCTGTGTTATTTTCAGACTTCCCCGTCTGTTCATCCCGTGGGAAAAGAGCGACAGATACTTGGGTTGGGATTATTACAGTAAATGCCCCGTTGGCTGCCTTTGAAATAGAGAGACAAGAAACTGAAACAAAAAAGTAATAGTTATGCAGGAAAATATATTATCTGGTTTGCCTGGTATCCTAATAGGATTTATAACAAATAAAAATTTATTTCATTCATGTCATTATATTGCTGGCACCCGTGCTCTTGGAGCAGCAGTAATTAAATGTGTGTTTTGAGCAGTTTATGTGATTGATGGACAGCTGCACTTACTATGGACGCATAACTGGGGAGCCCTTGCTTCTGTGCGCCTCCATCTGCTGTGACTGAGAGCTGACTCTTCACACCCCACCCTTAGCCGCTTAGCGTATGCCTTTTATCAAAGATGTTTGACAGCTAAAAATGTCCCTCTGTCTATTTTCATGCTCTCTCCGCCTTGGTTAAACCGTTTAGGAAACTGCTGTCTCGACGAGATTGTCTGCAGGGTGTCCCTGACGGCGTCGGCGAGTGGACATAGGCCGAGGACGATGGCGGCCACTCGTAAAACGCCCGGCAGCTGGCCGCAAACATCACTTGGATCAGCGCTCGCAGAACGCCCCACCCCAGACATGACATTCCTCCCTCCCTCTCCCCTCTTCCCAGCAGCCGTGTGGCTTTCAGAGCCAACTGGTCTGGAAAAGGCTGAGTTTACCGGTAAAAATGGAAGCCAGGGCCAAAGTCAACACCCTCCCTTTCCTCTGAGACGGATGCAGCAGATTGGTACGCGGGACGAAGCTGTTTACTTAGCATCGCCTGAAGCCACGGTAGGCCCCCAGCTCAGGGGGCTGCCTATGTGAGAGGAGGGATCCAAGAAGGGAGCTCAGGAAAGCTCGTGCCGAGAGGCACAGGAAGTTGGATGAGCCTGGAACCTGTCGATTATTCCTCATCCACTACATAGTTGTTTTTAGACAACTTCGGGGGCTACGGTCTACAGCATGGTTGGCTGACAGGATGTGACATCACTGGGAGGTGCGCTGTGACAGCAGGGGCCAAACAGAACAGCTTTCGTGTTCAGGGTCTTTCTGCAGAGTTTCGTAAATGGATCAGAAACCCTCCGTCCACTTCTCCAGTTCCTCACCCGCTACATTCTTGGCTTCCTGA
This sequence comes from Mormyrus iriodes, assembly GCA_011763525.2. NCBI lineage: Eukaryota > Metazoa > Chordata > Actinopteri > Osteoglossiformes > Mormyridae > Mormyrus > Mormyrus iriodes. The sequence goes on along the minus strand of JAAGVU020000078.1, from coordinate 11,068,558 downwards.
TAATAAAGAGACACACAAAATCTAATATTAAAACATCTACCTAATCAGGTTAGCAGTTTGTGACTCAGCAGGTTAGGGTGCTGTGCCTGTGACCGGAAGGTCGCTGGTTTGCAACCTATAGCTGTCAGACTGATTTCTCATTTGGGCCCTTGAGCAAGACTCTTAGCCCCATTAGGTTCGGGGACTGGCCGACTCTGCTTCCTCCAGTGTATATTGCTTTGAAAAGCATCTGCTAAAAGAAGTAAGAAGATCCAATTAATGTCTCTGAAATGCTTCATACATACATAGTGAGGCTTTAACATTCAGAGACTTATGCTTGACTAGTTTGCCGGCACCTTCCTCTGTGCTACTCACTTGTGTTTTGTGAACATTCTGTGACCCTCCTGGGAATTCCTGTTAGCTCTATGAGGTTGGCGTTCCCATGAGGGTGGGGCCAGCCAGATTCTCATGCTTTCCCTTTTTTTTCCTCTCCTGGACCTCAGACTATGTACGTTTTTTTTGTCCCGAAAATGCACCTCCAATCTTAACCTGGATGACATTAATTAATTGCCACTGGCTGCGTGTAATTTGCCATTACAGTTAGCTGATTAACTTCAAGTCATATGAAGTGTCCTGAAATAACAGTGTTGGTCCTTTATAAAATATTATCTGATATATTTAATGGGTCTGAATGGAACTAAATTAAACCGGAGACCTTCAAATCGAATGGGCGTTTTTTTCTTAATCTCCACTTAACCTCTTGCTTACTCTGGCAGAAGGTGGCTTCAAAAAGCAAGCACGTTTCTCTCTGATTCAGGCTGTTTTGAATTATATTTAATAGGCTTTTTAATTCAGTGTTAAGACGATTTAAGAATGTGGGATAATAAGGGTCGAGCGGAGGCCTGTTTCGTACCCATGGGAAGAATTGCACATCGGGGTGGACCCCGGGAAGGCTCTGTCACACGGGGTGTGGGTAAACATTGGTTTAGCTTCATCGCACACCTGCTCACGAGCGTCCGGCAGATCTGAGGGTTACGGTACACGGCCGGCATCTCACATGGCTGTGAAATTGGCTCGCTGCGTGGATTTCGGTGCCCGGTCTTGCACGGAGGTGCACATATCTGTCTTGCATGGCTGTGTTGTTTCAGGCGGAAAAGTGGAAATGCAAACCGCCACCACAGCTGTATCAGGTGGTTTTTGTTTAAAACAAGCTGTCCAGGGGATCTGTTTCTAATTGTTTATTACTCAGAAATAATGATGATGAGGATGTTTTCCAAGGATATAAAAATATTGAAAGCCTATGGAGCTCCATAGTTAAGCTAAAATTATGCTTTGACTGTCATTATTGCTTCACTCTGCTTTTTGCATTTAATCGCTATTTTATGCATGTTTTCAATGGTGTAGAAATTTCAGTGTATTTATTTGGAAGCGTATTCTTCATCAAAGGGCAGAGCAGCTGTGGAAAATTAATTTGCTATCAGGTTTAATATTTCTAACAGGCAGGCCCCCGGCCAGCAGAGGTCCTTGAAGGGGAGCAGTGGTTTCCTGCCACTCCGCTCTCCTGCGTCCCAGCGCTTCCATGAATGAGATTTACTGCTTCTGTCAAAACTTCTGACAGACCTTCAGGAGAAACAACCTTCTCGTGGACTCTCGTCACTCCTGGGGGGGGCTATGCTTCCCGCTGCCCCCCCCAGTAACATCTGCACGGCCATTGCTCCGAAATCACATCTCACTTTAACGTCTTCCAGTCCGATTTCTTTAGCCTCCATCGTAATAGCGGATGTATCCTGATTCAATTCATGTTTATTCTGCTGTGAATAATAAGCAGTAATCAAGAGTATGTTCTGTGTATTTTGAAACAATGCTGGCCAGTTACTCCGATTAGATGCAAGGCTAACGCTGGAAAAGCCCGAAGATACAGATACATTTTCTGAAACTATTAAACATAAACTACAAAAGGAGGGAAAAAATTCCCCTCGGGTCCGAAAAATTTCACTCTGCTCGAAATCTCGTGCACATCAGACGTTTTCGGTAGTCAGATCGGATGTATGTTTTAATACTGCATTCTTTCAGCGTGTTCAGGCCTGCCGGATTTAGTTGCTTTTGGGTTGTTCAGCCTCCTCTTCCAAACAGTTTCAACTGAACATCTGTTTATGGACTACGTTCAGGAAATAAAGCCCTGTTCAGCAATCCTCCTCGGCTCTGTGAAAATATAATATTGGGGCGAGGGTATTTGTCTTATAAGCACTGAATATAGAAAGAGTATTAATGAATCTCTTGTAAGGGGCCCTGTACAGACTCGTTTCTTGCTCCCTCGCAGCTGACCTCAGCGCAGCTCGGAAGATTAATTAATGAGGTTTTCATGCCAAGTAAATTTTGCATCGGAGAAGACCGAAATTCATGGAAAAGTTGAAGGTGAAAGACGAAGAAGACTCCCCAGCAGTAAGATGGACATTCAATCATCTCAACAATGGACATGCCATTGGGATGCCTGGAGACCCCTACAGGAGACAGGACATCATGGAGGTGTGTCTTCCGTATGGTCTCCATCGACTTGACAGCCCTTAATAATAATAATATAGGTTCACAGGCAGGAAGATAATTCCAGGATAAACAAGGATTCTGAAATGAGATCTACGGTTCCGTGGAATTTAAATGGAGCATTTGACCACCCAGTTATTTTCATTTCACCCTTGGAAACACACAGAGACGGCTTCTGCTTGTTTGTTTGGGTCCGCCCAACTGCTTTAACGGCAAACCCAAACATTCAGGGACGAAATCGGCTAATTACAGAGGACAGGCCATAATCTAAGAGTTACTAAATGCCTATGGAGGATCCCACTTTAGACTGTCCTCTCTGCAGTACAGTTTGGGAAAGGCTGATGCATCATTTGTACCTTGGAATTTTCCAGAACAGTCCAGTTACCCTCTGCATTTGGTGAACGGGGAATAACCCTCACATCTATTGATCATTTTTTCATCATATACAAGTCACTTTGGATCTCTCATTTCATAAAATTATGGATATATGTGAACAATTTTCATGAACTGTAGTGATCAAGATTTTGCTGGCAAGCTGGAAACTCCATACACTTATACACAGCGGGTGGTGGGGGGGCTGGAGCCTATTATTATTATTAGTATTATTGTTGTTGTTGTTATATTTCCTTTCTAATATTGAAAGACCTTCACGAAAAACACACCCAATACTATGATGGGACCAGTGGTGGACACAGCTAACCGAAACATAAGTTCCAATAACTGCTAATACCCTAACTCTAAAATTTTATTCAATAAACCACTAATAATTTTGTAGAAGCCAACAATGACCACTAACTACAAACTTTTATTACATGAATTTCGCTTTAGTTTGGCTTTGCTCCCTGAAACCTTTATAAACATAGCTAGTGAGCTAAAATTCTAACCTGTATAGCAATTTAGTTCTGCAAGGCTGGAATGATTACCTGGGGATATTTAGGATAGTTGGGTTCTGTAGGGTCTCCGGAATAAATTTTCTTCAGTGAAATTCTATCTGCAAGAAATGCTCATGGGAGTTTTACTTACACAAAAAAGTTCTGAGGGTAAAATGAAAAATGATTAGGTCAGAGAAATAACAAATGAGATTGTAGAGGAGGAAGGACCAACCAATCAGACGTCTTAGTCCCGCCTCCTCTAGTTGCTTGGACCCAGAGACATAAGTGTTTCTGTCGGCGGAGTCCTATTCCATGACTGGCCCATACTGACATTTTAACCTCATAGAAGCTGCTTGGGGACTACAAATATGGCGCTGATTACGCAGAACTAGGAAGGAGGGTCTCAGCTCTTTATTGGTCTATAGCTCTGTCAATCAGAACCAGGCAAATAAAGGGAAATAACCAGGAGCCAAAGCATGATTTCTTGCTTAGCTGGATAACTTCCAAAAAGTCCATTTAAAAGTAAGGCACCTGAAATCTGACAAGTCATGCGAATAATCAAGAAATCCAGCTATGTGATACAGACCCCAGTTCTCCGCTTAGTTCACGGTACCCCAGTTTAAATGGACTTTACCTTCACTCACTTACATTTAGCCCAAACTACATTAAATACCACAAGTTACCGATCGATCATGTCTTGTGTTTATATGTAGTCAGCCAACAGCATGCCAGAATATATCAAATTTATTTAAAAATATGTACGATTTTAGAATTTACATTTGTGACCATTAAACTTTATTTACTTTACCTGTGAAAAAATGTTTACAGTTTGCAGTTAGCAGAGCTAAATTTAGCAGAAGCTGAGTTTAGCAGAAGCTGCTAACTGTTTTCAAAGTTAGCGAAAAATGCTAATCCGCTAAAGAAAAAGTTCGTTTTGCTAATTAGCGGTTAGTGGACCAGTGGAATCATGCCTACATTGGATGGGACTCTGCTAAAATGATACCTTTGATGGACCATTTACACCATTTTCAGATCTGGTCTCAACCCCTGCTCGTCCTCTTCTGTTCCGGTTTGATCAGTGGCAGTAATTATCTTAATTTATGATCTTCTGAGGAGATTAACGCAACCAACAGCAACCAGAATTATGTCTCAACAAAGTGACTTTTACGAACAATCAAAAATATAAAATGTTCTTGGGTTTATGTCAGAAAAACACTAAGAATGTAATTTGGCTTTTTAAATATTATTGTTGATTTTAATGGCTGAAGTCTGCTGAGAGATAGACCACACAATATTTCTTTTTACCCTCAAAACAGACCACACATTATGGACAGAAGATGTGGACCACACAGCATGGACCACACAAAGTGGACACACAATATAGTTGGAAAAATTTCAAAACGTGAAAGATCCACACATCCTCACAGCATCCTCTAATTCGGTGACTAATTCACACCAGAAACACAAGCGAAGGTAACCGAGTCAGCAACTAGAATGTACTAATGGTGATTTCTTCAAAAGAAAATCACATATTTATGTGTTTAGGTTCGTTATCCGAGAAAGTCAAACAAGGTTTTTTTTCTTAGTTTTTGGCAGAGGAATTGTCAAAATGGAACTGACCAAAATTGTAAGCTACTCTGGAATATGAAAAATAAATCCCGTCACATATAATCTTATTTCATTTAAAATAAATCTTTTTACATGTTAGCTATCTTTCCAATCATTCATCAATCTTCCAATCAAAGGCCCATGACTACCTCTAGCAGTACAAGGCAGGGAAATCATTGGATGGGATGCCACCAAACCCAATCAATAGACAATTTAGTGGCAACAATTAGCATACCTGCTAGTATTTAGATTGTTGAAGGGAGCCGGAGTACCCAGGCTAAGCTGTTCCACACATGGGGACATAAAAGCACATAAAGATGTTGCATTCCCACAATGCATTCTGCTCATTATCTTCTGCAGAATAAGGAGCAGAATATACAAGTGGGCATACTCCCATATTCCTCATCCCCCAATGAGATGGAGATTAAAAATAGTGGCGATAATACTTACATTATATTTAATATTTAGATTTTGGTAATATTGACATTAAGCATATTTATCTGTGTCATGTATCATGTCGAGATCTTTGACAATACGAGACAATGTTTGTGGTCCCATAATGGATTTCGCTATTTCAGCTATTTATGAACCTTGTGAGAGGTTTGCTTTTAATGCAGAACACTGGCAAATGAAATGAGGTTGTTTGGGTTCCCATGGATCCGTTACAGGTACCACTGAGCGCAGTTTGTTTTGATTTGATACACTTTACTTTGTGTGGGGAGTAGGGACTTTGGGCCGGGTCTTACCTGCCATCGCTGAGGGTTGGGCTCAGACCCATTGTGCCAGCTTAATCACCACAGGTTGAACATGCACCAACAACCCAAAAACCATCGTAAACCAAGAGAGTATGCATTTCAAAATATGACTGTGACTGATTTCAGGATACGCCCTATGAATGAAATGCTATGTTTGTTCAAGACTCACCTCTTCCTGGAAGACCTCTACTACCCTACACCGCTCCACATCACCCGCAGGCTCTCAGAGGTACAGCTGCTCTCCGTATCTGATTAGACATCATATTGGGTCCGTGCTGTGAAAGATGCTGCGTAGCTCTTGCCGCAGAACTGCTTACGCTTGTTACAGGTCATGTATTGGAAGTCAAAAGTCAAAGTATCTTTATTGTTAAATACGATTTATGAGTCATACACTGAGACAAAAATTTGTGGCTCGTAGACAAAGAAACAGTAATAAACAAAATATAAATAGGTAAGACATTTAAACGTGGCTTTTTGAAAAATGGATGTAAGACGTTAAAAAGAAAAATACATTGGAAAAACACAATTAAACGCCACATTTTTAACAATTTTTTTGTCTCATGACATGTCCATGTCTCAATATGTCCATCTAATATAATGATTCTCTATCTATCTGTCTATCTGTCTAGCCACACTTATGCCTAGTAGACTTCTTAACAGCTATGTGTTTGTAATGTACTACCTGCCTCACTTGTATGTTGCTTTTCAATAGAAATGTCAAATGGCAAATAAAATACATGGAAATGCAACTAAATGTTGGACGATGCCTCCAGATTCAAAGCCAGCCTTACTTCCCTCGTGATGTGTCAGAGTTTTGGACGGCGGATAATCAGCCAGCCATAATCAGCAGTGACGTCTTCCTCTTCCGGGCGTGTCTTTTCAGCACCTACTCATCCAGTCAGGGTCACAGTCGCATACCAGAGGAGCTTACCCGCTTAGTGTAGCAACATATATTTGGTTTGTGGGAGGGAGCACGTGTCAGGACAGGGGACTGTCGAAGCTCCACAAGGCAAGAGACGGGAACGGATGTGAACCCACAACCTTGAGTTTCTGCTCTGACAAGTGTACCCGCTGAACTGCCACTGCTTGTTTCATTCTCACTGTCAGCCCACTGTCAGCCAAGTCCAGAGGGAAAAACGTTCCGGAAGATTCTATGAACGATTTCGGAGCATTAAGTATAATGAATGAATTATTATGAGTTTAATAATCGCAACTGGTGGGGGTAGATGAAGATACGTGTGCAATGTTTAGGAAAACCTTCATCTATCCCGACATATTATTTGTGTTTTTGGATAAACCATCGTTTCATGATTGGATATAGAATAACTTTCTTTAACTTTCACATCAGGCTCTGAAACACAAAGAATTCAGCAAAGCTACAGAAATCAATATACATGCTGCCTACATTGTTTTTGTTCAGTTTCATTCATTTGAATTCATTTCATTTCATCTTTAATTTAACCAGGAAGGAATGCTTACAATTGACTTCATTTCATTTGCTGCCTGCCCCTTTGAAATTCCTGTAAATCAGATCAATGGCCCATTATTTTCCTTCATTATTATCCTCCTGGATCAGACACATGGACTGAAATGAAAACAAGCAACATAAAGTGGCTTTTATAAAAAGCTAATGACGATCAGTACTTTAAAATTAGGCCAGGTCTGCAGGTGCTTGTTTGGTCTAGTAAGTCTTTTATGTCGAAGGTGACTTACGTAACCTATGATTTTGAATTGGATACTAAGGCACGGTATTTGTACTGAAACAGTTCAGGGTAATCTAGCACCAAAACATGACAGCAGGACCTTCTGGTATAATTTGAAACTCGTATGCACATACCATTTTATACCAATACGTAAATTACAGCCGTTTTCATAGGAAGTGAATAACAGGCCCGGTGCCTAAAATGAGGGTCTGAATGAATGATTCATCGCTTTAAAATCATCCTTTGGACATTGTAGATTTCCGAGGTGACGGCCAACAGCATTTGGGGTAATTAGGAGTTAAAAATTCACTCTAAATGTAAATAAGTTGGCCTTTTATCAGCGGGGGTTTATTTCCACTCCTGTTTGGACGCTGGGGGGGTTTGGGGGTCGCACCCATCATTAACCTCGCCCGTTTCCTCGCCCCATTTACGCTCTGGGAGTCAGGACCTCGGTAAGCCAGCGGAAACGTGCCGAGGCAGCTGGGATTATCGGCCCGCCCGTGTATAATGAAGGTCCTATTACTGATAGGGCAGGGTTTGGGGGCACGTGGCGAATCAGGCATCTGTAAACGTGGTGCACACATTTTACATGACTGCCTCTGAATGGCTCCATGGAGGACATGAGATGTCCAATCAGCAGGAGGTTACCAGCCTGTCCTGTAGATCATAGACAGACAGATTGACAGACAGACAGGTAAATACTGTATAAATAAATTACACACACACACACACACACACACACACACACACACATACATACATACATATAGGGCGGGGCGAGCACAGTGGTGCAGTGAGACCAGGGCTCAAGTCTGTGCCATGGCTCCATGCGTGTGGAGTTTGCATGTTCTCCCCGTGTCCTCATGGGGTTTCCTCCAGGTACTCTGGTTTCCCCAATGTCCAAAAACATGCTGAGGGTATTTGAAGTTACCCAGTTGCCCTTAGGTGTGTGAGCGTGCCCTGCAATAGGTTGGCGCTCCACCCTGGATAGGCTCCGGTCCCCCCACAATCCTGAGCAGGACGAGCAGTTACAGGAAATGGATGGATATATATATATAGTACCGTGAAAAAGTCTTAGGCAGCCAAAGAAAATGATGTTTAAATGATCTTCATGTTGATGTAAAGCTATGCTGTTATGCCAGTCAAACTGTGTCAGCTTCGCATTTCAAAACCTGCTAAAATCACCCCATTACTTCCAGCAACTATACAACATACCCATGTATTTTTTTAGTCAACTACTAGCACATCTTGTATAGCTAATCAATATCTCATTGATTTTTTTAACTAATTAAGTTAATTCATTAAGTGAGCTGGTGGACAAATTTAGTAGATACATGGAATGGCTGGGGTGCCCCTGAGGAGAGATTTAGGAACTGAAGTGACGTTCATCTAACCATCCACCTATATATCAGTAACTTTTTAGGGAACAGAAGAAATTTTGCTAATTTTTATTGTGTTACAATTAAATTGCATATCTTCTAATGTTAAATTGTGTTTTTTGTTCTGAGCCAATGTGCTCTTACTACCCAGATAAATAGCTTTAAACATTTCCTTTGACTGCCTGTCTTTTGCACAGTACTGTATATATAAACAGCCAGAGAGAGAGAGCCAGCCACAGAGAGAGAGAGAGAGAGAGAGAGAGAGAGAGATGGACAGAGAGACAACCACACTGAGAGAGAGAGACAGATGGACAGAGAGACAGTCACACTGAGAGAGAGAGACAGATAGACAGAGAGACAGCCACACTGAGAGAGAGAGAGACAGATGGACAGAGAGACAGCCACACTGAGAGGGAGAGACAGATGGACAGAGAGACAGCCACACTGAGAGAGAAAGACAGATGGACAGAAAGACAGCCACAGAGAGAGACAGACAGATGGACAGAGAGACAGCCACAGAGAGAGAGACAGACAGATGGACATAAATACCTATAGAATACCAAGATGTGACACAACATTGGAAAATGTCCACAATTTCACTTTAATTATTATGAAATGGAGAATTCACAGGAAGAAGCCGAAAAATGTAACTTAACATGAAGTACAACACGGGCATCACCAGACATTTATGAAAAGGGGGGCTACGCTCTTACTGTGGGGGTCTGATTTTAATGAAAATAAATGAGATTACTAATTAGCACATTATTTTTTTGGGGGGTGGGGGGGACAGCATTAGCGACAGCCCAGGATTCCTCCTCCAGAGCAGAGCTGCTCTGGAGGCCTGAGTGGTTTCAGTTTTATATTCCTGAAGATCAACAAGAAACTTTGAGATGATTTACAGCCACGTCACACATACCTGTTCACTGAGTATTAATCCATCAGTCCATCTTCTAAGCACTTACCCTGGTCAGGGTCACAGGGGGCCCGGAGCCCATCCCAGGCAGCACTGGGCACGAGGCAGGGCTACACCCTGGATGGGAAGTCAATCAAGCATCAATGGTTACAGTGATTCGGCGATCAAAGGGTTAAATTCCAGGATAATGAAAAATACAGACATATCTATGACACACAAAGTATCACTGCTTAAACTGAATGGCACGAGAAATATGTCTGCATTATTACCTGGGATAAATCTGAGCACTTCTAACACTTGTCAAAAATATCATGCAGTGGATATGAAGCTAGGTTGCACAGATGGCGCCAACTCAGGGTCAACGACCTCAGACAAGTCCCGTCTGGGAGCTAGCTATGTGACTTCCCCTATCTCCTCACCATCACATTTTTCCCATCAGGCATCTGAGGACATGAACCTACTCAGATAAAGGTGTACATCTCAGCCAGGAAGACCAGGTTTTTGCTTTGCATAGAAAAGCTGGATGCAATTTTTACTTTTTATTTATGAAAGACGGACTTGCTTTTGGGCTGTTAGGGTTGTTCCTCAGCAGCAGACAGATGATTTACCAGCATCTTAGTAGTTGCAAGAATAATTGCATTATTATTTTCCCTGACTAGTTCGAAACTGCCCCTTTAATAACGCCCCCCCTCCCCCCGAGGGCTGAAAAGTCATTTCTCTCTGTATCTCCGAAGGGCTGGATGATCTGCTGCTGCCCCAGGGGACCTTGTCGCCCCCAGAGAGGGAGTTTTTAACAACCCCCCAGGATTTGCGTCTCCTTGCCCTCACTACAGCTGCAATGCCAGCGGTGAGCGAACAGGCTCCTGTTTCCGGAAGAGGGCGGGGTGCGTGGGGGCAGGGATGGCAGGGGTCGTGATGTCTGAGATACTGGAACTGCTCACATCAGCCCGGTTCAGCTTTATTTATCTTTGAATAATGATTCTCACATGGAATCTATAGCTGTACAGTATAAATGTTTACAGAAACTGACATATTACAATACAGTTTAAAACATATACACCCAAATGACTTGGACACGAAACCTATAGACCTCGGAATCAGCAGGACGTACTTCTGAGGACCCAAAGGGCTGGCCTGGCTGTGCCTGTGCCAGTTATGTCATAAATCATGTATGATTCAACACTGAGAGGCACAATTCGTTGTTAGCAGTGAGATAATTAACTCACAGCACACAAAACAATGTTTACTAGAGCAATGCGTATTCAGTCACAGGGTAGGAAAAGCACTAATTCTCTCCTAGAGCATCCTAGGTCGTTTAGCCGCAACATGTATGCAAGCCTGAACCTCCGGCAGAGCCTCCGAGGTTGTATAGTGACTGCTCCCTTCCCTTCTCTTAAAGCCCCCTTTAAGCTCGCCTCGTTAGCGCAGAATAGAGCAGACCCTGACGCCAATTTAAGAATTAAGCGGGGAGGGAAAGACAAGGTGGCTGTGAGGCGTATTAAGTGTCCACCCCCCACCCCAGACCTCATGTAATCTCCCCCCGGTCTGGCCGCCTCGTCACCTCAATCAGCAAATGGACATGTAATCCCCAATTTGTCAACGCTGACGGACAATACCAGGAACCGGGCCTTTGAATGTAAATGACGCGTACAAGCACACCATTGAGCGCACCAGGTGCTGGATTTAAATCATAACAAAAGGTGGAAGCCCCCCCATCCCCACCCCCGCCACCATTGATTTTATGTCCAGGGTGTCCTTTAAGTGTAATTGCAGTCATCCACATTAAGGCTGAGGGCTGGGTGGCTTTGTGTGACTTTTGTGTGGAGAAGGTCCTGGTTGGTGCTGTAGGTGGACCACCAGGCAGAATCACAGTGTTCCAGAGCTACAGTGACGTAGATAAATCTTAGTTCTGTTGGTTCTTCTTGTTCATTGAAACGTCTTTCCAGCTACTGCCGTTTAGCATCGTGCTACATTTGTTTATGTCAGTAATCAGGCCAGACGCCACACTGACTTGGCTACAGTGCCAGACGGACGGCGACAGCATCCCCTCGAGCCCGCTCTTCATACGTCAGCAGGCCGTGGGCCCCCTAGCTCCCGATACCCACAGGACCAAAAGGAACCCCACCCTGACCGAGAGGAAGACGAAACGACACCTGTCACTTCCGACACCAAAAGCACCCCAGCGAATAATTCCTTGTTTTGACCCCAAACTGCTTATGGAGTGAGGATGTGCGTGTGTGAGCAAGCCGGGTGTGCGTGTCGGGGGAGGGGTCACGGCGACACGTGCCGCTACACGGGGTGTGTCAAGCTCTGTCTTTCTGCGATGGATCGGCAGCCCCCATCCCACAAATCGGCAATCGGCACTAAAATCTTAGTGATTGTGAGTAAGCTCTGCCCAGACCATTAAAAATGGAGAATGACCTTTAGTTTGACCTTGTCCTCATTGTTGAGAAATACCTTAATAAATCCAATTACACTGAGAAACAGGACCTTAACAAAGTCTATAACACCACACACACTTCATCTTCTGTTTATTCATAAAATGTTTCGTGCATGTTTTTTTATGGACTCGGTCACCTGACGCCACCCTGTATCTGGTCCACCTGTCGGTACTTCCTGTCTGGGCTCAGAATCACTTCCTGTGATGCAACGCAAAGGTAAATCTGGCGAGCCCAGACAATATCAAGGCTGGCTGTGGGAGGATTCTAACATGGCCGCTCCGAAACGGTGGAATGAGGGGGGGCTGGCAGGCGCTAAAGGAGGCACACCCCCCAGTCAGTCCGCTGGGCTGCATCATATCTGCCTGTGGGGGCTGGTTTATAAAAGCCGAATGTTAATTTAGGGCTACCGTGTGTGCTGGAGTCTGGGCCGAAGAATCTACATCTGGCCCCCCTCTTAATCCTGCCCCCGATTATTTACACCTCCCAATCAGCACATGTTGATGCCATTAGGTTGCCAGTTAATTACCTTATCAGGGACGCCCATCTCCCAGGCTCAGGAACACATCACAGATTCCCAAAGGCGGGCCGGGCCAGGCGGAATCTTCCGGCCGGCCTTCACATACATGCAGAATGACTTAACCGCAAAACTGCTGTCGAGGCTTAAAGGGCTGGATTGACAAACCGAAGCAGTATGAGTGAAAAGCAGATGTTGCTCTCTGAGACGGCCAGCAGTCGGAAGAAGCCAGATGTGGGAATGGAACCCAGAAGCTGTCAGTCACCGTGCCGGGTCCTCCGTTGCCGAGGAAGTGGGAAGCATCCCGTGGACCAGCTGATGAGCATGTCTCGTAACACACTGCGAGATATGAAACGCGCCATAAATCATTCACGCTTAGAAATACATTTATGTGGACATGTAAGGGGTAGTAACACTGATTTATAGCTGGAGCACCATTGTAGCAACTCATCACCAGATAATCACCAGTAAATAAGCACTATTTACTATTTAAAACACATATGTATCTGTGTATATAAATATTTATAATTAATGTCATTGTGTGTTTTAATTTATTTCACAGATGCCCTGGATGAAGTGAAATATATTTTTAAGAAAGTAGGGTCACACAGCAAGTGGAGCAACTGGGGTTTCATACTAACCCGCTGAGCCACACACTGCCCCCCCACGTTCACGTACCTAGTATAATGAAACTCAGTCACTGCATACTGCTACATATCCCAAACACACACATACTTCCAGGTCTAAGATCTGTATCTCTACGCTCTGAACACGACCCGGTTAATTCATCCTTATTAGTACAGTACCTATGCACGTCCCCTGCGTTTCCCATAAGTACTTATCCAGCACATCCAGTGCCAGCTCACAGTGATTCTGCAGCCTGTGCCAGGGAGCGAAGGACACAAGTCAGGGAAACCCTAGATGCAATGCCAGGCCATTCCAGAAGACAGAATATATGCTGACACATTCATAAATTGTGTATAAGCTACATAAATAATGTACTAATCGCAGGATACATCATATATACTGTGACAAAAATGTAAAGATATTGTACAACCATTTGTGAATATATACATGTCATTTGTACATACCTTTCCGTACACAACTAAATCTGCCTGTGATGTAATTAATGAAACTCCCACACAGGAGTCCTGGTCTGAGGATGGATGGATGGAATGAAAATGACAAAACGTGAATTTCGGATTCTGAGCTCAGATATAAACAGTACACGGCCCTCCCTCCAACCTACTAACATCACACCCAGTGCCAAAATGTTTCTGGTAGTGATTCCAAATACCAGTCAGCAACTTTCAAGCTGCATTTAGCCTAATAATCAGGCATCTCAACTTTAATAAACAGTACAGTCAGTGTTATGTTAAAAATGCAATTGCATTTAACAGAATACAAAACGTTACATCTATTCCAGTACTTCAGGTGTTTTCATTAAGATCTTTAATCATTTAAATACATGCATCCAATGACTGATAGCGGTGCTGGTGCCTGTACTGGTGTTTTACGGGGGCAAACGCAAAGGCAGAGTTGCTGTTTGGTGTAACTGACATTGACAGGGAGTAAGAAGCCGCTGTCGGCATGTTAGAGCAGACTTAATGTCTGCACCTAATTGATATTTATATTGTAACATGTCGTCGCCGAGCTTTCTCCATTTGTTATGTTTAACTAGAATAAACGCGGATGAAAGTGGAAAAACAGGTCGATGATCCGCTCAATGCTCCCCGACTCATAGATCGACATGTACATAGAGTATTTCGGATTGATTCGCTTTTAGTCTGTTTTGCATGTCGCTGTCATGGATTATATTGTCGTGGCAGGCGGGCTGTCTCCGCATTTTGCTGGAATATCCCATTTCACCTCACGTCTGTCTGGTCCGCTTTGTTTAGTTTGGCGTGCATCGCCTGTTTCCCCATATACGTTTTTAAAATCACATTCCTGACCGCAAATGAACTTTTCAGAACTTAGAGTCGTGTTACATTGACAAGTCGGCTTCTACGAAGTACTTCACGTGTCCGTCTTTGAATAATAACTAGAATCGATTGAAATTATTTCCCTACAAATGCGGAAACACCGGATACGTTTCTTCGTAGATTTAAAATATGGTTGGTTCGTGTGGGTTTTCATTTTTCCTTTTTTTGTAATAGAATCAAGATTCTTTTATGGCACAGGAAACCACCGTTCGCTGACACTGCCAGAAAATCCCACAGTATGAAGTTCTTGATGATGGTTGTGGTACAGAGCGGTTCGGACCCTGACAGCCCTCCCAGCGAAGATCGATGATTTCTGACGGCTTGGAAACCCCTTATACAGACAGTTCATAAAATTCCTCAAATGCCTATTTATGTCTAAAATAGGGAAGGTATAGGTCATGTTTGTGGGGATTATTCCACTGCTCAGCAATCCCTCTGCTGCAGTACCTAGGGAAATATTTTGGGAAATAAATTAATTGGAGTGTGCACGTGATCTGAGTAGTGGCACATAGTCATGTACAGTGTTATTTACAAGGGGATTCCCACAATGAATTTTGCTGACCAGGGGGGTCCAGGATAAATGCCTGGTATGCCAGTCCAGGACATCTCCTCTTCATCCATCATCCAGGTGTATAATGAAGAGTGGGCTGTAATACTCACACATGGTCACCCAGCCCTCCTGGGTCCAGGTACCTGACCCTCTCAAGACCTCTTCCATTGGGTTCCGTTTGGTCCTTCGGCTTTGCATCTGTACCAAAAGCAAGACTCGTGACGTTTGTGGACTTCAGAACAGCCTCCGCTCATGTGAAAAGCCCCGCGGACCACTTCCCATGGTAACGGCAACGCGACAGGATTTCCTCACTAATCGCCGGAGTCGGCCACGCCGGCGATCAGTCGCCGGGCTGCCTCTGGTGCATGATGTGTCTCTATGTCCCGCTGGAGGCGAGGGACAGGCTGGGTCCTGCTGCGTTTGGAGAATAAGCAACGTGTGGGCGGGGGGGGGGCGGTGTTAGGAGAGCCAAGTCTGCAAGAGCAAACCTTAGGCAGGATGCTCAGCTTCACTCAGTGGGTTAATCTATGGCCAGAAAAGCTGATTTTGATAGCAGTATAACTTTAATGTTAATTTAGTGTGCTATTTATAATGGACTTGTTTTAAAGTGCAGCCCTGTGTGTGGAGATTGTTCTCACAGCCCCAACTGTCAGTTATGTGTGTGTGTGTGTGTGTGTGTGTGTGTGTGTGTGTGTGTGTGTGTGTGCATGTGCCCCGTGATGGAATTATTCCATCCAGTGTGTCCCCCACCTTGTGTCCTGTGATGGACTGACTTCCCATCCAGAGTATCCCCCTGCCTCATGCCATGTGATGCACTTTTCAACCAGTGTGTCCCCTGCTTGGTTACCTTTCATGGACTGACTTCTCCTCCTGGGTGTCCCCCGCCTGTGGACCTGTGATGGACTGACTTCCCATCCTGGGTGTCCCCTGTCTCGTGTCCTGTGATGGACTGACTTCCCATCCTGGGTGTCCCCGTCTCGTGTCCTGTGATGGGCTGACTTTCCGTCCAGTGTGTCCCCCGCCTCGTGTCCTGTGATGGACTGACTTCCCATCCTGGTTGTCCCCTGCCTCGTGTCCTGTGCTGCCTGGGACAAGCTCCGGGCTCACTGTGACCCTATATAGGTTTAACAGTCATGGATGATGCATTTGTCACAGACTTAAATAAATATGCTGGGAAATGCATTGACTGGGGTGTGAGGGACATGGGGGGGGGCTGCTCTGGGGTCACCTGTGAGGAACCAGCTTACCTCCACACTTTTCTTCTCTTGCTTTTTTCCAAAGCAGCTGCGGACACTGATCCAATCCTACAGCTGGACGGCTTTACTGAGGCCCTCGGCGTGTAACACAAAGACCCGAGAAGCGTCGTGCCGGCCACATCGCCCACAGGTCTGGCTCACCTGTCCTTCCCAGCGTCACCGCCGACTCCACCTGGCTGGATGGTCTTGGCACAGGCAGCTTCGCGTAAGCCGCTGGAGGGATGAATAATTAAAGCTGCCTTTCCAGTACGAGTACTTTCTGCATGTATGAAGCTTGTTGCTGTTTTCTAGGTTCATAGTCATACCTTCTGCAAAACACAGTCCAGCCCAAAGTGATGGGAGGCTGTAGCTGGACGATTTTAACCATCTATATGCTATTATGGGCAGAATTCAGTGTTGGATGCTTGATTCCCACTGTCTGTGTGGAGTCTGCGTGACTTTTCTCTTTTGTGTGGGTTTTCCTCTGGACAGTTCACTTGTGCTCCTCGCTTCCTGGGATGAATTCCAGGCTTCAATTACCACAAAACTGAAATGCGAATTTCAAAAACTCACCCAGTCCAGTCCTGTGGAAATTTTGAAATGTTACAAAAGTTCTTCATTGGATTACATGAGAACTACCTGCGTTTTGGTTCCCAGCATCATAACACATGAAAGCTTGACTTTAGGTTATTGGTCTCGTCACCGAGTGAGTTTCGGAAATTTATGCTTCATCTGTGAAAGATAAACGAAGGCTTGTCCGAGATGCCGTACTGTCCTCGCCTTTCCCGTATGCCGTTCGCCTCCGTTTAGAACATTCACTCATCTTCGTGAAGCGATATGGAGGGTAGCCGTCCCCCTGTCTCACATGGCTGTGTGTCCAACTCCATCAATGACGCACGAGAAGCTGATTTACAGAGAAAAGTAAGACGACGGCATTTCAGTTCGGAGGTGGTGAAGCTCCTTAAATGGAGAAGCCAGGCGCTTCATCTTATCTGTCAACAGTAACACCGTATCTTTCCAGGAGATTATCTTGGCCACGGCTCTTTCTCCTGATTCATGGCAGATTTCACAGATGATGTGCAACCGAGCGAACGCCTGCTTGTAGCACATCTGGCGATCTGTAGATGGGGTGGGGGTCCCCAGGGGCCCCAGGCAGCCGGCGGCAGCCCGGGGGGTCGTTTCTGAGGAGACTCCCACGGCCCCTGGCCGCACGCGGCGTGAGAGCAGCTGCCAGGGCCCCGTACCGCTCAGCCCGGGCTTAACGAGCACTTTGGGTTCATCGAGTTAAAAGACAGAAGGCAGTCCTGGCCAATCGGAAACATCCGCTGCCTACTGTTGGGTAAGAGAGGCACGCGTGGGGTGGCCGAGTCACTTAGGGATATCAACAAACTGCAGAAGGATATGGGATCCATAATTAATTTTTAAAATATCACAAATTGACCTGATTTGTGATGAGGGTGGCTTTTAGTATTTTTGTGTTATTTTCCTTGTGTGGTTCAGTTTGTTCATGCATATTTAAGGTCATATTGTCAAGGTCATGTTGTCAAGGTCATCACGGCGGTGTGTGGTTCAGTGGGCTTGGATGCTGCACGTGTGAGTGGAAGGTTGCTTGTTCAAATCCCAGAGATTTCAGCAAAATTAGTAATCCCCAATCACTCCAGGGACTGGCTTCTCTCAGAAAGTGTGTGTCGCTATGGATGTATCTGTTAATTAAATGGTTGTTATTATCAATCAAAGTGTCCCAGACAAAGAACATGTGTAAGAAATAATGTGGTTATTTGTTCATCATGCAAACATTCTGCAGCAGTTTTCAGTGTAATAGTTATTTATGTAGCATGGTACAGCAATAAGACCCCTTGTGTGGCTTTTGTCCCAAAACAGCGAGTACCCCTTCATCCGGCTTGCCTTTCAGATCAGTGGCCCTGTCTCCCGTTGGGTTCCGTATAGGATCTGAAGAGGGGTTAGCTGAAATAAAACGTCGGAGAGCCGTGTAGCTGACCGGCTCCTCTGAAATGCTGCAGATCGTTTTTCAATCTGTGCCCGTCCACCGGGGAGCTTGGAAATGGCGAGGAACATATGAGCTCCTTCAGATCTCCCTCCCCCCTCCAAAGAAAGCACCCCGGGGATGTGGCCTGTGGAACAAGCGGCAACAGGCAGGACAGAGGCTCATCTCACCCGGGATTTTAGGAGCACGGCCAGGGCAGTGTTCTTGTCCTCTTTGCCGTGGGCTGGTGTGAAAGACAGCTCTGTCACCACGCCCCCCGACCCCCACCCCCCCCGGCCACAGGTCATCGTGGATGCCCCCCACCCCCACCCCTGCCATGACGACCCCTGACTTCTTGCCTGGCAAACAATGAAAAGCTGCCCCCTTTTTTGTCAGCTAACGCTAATGGAAAAGACAATATTTGGTGAGGGAGGGGGTGGATTTGGTCATGTGGATTTGTATTCAGGGGCTTTGGGGGCTTTTTTACAAAAGACTCGCAGCAATGTAGTGTCTGTGTTTTTTTGTTACTTTACAAATAAGGGACTGAGGAGGAGGATGGTGAGGAAGGAAGGTTAAGTTATGGCAGGTAGATGTTTTATTTATTCTTTGTTTAAATTTGCAGTTGATTGGTCAGAAACCTGTCGATAACATTTTTTAATCAGAAAGTTTATTTCTTAATTATGAAACTTCAATGGATTGGTTTTCCATTAGCGGTGTCCCCTGCCTTTTGGTGTGTGTCTACTGGAATAGGCACCACCCTATTCACAAACCTGGTTGGTATAAGTGGATGGATGTTGGATGGATGGGTGTAGGGATGTATGGAGGGCTCGATGGATGGAAGGATGGGTGGATGGATAGACTATGGGAGCAGTGATCCGGGGTATGTTACATTCATTCCATCACATTGTTTCGGCTCCGTCTCCCTGCATTGTGCCCTGCTTTTGTTGCCGTGTGAAATGTAACCCCTTTTGGGGGTCAGATGGGGTCACAGACAGAGCAACAGTCTCAGGCCTCAGATGCCTAATGTTCCCATAAAGGGGCAAGGAACTGGAAAAACACAAGGAGGGAAAACAGGAATTGATGGAGCCCCCCAGGTCCTCACAGGATATTCTTCTCTCACGCAGGTTTTCAGCTGCTCCTACCTAATAAACACACGCTTCTCTGTGGCTTTACCACAGAAGCCGTTCAATGGATGAATATGAATGTCTAAGTAATAAAATCCCCTAACACAGGTTTTTAGGCCATCTAATTCGTTTTAGTTTAAAATTCATTTTTGGAAGTTTAGTCAATACTTGTATTAAGTTTTTTTTATCTAGAATTAACAATCAATTCCAGGAACTGTTGCCATAGAAATTACTTTAAGTGCAATTAAACATCAATTTAACGTCCACTGAGGCCTGCTTGTAGGCCCCTTTAACGTCCACTGAGGCCTGCATGTTAGCCCCGTTAACGTCCACTGAGGCCTGCTTGTTAACCCCGTTAACGTCCAC
>JAAGVU020000078.1:11009197-11044456 GCA_011763525.2 Mormyrus iriodes | reverse complement strand
GCACCATCAGGTTCGCAAGTTTTCCAGGCAAAAGGAGGTTGTGACGTGCTTCCGTGTTGCCTCCTGGGATGCAGTAGGGAGGTAGACTGGTCTTCTGCATAGTGGTAATATTTCAGAATCAGTACGACATTCAGGCATCTTTGGGTGTAACGGAAATTTCATACTTTTCACATACTGCATGCGGTATACTACTTTTTTGGTCCAAATCAGTATATACTAGTAGTATGGTATGTGGTATTGAAAACAGCATTAGGTTCATAGGAGGTGGGTGTGTAATGGAGTAAGCAAGGATTTGGGGGGTGGGTGGATTTTTTTTATGAGGGGTGACCAATGGGGGTGGGTCAGCAGTTGGGGGGAGAGGGGGGCAGCCCAGTATTCAGTGGGAATGGAAAAAGTATGTCCTGGGTAAATCTGCTTACATTAAGCTCCATTAGCAAGACAAAGGCGGGGGGTGGTAGGTGTGAATCAGGCCTGCCTGTTTGTCTACACACATCTGCTAATTATTTGCACAAGAGACTCTCCTAACAATCCCCATCATCTGCATTTACGGAAAGAAACGTCGTCAAGCGTCCTTAAGGTAAAGAAGAACAGGGGTAATTGGTGAAATCTCCTTCTGCCTCCCCACAAAAAATCCATAGCTTCTATTGGAGCAGCATCCAGCCTGCATCATTAATGCCTCATGTTACACACCTTGCTCCAGTCACCTTCAGGGTGGGCTTGGATGTCAGACTGTTCTGAATTTACCGATTGTAAGACCCATCTTGGAAAGACCCTCACCCACTACCCCCCCCCCTCCCCACCACTAAGACCCCCGGCTGTCAGTAAAACTGCGGAAAGTATTCAATTTACTAATATTTAGAGCATCTGTTTATGTACTGTACTGTGCTACACTGTTAAGGGGGTGGGGTAACTGCGTCTGTTTAAAAATACTGACGCAAAGGAACCGCACCAAGATCCATCATGTTCAGCCAGCTATGCCTGAGTATGTAATTAACAAAACAAATGTGCGTAATGCAAGTGAGAAGATATAATCCATAGTTTACTGAGAAATCCATCACCACGGACAACAGAGCGTGCCTCCGGTCAAACAGCTTTTCTCTAAAACACCCGGGAGAGGGGCAAGCCATTGTGACAATCTTGTTCAAGACACTGCAACTGATTCAGTTCACCCACGGTAAGCTAATTAAAGTCTGAATGGCAGCTTGCCCATAAATTAACCCCTGGGCTCCATTCATTTTGCCGAACGCCACACTTGTTATCCGCGAGATTGTTGGAGTGTGCGCCAAGAGCTGAAGTGTGCACAGGGCCAGCGTGTCGGTGGACGGCTGAAGCCGTCATTTTAATTTCCACATGTATGGGACGACGTGCTCTTGAGATCGGAAAATACGGACGGGGGGAAAAATTTCCCCCTGCGATTTTACCGGAAAGAAATTCAACGATGGAGACAGAATTAGCTGTGAAGGCTGACTCCACATGGACGTTTGAACGTCTGCCAAAGGTCACTAAATTCCAGCCAATGGATCTCAGATCTTATATAAAACTGGAGCCGAGAAGCTCGGTCTGACTAACTTTCTGCCTCTGCGTAAATATCAAGAAGGATTGTTAGGGAGTCGAGTCCTGACATTTGTAGCACTTTTTTCCACTATGACTGGGTAAATCCAAACACAGGTGTCTTGAAGAGGAACGCACCAATTAATTGTAGCTTATTAATTTATTCATTCTCATACGGTCATGTTCCCTTCCTATGTGTCACTGTACATTCATCCATTTTAAACTAAAAAGATATATAAAGATAAACATAAGATACATGTATGTATGATATATATGATCTATAGGATGTATCGTATATGATGTATACAATGTATTTATGATGGATATGATGTTTAAAGAGAAATATATTTCATTACAATTATTTATACAATAATTACAATTCATAGACAACGTTTTTTTGTATAGAAGAAAATTTAACTAAAACTTCATTAGTCTTAATTATAACATGGAATTGAACAAAAACTGAATTTTGAAAGATTAAATTTTAAGTTATTTCATACATTTTTAGATTTTTAGCTGTTTTTCATCATTTCATTTCATTGTTTTGGAAATTTTGCAAAAGTAGCAAAATTCCTGCAAAAGTCCCGGTCTGTGGTAAACTGCACCTGATATGATGCAGGAAGTGAGTGTGCTACACGGAAAATCTCTTTCATTGGTGGCGGGTTAAGAGGGGCCTGCATGTAGCCCTCCACTCTATGACAAAGGCTGGACTTCCTTCAGCTTATTGAGCCCCGAATCTTAAACACATCCCCTAGATTAATCACCCTATTCTAAGCTCCACTAATTAGCCCATGCATGCAGCGTTACTCTGCATTACTGTAAGACTGAAGGAGACAGAGCTACAGTCAGCTGCAAACCTTGTGCTGAAATTCTGAGAAGGATGCAAAAAAGACAAGGTGTATAGTTGCAAATAAAAATGGAAATATGAGGTATTACATAAACACACGTTTATTCCAAGCTGTGGGGGTGGCACGGTGGTGCAGTGGTTAGCACTGTTGCCTCACACCTCTGGGACCTGGATTCGAGTCTCTGCCATATCTCCATGTGTGTGGAGTTTGCATGTTCTCCCCGTATTGTTGTGGGATTTCCTCCGGGTACTCCGGTTTCCCTCCACAGTCCAAAAACATGCTGAGGTGAACTGGAATACCAAATTGCCTGCATGTGTGAGTGAATGGTGTGTGAGTGTGCCCTGTGACAGGTTGCAACCCCATCCTGAGTTGTTCCCTGCCTCGCATCCATAGACTCCATAACCCTGAATAAGAAATGCAGTTGCATAAAATGGATGGATGGATATTCAAAGCTGCTTACTAACCAGAGAAAAAAGGAAGATAAACACAGGGATGGATGGATGGATAGGAGAAATGGAGATTTAGAGATGTATAGGCTCATAGACCCAAAGAGTGACGTTCCGGTCCTTAGAGTGGGGGGGGATTCTTGTGCTGGAAAGGTGCAAAGTGAGGACCAGAAATGGGGGGGGTTGTGCATCAATGGTCTGCACCACTCATAGACACCTGCCAGGTAGGGGACTCAGGAACAGCCCACAGCCTGTGGGGGGTCTCCTTCAGTCTAGACATCATGAAGGTTTGGTAGTTTCTGAGTGTTGCTGGCTGATGTGAGCCCTTCATGACCCTGATTCCCTCTCCCCAATGCCACTTTGTCGCTTTAAGATTGAGTTCAGTTACATGCCTGTCAATATCCTTTCTCTGCTTCTAAGGAGGGGGGGGGTGATGAATACCACAGACATCCCCGCAGAAAGTCTCTCCACAATGCAAATCCTCAGTCCATTACCGTCCATCAGGGCCCTGTAGTCCATCCTTTTCCTAAATGCCCATCTCTGGAAGCCCTTTGTCTTGCTTGACACAGGTTGTAGCCCGTGGCCAATTCTGCCGGGGCCGGTGTGATCAAATTTCCAGCAGTGGGATGGGGCGGAATTAGGCGTTGGTGAGTCATCAGCCCCCCTCCCATCTCCTAGAACCACCACTGCTTACATCTGGCCGCACATAAACCAAAATCCCCAGAACTCCACATTCTTCCCCCCTGCCTCACCAAACTCATAAGATAATTGCGTGGCTGGTGCTTGACTTGAGGGTATACCACCTTCCCAAGGACGTGGCAGGTATAGAGGAGAGGATGGAATTAGTGGCATCCTGAAACCTCCGTGCTGAACATGCAGGAATATTTTAAACAGACCTCCTGGCTATGTATGTTAAACACTAGTTGGTACATCAGGGGCCATGCCACCCAAGACGAGAAATGCTCAGAGATCAATTTAAGCTCTCGGTGCTGGAAAAAAACTCTGTGAGGTATTGTGTTTTGAGCGTCAAATTGATGAAAGGCAAAATTTAGCAAACGATAGAGGTGAGAGCGTCATGCTAACGAGTGAGGGTGGGATGTGTAGTGTTAACAGAAAATGTGAAGCCATCAAAGAGCTCTGGCAATTATGGGGATTTTGAACAGGGAGCCCCGCCTGTGAAGATTCCAGAGATGCGACGGTGCATCTCCAGCCAGCCTGCACTTCCTGGGCTGCACGGGAGCCTCAACCCACTGACATGTTGCTCTTGTATCAGTATTCAGCGTCCTTAGGAACTGCTGCATCAACACATTTCAAAGCCTCTCACGGTGGAGATGATATTTTATTCAGCGTCACAACCAAGCCGTGTCCTTGGACAGACTCTGCTGGATCGTGATGTATGACTGACAACTGGTGATTCCTCCAGCGAGACTTTCCAGACTTCAGCTCACTGTAACGGTTGGCTTTGCTGCTTTGTAAGGCTGAATAGCTTCTTAAATGTCAGGTCTTACACTCTGATCCTGTGGTCCAGACACCATAATTATCTAAGATGGAAAATCACCTTTTTTTCATGCAGGTAAAATATGAATCAGTGACCAGTGGATTATGTTCTGAACTATCTGCTCTATTCTATACTGTCTGCCAAAGGATAAGCATGGTTGCTATGTAGTTATAGGGTTGGACTCATTTTCCTCTGATCTCTGTTTCCTTCCTTATCCCCAAACAATCTAAAGGCAATTAGTTCAGGCAAATGTGTCATTCAGAATGACCCTTAATCCCTAAATGCATGTGTGTGCCCTGACATCCCGTGTAGGGTGAAATAGAGTCAGCCCTCCTTATCCACGGGGGGATTGCTTCCAGGACCCCCTGCAGATACCAAAATCCACAGATACTCTATCCCTTATATAAAATGGCATAGTATTTGCATATAACCCGTGCACATCCTCCCATATACATTAAATCATCTCTAGATTACTTATAATACCTGACAGAATGTAAATGGTATGTAAATCGCTGTTATATTATTCAGGAAACAATGACAAGAAAAAGAATCTGTACAAATTCAGTACAGACGCAACCATCGTAGTCCATACAATCATAAAAGAGAAGAAAATACAGAAAATATAAATGAATTGTCTCTCTCATCACTACACATCATTTTATTCAGCTTTCTGGAATTGTTTTTTCTAATGTTTTCGATACAGAGGGCCGACTGTACACTATTCCCTCCTCGGGATTCTTGTTGCTGTTCACTGCTCCATGTCTCCGTCAGCTGCCCGGGTGGATGCCAACTGGATGGATGCTTCTCATGAACTAGGATGCAGTAAAACCAAGACAGTGAATGGGCCCCATGTTGTCCGCTGTGTAGCAAGACTTTGGTCTGTAAATGCAGCATGAATAAACCAGCATTAGGGTGCTAAATGTGGAGCGGAGGTGGGCCTTCACCGGACTGGAACTGATCCATGTTGACCTTCATGCATCCATCCACATGTAAACGGGTAAATGGTGCTGTACTTCGATGCTGTGCGTCTCCTTGCTACCGTTGGTGAAAGCCATATACATGTAGAACTTTTGGATCCTAATTCAAACTCTTCAGGCACTAAGCCAGAAGCTGTTTAAATTCCAAACTGACACAATTTTTTACATCTTGCCTTTTCTGTGTTGTATGACGATGGACTCTATTGGTGCTTTTCCACAGGCACCAGGAACCGAGCCGTACCCGAGCCAAAAAGCGCAATATACTGTGGGCCTCTGAGTTCTATCTTGACACACAATCCAAGCTGCCCATGTCCCCTAGGAGTACCAAACAGCTCAGCATTTGAAATAACTTTGATTCAAAGCAAAATTGTAAAGATGCTTGGAGGTTCCGCCATATGTCGCTGTCTGGGGTCAGCACACCACCTCAGCTTGCTACAGTCTTTGTTTTATACCACTTAAGGCTGGTTCATACTTACTGTGGACATGCCACCACCTGCTTGCAGGACATGCACCTGTAATGTAATTTTAGTCACTAAGATGGGGTGCAGGAACCACACTGGGGGGGCCATGCATGAGGGTGCGTACTGCTGGAAAATCAAAACAATGCGGACGGTCCGTTCCGTGACGCAAACGTGCCTCGATCGCTCATTGGCCACGGGAAAGTCAGAAAGTCAGAATGAAGATCGGAACAAAGACTGTACATAAACACGTTTTCTACCCTCTCTGATCAGGCTGAAGACAAACATGATTAGGGGATTCGAAGAATGGCTGGCGGAGGAAGTCCGGAAATACTGGCCTTGGTATGATTCCTCGCTGCAGGATTATAAAGACTCCCAGATGGCTGCAAGCTAAAATAAAAAACATGCTTATAAGTCCAACGCCATATACCTGTCTGTGTCCTTGCATATTATTA
This sequence comes from Mormyrus iriodes, assembly GCA_011763525.2. NCBI lineage: Eukaryota > Metazoa > Chordata > Actinopteri > Osteoglossiformes > Mormyridae > Mormyrus > Mormyrus iriodes. The sequence continues at coordinate 11,038,223 of JAAGVU020000078.1, read as the reverse complement.
GTACATAATGCATGGTTAGTTTCAGTAAAATACTTATTTTAAATACAGGCAGTCCCCGGCTTAAGGACGCCCAACTTGTGGAAAACTTGTACTTCCGACCAGGCTGCCATAAAGCCTATTATATTAAAAATTTGGATTAATTACAATGTGTTTGTGATGCTCAAGAACAAGTTGTGCAGCTTCAGCGGTTCGTTGGCTCCTGGTGCAGTACAGTATGGTAGATAGTTACTTTCATTATTACTGTATAATTATTATCATTATTATGTACTGTATTATTATTTTTCCGACTTGCCTTCAAATTCAGCTTAAAGACTGACTTAGATAACTGGGGTCTGCCTGTACAACTTCACTGCCACACGTCATAAACGAGCAGTTTTGCTCTACAATGCTACCCCAGGCCTGGCATCAAAGCGCGCGGTTATCTAGCGCATTGGCACAAGAGGTCTGAGCATCCAGGAACACAGATGGCGTGGCGTGGCCGCATCCGCACTAAGTATGAACCAGACCTTACTCAGTTTTAGTGTTGAGCTCGAGGTCAATGTGAGAGGGGGAGGGGCTATTGAGATATCCAGCCAATAAGATGACTCCTCCTGCATGGAGCTGGTCCTGCAGTTCAGCGCAAGTTCCCTTATGAGCTAGACTGTCCAGGAGTTACTGGCTGTATACTTTCAACATATTAAAGATCAGCTCTCACAATGTCCAGCTCATACATCATAATTCCAGACGGCTGAGAGCACTTTGCAGCTGCGGAGATCTTTACGACACCAGAAAGGGGGAAATGCCCCGTTTTTATTTATTTCCAAGTTCATTAAGGCTGAGACCCTTTTTCTCCCACACCAACCATTCATTTCGTTCCAAATCATAACCTCTGCAGTTTCTCCTGTCTGTCCAATTTCAGTTTGATGTAGAGTGTCTGAGCACTTCTGGCTGGTGGGCCCATTTCCTGCAAAGTGTCAAAGCTTTTCTGATGGCAGAGTTTCAGTCTGAATGATTGTGTTTACCTTGGCGGAAGGGTCATTAAAACGAGCGGGAGGAGCGTCATTATAAACACGTCACGAATGTTTCCAGCCTGCACCGTGGAAATATCTGCCTCGACGGCATTTGTTAACATTCAGAGAACAAGTAGCAAGTCAGGGCGTAAACATAACACTCAGCTCACTTCCAAAAATAAATTATGGAATGATAACAAGAGCGGGCAAGACTTCCTGTTTTACGGGGGGGAAAGCCAATGGACGGCAGGGGTATCTTCTGGGACTTATGTCAGAGTTAGATATGTTGACCTTCCAAGAAAAACTCTGAGCAACTGGCTTCAAAAGAAACACGGGTAATACACCGCATCTTGGTTTAATGTCAGTATAATGTTTGAGTTTGCTTATTATATACAGCCAGGTCATCAAGATAAACCATCTATTATACAAACTCTACCTCTGACTAAACACAATGTCACAGAATGTCACAAAGGCAGCTTTCTGGTGTCTAACTGTGACGAGCCAGTGTCACGCAGCCATGACAGCTTAGGGCTGCATTAGCGCTCAGCCGGAGGTCCACTTAGGCCGCGTAGAGTGGACAGCTCACACTTACAAAGGTCCCCTAGAGTGTCCTTCCCCAGCAGATAACCAGGGCGGGGGCCTGTTTGTCAAGGCAACGAAGTTGAGTTGGGGTAATTAGGGTGGAGGAGGGGGGGACTGGTGTCCCAGACATCACCTGAAACTGATTAACAGATTGATGGAAAATAAAAATGGAGGTGGGGGGGTTGGCCTTGCAGTTCTTGGGAGAACAAGGACAGGGGTAAAGGATGGGATGGGGGAGGGAGCGTCAGGTAGAGTATAAACTGCAGTAGGAGATGCAAAAGGAATGAAATATATGAATAAGAACATCATCAGGAATACAGTAAGAGGAGAAGCACTCGGCATTTGAAACATATTATTGCCGTTGTGTTACGCATTAAGACATTATGTTAGTGACTGCGCAAGTTGATGCAATCACAAATACGGAGTAAACAATATATAAAAGAAGTAAACTATATAAAAGTAAACAAAATGCATATAAAAGTAGCAAAGTTTAAGAAATTAATTATAAAGAGACAGACTATGTAAACGATAACACAATGCAGGAGTGACGAGCTGCGACTTGTCCGAGGATATCGCACATCAGACAGTCAGCTCCATGATACTGCAACAGCACACTATTGTACAGTAAGTATAGGTAGCGATAAGAACTTCTATAGATTAACCATATTTTTACAACCTTCTATTAGACTTTAGAGATCCTGTTCACTTTCTTTTGTGTAGTTTTCAGAAAATGATTATATTGGTGTCTGCGGGAATTTCCTGTTGCACGTCACTTAATAATCGATACTCGATATCAAACTATTACTTATCCCACGTGACGCTGCGCCTGTGGGAACCGCATGGCAGGCGTGGAGCAGGCCGCACTCCTGCCGCGATTAAAGGCGTACCTGCGACTGGGTAGCGAGCCGAAGGTAAGCATCCTGATGTGACGCCTGGCCTTATCTTAGGTTATAAATCAGGCCTAATTACTCTGGCCTCAATACACATGCAGTGTCACACTGGGGGCTTTAAGGCTAGTTTACTGTTTCATGCAAGTATTTCTCAAAATTGAAATGTCCATTTTGAAAGAATATTGTTCCTAATATTAAATAGCAATACAACAACCAGAAATGACTTGCTTTAACATGATCTAAAGACAGCTCCTAGATTAATGAGATTAATGTAGCCTGAACTACACATAAAAAACAGATATACTGACAATAAAATTACAGGGCTGTCCTATTCTGACTGTGAATATGCAACTGTCAGTACTGTTTTAGGCCTGTTGAATTCTGGGGATCTATGAAAAACCAGCGCAGACTGCATTCATCAGTAAAGGCCTCCAGTAACGCTGGGATAAGTCATTTAAAAACCCTCTGAGACATACAATTAATTAAAACAGGCATTTATGAACCCCCCACCCCACCACCACCACCACCACAAGCAGAGGAGAGACGTATATTAGCTAAACTCAGTGTTATTCCATTAATTTATGTCCTTTAAGGCAATAAACACAGTTCAGATACTAATAAAAATTGGTGTCTCCTGGCTCAGATACCTGCTGGAGTCAATAGCACATTGACCGTGCGCTTCAGTCTTAAACAGGCTGCGTTAGATTACATTATTCTCTAATAGAGGGCACTGAGCGTTAATAAGATTTTTTTTAAGAAATAGATGTTGGCAGGAAATTGAAAGTCTTTGAAATGTTCTTACACTGTCCGGTTTGGAGAGGCAATAACTGAAACCGACACACACGTCTCACACGTCGGAGACTCGGGGGAGGAGGGGTGGGTGGACAGTATGGCAGCAGATTTCTGCACAGATGCCGTAATTCCATTAGCGTCGTTTCGGAGCGGGAATGTCGGGGATGTATGCAACCCGACTCCAGGCGATCCCAGCCATGAGGACAGTTGGCGACCGGAGGAGAGATGTATCTGTCCGTTAATCAATAGGCCTACTGGCGGAGCAGTGAACATCTTTCTGTTTGCTCGTGGCCCCTTGACCGTACACCTGTTCACTTTTTCACCTGGGGATTGGGAGTTGTAGGCGGGTGTTTTTGTGGGTGGGGGTGTCAAACGACCACTGTTGTTTTTCTAGCTCTCTGCAGTAATGGGCCAGTGAATAAACATTGTTTTGCACAAATCCGTGCGCTTGTGCGTGACTGACAGAATGCAAGCCCGCCCCAGTATCTTTGTAGCCATGTTATCGATTACGGCTCAGCAATCAAATTTATATATGAAATTCGCAAAGGTTTGTTTTCAAGTCTCCCAAGTAACTGGTATTAAAAATCCACGCAAACTGTACACTGGGAGACAATATCCAACTTCACTGGGCACTTGCTTTCAATCCCAGAATAAACAGCAGAGCGACATTACTCAGTAACTACCGCTGTAAGCCGTCATTTGTGTTCGTGCACATCCTTTTTACTGAATTAAATATTTTTAAAGGCGGGTGCGTTTCTTTTCATTCTTCCCTTTTTTTTTACAAACTTCTTGTTCATGCACTGCACTAATTACCCCCCCCCGTGAATCCCAATGCCCCGCGTTAAATGGATCATCAGCACCTCAATTAAAACAAACAGCCCATTCTTAGGCGGACACAACCCCCCACCATGTGCTAAACACAAAAAAATTATCCGGCCCGGGGGGGATCCCTCCACCCGATTGTGACAAAGGAGCATTTAGGCTCTAAATTCTGCAGATACAATTTATGCGCAAAGTACTTAAGCTCGCATGTAAACAATGACTTACATACTCTAAGAACCAACAGTATCCAAAAATTAATTGGTGATAATATTTCTGAAGGTGTCCAAAGACCCCCGCGGTTCGTCGATATTTTTGACAGTGCAAAACACTTAACTTAATTAGTTAAAGATTAGCGAATAGCCACAGAACAAACAAAGCCAGAGGAAACACCTTCCCGAAACACTTGGTTTGAGTTAGGCACCACGCCTCTCCGCTCCAGTAAGCCAGGAAGGGGGAGTGCCATCGCCGCCTCTCGTATAAATATGCAAACCACCGTCCTGCTTCAGTTTAACGCATGCTGTGAACGGTGATTTGGACGGGTATAGCAGCGGCAGATAGGGCTGTTAAGACAGGCAATGTTGATGCGCGTAGATGCACCCGATCGCCTCTGAACAGTCCGCAAGCCGGCCAGAAGATGATCCCAGCTAGGAGTCTACAGCCATTTTGACTATACGTCTGGAGATCACGGTTTTGTTAGGCTGCCCTGCAACAAACTACACGCCGTGAGTAAACTGCTCGCAGATCCAAGTCGGAGAGACATGTGTTTGCAAAGCGGAGTGTGACTGGAGTCGGTTCACGCTCGCCGTAGTTTAATTAGCGGACTGGAGATCGCTTAAAGCGGTTAAAGCATGGGGTGTTACCTGTTTCGGATCTACCTGCTTCTCGTGCTGGTCGTTTTACAAAGATCGATTTGGATCACAGCGAAGGAGATTACTTGCCAAGAAATCTCCGTGCCCCTGTGCAAAGGAATCGGTTATAACTACACTTACATGCCCAACCAGTTTAATCACGATACGCAGGATGAAGCCGGTCTGGAAGTGCACCAGTTCTGGCCTCTGGTGGAAATCCAGTGCTCTCCAGACCTTAAGTTCTTCCTTTGCAGCATGTACACACCGATTTGTTTGGAGGACTACAAGAAACCTTTGCCCCCCTGCAGAAGCGTGTGCGAAAGGGCTCGGGCGGGGTGCGCACCCCTCATGAGGCAATACGGCTTCCCCTGGCCAGATAGGATGAGATGCGACCTCCTGCCGGTGCAGGGCAATCCGGACAAGTTGTGCATGGACTACAATAGGAGCGAGACCACCACAGTGTCGCCGATCGTGTCCAAGCCGACTAACTATCCGGCGAGACCGCTTAACCCGCGCAAAAACAAGAATGGGCTGGGTCGACCCAGCGACAAGCAGAAGAGTCCAGTATCAGCCTGCGAGCCGGGGTGCCAGTGCCGCGCTCCCATGGTGTCGGTGAGCAATGATCGCCACCCCCTTTACAGCCGGGTAAAAACGGGGGGGATCCCCAACTGTGCAATGCCTTGCCAAAATCCATATTTTACTCAGGAGGAGAGAACTTTTACTGCGTTTTGGATCGGACTGTGGTCAGTTCTGTGCTTCATTTCCACCTTCGCGACCGTCGCTACCTTTCTGATCGACATGGAGCGCTTCAAGTACCCGGAGAGACCCATCATATTCCTGTCGGCTTGTTACATGTTTGTGTCAGTCGGATACATCGTGCGGTTGATCGCCGGGCACGACCGAGTGGCCTGCGACCGGGACGGTGACTTGGAACACATCCTCTACGAGAGCACCGGCCCGGCACTCTGCACCGTCGTCTTTTTGCTTATCTATTTCTTCGGAATGGCCAGCTCGATCTGGTGGGTCATCCTGTCCCTGACCTGGTTCCTGGCCGCCGGCATGAAGTGGGGTAACGAGGCCATCGCCGGATACTCGCAGTATTTCCACCTCGCTGCATGGCTCATCCCGAGCATGAAGTCCATCGCTGTTCTGGCCCTGAGCTCAGTGGACGGGGACCCGGTGGCCGGTGTCTGTTATGTGGGTAATCAGAATCTGGATAACCTAAGGGGCTTCGTCCTGGCGCCGCTGGTTATATATTTATTTATTGGAACCATGTTCCTGTTGGCAGGATTTGTATCTTTGTTTAGGATCCGGAGTGTTATTAAACAGGGAGGAACGAAAACGGACAAGCTGGAGAAGCTGATGATCCGAATAGGAGTTTTCACGGTGCTCTACACCGTCCCGGCCACCGTTATAGTTGCGTGTTATTTTTATGAACAGCACAACCGCCTGAGCTGGGAGATCAGCCACAACTGTTCCTGCCTGCCGGAACAGAAGCCGCACTACGCCGTCTTCATGCTGAAGTATTTCATGTGCCTGCTGGTGGGGATCACATCGGGGGCCTGGGTCTGGTCCGGGAAGACGCTGGAGTCCTGGCGGAGTTTCTGCACCGGCTGCTGCTGGGGCAGCAAAGGCACCGGCGGTTCCATGTACAGCGATGTCAGTACGGGACTGACCTGGCGCTCGGGCACCGCCAGCTCGGTGTCCTTCCCTAAACAGATGCCCTTATCTCGGGTTTGACGAGAGCAACCGGCACAGACATTCATAGACAACTGTTTTTATTTCTCCAAAAGTTTGCTGTCCCTTTTTCTTGGAGAATGCTCCGTCTTCTGGACAACTGCGCCCACTCATTTACGCAGGCGGTCTAACTGACTCCTCTCCGCGTAAAAGATTCAAGCCAGCCTTAATGTCTTATACGGGTTTAATTCCAAATGTATTTATACGGGTTATCTATAAAATTGTACATTGTGTGAATATGAAAAAATAACTGTACATTTGTATAAACCTTTTGTTAGGAAAGCATTTTATTTTGAGAATAAAAGGCACACTACGACTTGGGTTATGTCATTGATTTACTTTGCACGATACTATTAGCGGGATTGTATTAGGCCTATAACTCGGTGGTCCCCGTGTGCTTTCCCAATGTTTCGAAATGCAAACTAATACATCCAAAATCAGGCTTCCACATAAGAAACTAACGTAGATCTGTTCAGCTGACAGCCTGTACGGGATATCGGCAAGTGCGGTCTTTGGTAGAATGAATTGAGGAAAAGGCTGTTCAGTTTTGTGGAAACTGCAGGGAATGGTCAACATTGTGATGCAGTTTAAAATCCAATGGAGATGGTCTATTTTCCTAGTAACAAAACTTTTTTTGGGAGCAGTAAAAGTAATTACTGTTTTTAAGGTGTGAGTGTGTGTGCAAAAGAGAAGTGAACTTTTACAGTGTGCTTAAGGGCCAATGGCTGTTATTGACTATCGAAAGTATATGGGGGAAAATCTGGTTGTACGCTGGGCATTGATTTTAAGACTGATTCAATGCTTTCTTTTACCTTGCACCTTAAGGTCCGTGAAATTGATCATTTCCGCCCAGTTTAAGGTCCTCATATAAATATGGGGGTTAATTATTTAATGTGTTAGCAATTTGGTAATTAGTAATACTCCAGATAATTCTGTAATGAGCTGCTTATTGTGGCGCTCTCATTTCGCCGAACTCTAACTGTAGTTCCCCGGTGTTTTGTGTTTGAAATGTTTAGTCAGTCTGACGTAATTTGGCAGTGTTCATGTTTGTAATGGTTTAAGACATCGTTGCAAGGATACTGATTCTTCTACCTCCAGTTAATTGGCATTGATCAGTTTAAGCATTTGTCTGCATAATATATTAGTCAAGTGTCGTGTTTGCTTAGTTTGGACACTTCAGCGACCTATTAATTTTATTCGGGATAGCGGTCAAACGAACTGGGCATGACAGTTGAAATTTATACTCGATAAACTAAACTGCTGTTTTTTATAATATGAATTATATTGGGCCTAGTGTTTACTGGAGTTTAAGTCTGGACGTGGAATTTTAGAGAGAAATCATGCATGGCCATACTGCCACCTAGCGGCAAAAGAGGAAATTGCCACTAATTTGTTATCTGTGTTGTTTTGGGTAAATGTCACCTATTTCAGGTATTGATTTTTTTTGGGAGGGGGAGGATCCTCTTAGGTGGTAGCTTTGGGTTGTATTCGAGTGTCAAACGAAAATAAACGTGCAGAAATGAAACGCTGGATACGTCACAAGTTCAACGCTTAGGCTCCTAGCTCAGAAATTTTATTTTATTGTGAACACGTCAGCAATGAAATTCTAATGAAAGAACCCGACTACTGGAAATCATGTCCTCTGAGTCTTTATCTGCGACTTTTGAACTGTTTAATTCAACAAAAGATGCGTCCCAAGAATAATGTAAATTTTTTTGTTTTGAAATGCGGTAAGAAGATAATGGGAGAGATGATGGCCATTTATGAAACCTAAGGAAGGTTTCCTGTGAATAGCATGTTCTTCGTCTTTTTAACAGTCTTGCGGAAATGTGAACTTGAGGGTGATTTTCGCTGCCCTGACCCGAAATGCCTTCCTTGCTTCGTGCATCATAAATCCCGCTAATTTTCAGGGCTGGTTGCCAGTGTTGCGTCACGGCTATAGGTTCAACAGGGCAGTTGGGTAACTTTTATATGAAAACGGCAAATTTTCAAGAAATAAATCTAAGGTGTCAGCGGTCATAATCCTCCGCCGGTGCTTTGGGATTGTCTTCTCAACTGGCACGTACTATTCACGGAGAGGTTTAATTACTCCTGCAGCCACACTCAGTAGTTAATGCCTACGTCAGCAGCAGCACTCTGGGCTAATGTAATGGAGAATGACGTAATAGTCATGTTATGATCAAACGGCAGGCTCTGTGCAACTTTCGGTCAGGAGTCCCGGCCACAGTAATTATAAAACATAAGAACACGGTGATCTTCGACAGTGATTTATTTCGTAAAATGCTTATTCCAACTTAAATTTTAGTATTTGGTTTATTAGCAGTGTTTACAAACAACGCATTATTAAGCAGAGCAGCAGGTTACTAAACTTATACGGGGCTACAGAATGGAGGTAGGCGTGACGTAAGGTGGTAATGTGCCGTATATTTACTCAGCTTGTAAAAACGATATGAAGTTGTGTAGTACGTCTCGTTCAGTGGACGTCCACGAAATTTGTTAGTTTTACGGATTTAGGGATAAAGTAATTTTCCCAGTTCGTTTGACTGCGTTTTTGGGAGTGGAAATTCGACACTGTCATTTAGTGCTGAAATAATAATAAATGGGCGAAGTCATAGCAGATTCCTGCAGTTTAAATTGTTTCCAGTGGAACCTAATACGTTTAACAGTACTTCAGCAAGAAGGATAGCATTAATAGAGGTCCAAAGCATTTGCAATTGGAAAAAACACCCTGTAAATCACTTTCAGTAGTATTTGAATGAATAGAGGTTCTGATCAATATGGTGAAGTGGAACTTCATCACTTTGTGTTTAAAATGTATGCTGAGTTCAGCTATTATGACACAGAGCATCTGCTGGGTTTTAAGGGGACAAAAACCTGTTCTGTAAATGCCAGCTCTATGCACTTAAAGGATGACACCCTCATATCACTGGGCATCGCTGATGTCCTTGCCCCGAATTGGACTGTCTTGGGGCCCTTGGTTCAGGTATGTGACTGAGCCTTGAGAACACCTTCTTGCTTTCATCAGCTTAAAAAGGGTGGGGCATCATCACAGTGGATGGAGAAGTTGCTTGATGAGTATTTTTGGAAACGGCATGTGTGTGTAACTTGATAGTGTTGTAGGGTAGATGGACCGGGAGCCTACCCAGACCAACGCAGTGTCAACCGGCGCGTTTTCAGCTTCAGGGAACCTAATGGCTGTTCAAAGTCACTTTCATAGTTTGTAGCTCCTCCGTTTTACACAGCAGGATGTTTAAATAACGATTCTGGACCAGCTTAACGCCTGGGAACGTGAATCTGGGAACCTTTTTTAGAATTTAAGCTATGATCATGACGCCACCTACAGCTTGTATGTGACCTGCGGCAAATCCCATTTTCCGAGTGTGTGCATGTCACCGTCCGCAGTAAGTATGTTGCATTGTTGTTTTAAGATGAGGTGAATATGACTGCAGTTTATCACCACCACGAACGGGGAATACACAAAGTCCAGTGTTCTGCTCCTACTCTACCTCATACCCAGGCTCTTCTCCCTGGTTTCTTACTGTCCTCTGACTTCGGGTCATCCCCCAAGTTGCCGTGGAGCAGTCTGGAGCTGTCGGCTCCCCCTGGTGGATCCCATATTGGTTTCGGGGGCAGCGGTGACCTCGGGTGTGGAGAGCAGGCGCGTTGCAGAGGTGGTGGCTTGACATGGGTTCTGGAACAAAGTCTGACCGCGCTGCTGTCTCTCTCTGCCCCGTTGTCTTCCAAGATCTGGGTGTCGCTGTTGGCCAGGCTGGGCAAGCTGTGGGGGTCGGGTGTGGTGTCAGTCTCCTCCAGGCACAAAGAGGCCCCCCCGTCTGTGCTGTCCGGGTCGGCTACCCTCTCAGCCCCGTGCCGGAGTCTCGCCAACCACCTGATGGCGCAGATGAGGTCGACAGCGTTCACGAGGAGGCACAGTGCGCTGATGGCCAGCATGAAGTTCAGCATCACGGTCTTCTCTGTGGGCTTGGAAACATAGCACTCCACCATGGAGGTGCAGGGACCCTCGTAGCACAGGAAGCTTTTTGGGATGGACAGACCGAACAGAAAGTAGTGGCCCACACCAAAGGCCGCTTCCAGGGCGATCCGCGTCGACACATGGATCATGTACGCCAGCGTGAGAGCACGGCACCTCCTTCCGCCTGCCACCAGGGCGGCGCCATTTCCTGGCATGTCTTTCAGGAAGATATCCCGATTGACCCTGAGTGGCCAGGGCTCTCTGTCTTGCTCTGAGGCATTGTTTGCAGAAGCAAGGCTTGACACAACCCTGTGGACGACGAAGACCACATAGAGGGCATACGGTAGGCAGAGTGCAAGAACTTGCAGCAGCCAGAAGCGGAGCAGGGAGATGGGGGCAAACGCATCATAGCAGGCGCTTGAGCAGCCCGGCTGGATGGTGCTACAAGCAAAGCTCTCGCGCTCGTCCTCGTACAGCGGGAAGCCGGTGAGCAGCAGCATCAGGACCCTCAGCAGGACCATCAGGATCAGCCAGATCTTCCCTGCAAGCCGACCAGAATGTGTTACAGCGCTTCAAGCATGTGAGCACTCAGGTCCAGGGCTGGGACATGTGCAGATTCTGTTTCATGCCATGGCTGATTTTGTTCAGCTGCTTACTTAACAGTGCTGAGCCTTTTTATGGTGCTGGAGAGCTCAGCCTGCTCATCAGTCAAGTCAACCATTTAGGATATACTGCCCCCCAAAGGAAAAACACAGTAACTGCATATTTTGTACATGTTTTAGTTCAGCTAGGCTCAGTTTGGAAAAAAGAAAAACATTTACTTACCTACCTACCATACATACGGGTGGTTTGGCAAAAAAATTTGTCCTTTTTCTCAACTTGTCAGCATAGTTTGTGTTTTGATTTTCTATGGTAGTGTAAAGTCTAATGATAAGTATCGCTGGAGAGAGCCTCGCGGCCAGAGCCTACACAGCAACTCGGGACATAGTAACCCAATAAGCAGCTAATTTTATCAGGTCAGAAATGAGGGCCGCTAGCGCCCATGCTAATGAGTAGCTGACTGCGAAAGTGTCCTCCAATTAAATCAAGCTGCCGCTATCGGTGAAAATGTCAATTTCTTTGGACCAGAGTTTTTGCTAAGCGATGAACTGATCTTTTTGCAATTACATTTTTTTTCTAGTCATGCATTCTGTCAGATCGTGAGATCTGTATTCCGAAGTTCTGAGTGAGTGTAGCTTACAACGCGGCAGTAAGCCAGAGCCATACACAGCACCCACCTGCCAGGGAGACGTTGCGATTGAGTGCGATGAAGACCACCTCGACTGCGTTCCACCTCCCCATCGCTGTAATGCACCTCACCGAGAGGGGAGGCAGGAGGACACCCACGTCGTGCCTGAGATGGCAGACCTGTGTTTGCGTGAGGGGCAAAGTTCCAGCACCGGCCACCGTGGCCCCCCGCCCCTGTCCTAGTGTGACCAGAGCAGCCCTCAGCATTATTTCCCCCCACCTTCCTCGAGGAACAACTGTGGTCAGACAACAGACATCAGCAGGAGGTGTGAGCTTCAGTGTGCTATTTTTGCCTGGGGGTGGGGGTGACAGGGAGCAGGCAGGTTGCCTTGGCATTGCTGAGATGTTTGAGTTGGCACGCTCTCACCCCCCATCATCTGTGCCAGGTGGATGGGCCCAGATTGTCGTTTCATGACTGGGATGCATCTCGGATTAGAAGATTAAAATCTTTTGTCCCAGACACTTGCAGTGCAAACAAGCACATTCAGGAATAATGGTGTATTAAAAGTATTTAACTGGTGTTTGGGTTTTTTATCCTTCTCACTGTACAATGGTAGGGGTCCTCAAAGGGGGCTTCTTCTGGTACCCTTAGACTAACAAATCATCAGAGGTGGGTAATTCAGGTCCAGAGAGTAGAAGTCCAATCCAACATTTTGTTTCAACAAACCAGTTGAGCGTAAAGAGTCACAATTATAGAGTACTCAACTCGTTGGTTGAAACAAAACCTTCTGTTTGGATTTTTACTCTCTCGACCTGGATTACCAACCTCTACAAATCATTAAGTGATGTGATGCTGATTTATGAGGAGTAGTGCTGCAGTCGGACTTCAGTGCTATAGAATAAGACGTGGGTGGGTGTTGAAGTCAGGAAAAAAAAAAGACTTTAAATCAATACACAAATGCGACAACACTTGTGGAAAATTTGGAAAAGATTTTATTAAAAACGTCATTTAGCATTCCTTTCCACTGACCACAGATCGGTTAAATCTCTGATTGCGATGAGCAACGTCTCCAACAGAACGGTCCGCTTCTACTTCGGTTAAGTGATGTTTTGGAACGCGGCACGGCACGTGAAACAGGACGGGACACTTCCCACAGAATGAAGGAATACAGGTCACTGTATATAGCCAGTTATTTGACAAGAAAAGCTCCGTTTGTTGTTTAAAATGTTTATTTCTTCTGCACGTTTGTCAACATTGCTTTGTGGAACGATTGGTAAAATTGACGGGACATGCACTCCGGGTCTAGGAAAGAATGTAACTAGCATGAAAGTCCAATCAACAGAAATAAAGTGTTTTTGAATTGTGTTTGGCAAGATGAACATATCCCAACCGCATCAGCAATCAAGGTAATCATATAAAAATTAACAAAATAATAATAATAATAATAATAAACTATAGAATTTACATGTACAGCAGTCTCATTGACACAGGAAAGAACCAACACAACCAACAGTTAAACAGCCACCCCCCCGCCCCCCCACCCCCAACCCCCCAACAAAAAACAACAACAAAAACCAAAAAAAAAAAAACAATAAAAAAAAAAAAAAAAATTTACATAAAAAACAGCCTCATTAACACAGAAAAAAACAAAAACACCAAACAGTAAAAAACCCCCCCCCCCCCCCCCCCAAAAAACTTAATTCATTAAAAAATCCTTTAAAGAAAACTATTCAGAGGTAGAATCCAGTGCACAATTTCAGCCCGACACTGGCAATGCAAGACTGTTAGAGTTTATAATCTGAACATAAATAATATACATCTTCCTCCGTGGTTGGCGCAGTGGCTCGGGGGGAGACCCTGTGATGTCATAGTTCCTGGGGAGAGTCCCATTCCCGCCTCTGCTTTGCGTGTGGAGCATACACGCTTCCTCGTCGTCTTACAGGTTCCTCTCCTCCATTGCGTTTAGCTGGACGCCCCGTATTTTGCCTTTAGCGTGTGTGACTGTGGGAGTGTCCCCAGCGATGACCTGACCTCCCATCCAGGGTGTCCCCCCACCCTGTATCCCGGGGCAGGCTGCAGACACACCACCATCCTGCATTGGATAAGCGCTTCAGGGGAAATTGATAGAGCAGTACATTTCTACAGGCCACGTGCATCCATCGGTTGCTATAGTTACCTGTGAGCTACATCAATCGGGCCACTCGTACTTTGTATCATCGTTCAATCAGCACCGGAATATCTAATTAGAGTACATGCAAGTCGAGTTCCACTGTGGGGCAATAATATCGGGAAGGGCGCTATATAAAATGAAAAAATGGGACTGTTGACTCGGCAAGCAACGGTCAGGTCCCAAGCCTGTTTCAAATATCACACCTGCTGCAGGTCCCTGCTTGGATATCAAGACTGTTTCCCCAGTGTTCTGCCTTAAGAGTCACTCGCTATATGAGAAGTTAAGCTGAAAGCTCCAGGAAGACTCTCTCAATCCAACAACCTGCCCCCGTCATTCCAACTCTCGTCACTTCACACGCCATCCAGCTAGCAACATGTGCTTCAAACGGACAGAGGAACCGCTATCTTACAACAAACACATCATAATACTTTTTTCAGGATTGTTAAAATAGCCATGACAATACAACATAAGCATGACCAGGCTGTGATGTTTAGTAAACCAGACATATGACATGTAATAACTATGCGAGTAACTAAGGTCATGAACTAAGAATGTACATTCTGTATCAGCGTGATTACAGCAACTCAAACCCTGATATCATGCTAATGGCTTTTTTCTCCACCTCCCTTTTGGAACACAAATATTAATTATGATGTTTTCATACAGTTGTGAAAATTAGTTCGGTCACTTGATCCACGCTTTGTGACTCACGAAATGAAAAAGAAACTAAAAGTAACGTTAAACACAAGCAAACAAAATCTGAAACAGCCGTGGGAAGCAGACAGCTATACAAAATGAAAACATTACTAATATCAAACAGAGAATTGGCTTCCCAACCTACTCCTGTCTTAATTACGGACATTTCCAATCATTTTTGTAATTCATTCAGCCCATATTTAAAATTGTTTGGTTGAATCATCAAGGAATATGAAACAGAATCAGTTAATGATCAAAGAAACAGATGATTTTCTTTACATATTTAATAAATTAATATTTAACTTAATGTCTTTCAGAGCGTTTAATATCTCATCACATGGTACAAAACAAAAGGCAATGCTTCTTATTTTTACAAACAGATGATGTTACTTAATGTAGAAACCTGTTCAAACTCATGGGACCTCACAGTTGGCCCCTAAAGTACTGATCGCCTATCTGCTTTTGTCCTCAAACTGGCCCAGCAAACGCTGATGTAGTACAGTCACATGATCAGCAACATGCACAATGATTGGCTGAAACCCCAACTGCTTCACCTTCATTGCTATCCTCTTTAATGTGGACGGTAAACCCCTACAGGCATTACAGTGGCTTCAAAACAGTTGCTACTACAGCCCAACTGAAGTCTCTGCTTCTTGAGACTCCATATGTTCTGGGAGTGACCATCCTGCCCATTTCCAGACCGTTTAAGTCCTACTTTTCCATCCATAATTAAACCTATGGAGCTTCCAGGTTGGGTTCTGGATCACAGATACGGCGCTTCCCCCACAGGGGAGTGGATGGTAAGGAAGGCAGTGCTTGACAATGTCATGCTAACAGCGCTAGTCCGTAAGCATGTGGAGTGGGTCGTTAACATGGAGGATAGCTGGCAAATAGCTGTACTGACATCCTTGTCCCCTAAATCCATCCCTCACATACAAACAGATTCACATCCAGCGGACAGACAGTCACTGACACAGAGGCACACAGTCAATGATCCCTAACCTCAAACTGCAATGAAAAAAATTAAAACAGAGAAATAAAAACTGATGAGTGATGTGAAGTTTTGGCACGGTTTCATTTTTTTTTTTTTACCATAAAAAAAACCTGTCTGCACACAGGTGTGGTCATAAATGCCAGCGTACAAAACCAGTAAAGAACATGATGCTGACAGGGTATGTGCCCACAAATGCACACGTCTATTGGCAAAACAGGAATGTAAGGAATGTGGGAGGGGGGTGACGTGGGTAACCACCTACTGCCTGGAAATGCTTGTGTCTGCTGGTCGATGAGGGATATCGCCACACTCACACACAGAAGTGCATTATGGTCCATGAAATAAGTCACCCTAGACTGGCATTTTAGTCTCTGTTAGGGGCACATTATGGAGGGTCCCCCTGGTGAACCTTGCCATGGGAACAGGAACAAAAGTCCAAAGGTTCTCCAGATAGCGACCATTACCTGACAAGAACATCTAATCACCTCACTGGAATCAATTATTCATAACTTAACAGTAATTAACTGAAAAGCTATTGCAAGATGGTTTTGTAAGCACCTTGAAATGCTCAGACCCCTTCATATTAAACAGGAGTAATTCAACTTGAAAAATGGCAATTGAGACTAAAATAGACCTTTTTGTTTCCTTTGTCATTTAAAAGAAGGCAGAGGGAAAACAAGCACTGGGACAGCTGGAAAGACTCGCCCCTTCCTGTGCTTATGAGGGGAACTGGCTCAAACGAGCGAATCAAAACTCACGGGACCCATCCAGACATTGCAACCCTATTCATTGCTTCATTGTTGGTAGCATACTTTGCCCAATTTGCACATTCACTCACTGTAACGGCCAGACATGGCAACCCAGGGAGAAGGCGTGACAAACACAATCGGAAAGAAACACACAATGGCCCCACTTCTCTTCAGTGTCTTGTCTCCTCCAGGATCATTGTAAGACCCAATAAGATCCCTTTAAAATCCCAGTAAGATCCCAGGTGGGACCAAGCAGAGGCACTGTGGACACATCAACCCCAGACTTTGAAAAAGGTGACCGTTTCTCCAAGTGAGACCCGGGCAGGTCGTATGGGTCCGGTGGCTTTGGGGGGGTGGCCCCCCCCATCCTGGCACTGTTAGGATATGATGGCGGGGGCCCACCGGACCACGCTGAGGTGGTCTGCGCTCATTGACCTCTTCTTTGCCACTTTGCGGGAGTCCCTGTGCTTATCCTCGCACAGCCTGGATATCGCCTTATGTAAGAGTGATAAAAGAATATAAAAGAACATATAAAAGGTGTTAACAACACACAGGGGACAGATTTAGGCCACTTATCTCTGACACAATTTATCAAAACGATCCAAAATGTAACATTTTATTAATTTTGCTCCCAGATTCCACCAACTGTCTCTCTTCTACACGTATGTAAGACCCAATAAGATCCCTTTAAAATCCCAGTAAGATCCCAGGTGGGACCAAGCAGAGGCACTGTGGACACATCAACCCCAGACTGAGTGTTTGGTTGCAGGGCTGTTATTTATTATTACTAATGTTTATCCATGTTCCATAGTTATTTTTTATCATGTTATTTACTGTATTATGGAGCAAAACTAGTTCTTGTAGTCTGAAGCTGGCATGTAACTGTTCATGGCAAAAGTCTGAGGTTTGGGGAGGGGGGGGGCAGCCTGGCGGCTTTGGCAGGTTAATGAGCGCCATGTGCGGCGTGCCTTACCGACGGTTCCACCCCCAGGCCTTAAATGAGATTCTGACCTACTGACCCCTCATTCATCTAGAATCCACAAACCTTGGCATGTGGGCATTGCAAACATTTCTCAGGCTGCAGACACACGCGACAACTGAGGCAACAAAGATAGCATGAGGGTGTATAATTATAGGAGTCAAGGGTGCAGGGGGACCTGGGGCCAGCGCTGCACTTAGGGATGATAAACAGATAATAATTCAGTCACATGAATAGTTACATGACATTTGTGTATGCATGTCTCATGTCTGATTGCCACGTTACATACTTCCCACCAATAAGAAGTCTGGGATGGTCAGAATCTTAGTTTAAGATTCTGTACATAAATTTCCCAAACTGGGGAGCAGTGTGAAAACCCATAGGAGGTTGTCATGGTGACGCCCATGCTTCACTAAAGGTTCCCATTAGCAACTTACATAGTTGGAACCATTTCAGCTGTTTTTGGGAAATATACCCCTTTAGGATGCTGACAATACAATGACTGATGACAACAGTAGGTGGAACAAGGTGACAGCCGATCGGCTCACCTCCAGCTTCTGGGCCTTGTCCCGACTGAGGGGCTCCAAGGGGAAGCCGAGGTTGTTGGCCTCGGACAGGGAACGCAGGTCAAAGTAATACTTGGCGTAGACGCTGGACGGGACGTTGATGTTGAACTGCAGCAACTCCAGAAACTGCCGCTCCAGCTCATTCCTGGCGAGACGTTACCAGAGGAACACACGAGTGAAGCTGGGATGCAGCAAACTGAGGGTCGCTGTTAGATATTAATGCATTAAATGCCAAATGTTGTTAAAGGCCATGGCTGGTTCTGCTCACTGCTTTCTAAGGCAGTAATATGACTTCAGGAGAGAAGTACTGCTGGTACACTAAGAAACAGGACGTGGTTTTCGACGGCCACCTGCCAGGATGATGGTTCTTGGTCGATGTGGTTTGAAGACCAAGCGACAGGTAACCATTGAGGATAGCTCTGTACTCAGTGAGGCGTTCCAGTGTGAAGCAGGCCAGCTAAATTTGGGGCCCAGCATGGGCCAACTAAACACCTTGTCACTACTGCCCCCTGCCCAACGAGTTTGATCATATGACATCTCCTTCACCCCCCCTGCACGTTTTTTAGGCTCGCATGCCCCTGGATTAGATCGATTTCATATTTCGGTGAGACACGAAACCTACATTCCAATATCGTGCCATTTCAAAACACACCTGTCTCCATGACAGACAGTAGAACAGAGTTTCCCAAGCCAGTCCTCAGGACAAATTGGACGAACCCACATTTTTGTTTTATCCCAGCTCCCAGCACACCCGGAAGGCATCCAGAGCTCCTGATTGCTTTGGTCATGTGTTCTGGGAATTGGGATAAAACAAATATGTGGTTCTGTCCAGTGTGTCCCTAGGACTGGTTTGGGAAACACTGTAGCAGAGCTAGATTCCCAGTTTGAATCATTTTTGATGTTTTTGTAATTAAAACAGAATTACCACATTTATCGCTCCCATCAAATAATCAACGAATAAAAGGAGGAAGTGATTATGACAGAGAAGGTCCAATTCCTGCTGAAAGAACAGAGGCGGGACATGGCATAGTGACCCTGCAGCTAGAGTCATGTGACCAGCATCAGCTGCGGACATCAGAAAAACACCAGCGTGTCCATATGCGATGAGGCTAAAATTACGGTAACCTAGGCGATGGAAAACGTCACAGCTATGGCACGTTGTATGATGAAGGGTCTGCAGGAGGATCTCCTTTTGCTGAGTTACCCCGGGGTCAGTGGGGGGGGGGGGTGCAGGGGGGAACCCACATGTCCTCCACGGTGATGTCCTTCAGAATCTGGCAGTAGTCCACATTCCACACGGCCTGGTCATCCCACACCTTGGAGGCCAGCAGGATGGCCCCCAGCACGATGCGCTTCCAGTTCCCGGGGCAGATGTCAATCTCTGCGTATGTCAGCAACCTCTCCAGGTAGACCTGGACCAAGGGGGTGGAAACGGAGATCTCACTGCCACTGCGTGTCCACAGACTCGAACACATAGCTGGCTGATTCTCTTTCAAGCAAAATGCCACCACTTGCAGGAGGAGGAAATCCAGTGAGTCTTCTCTAACCTGAGACCAGAGTCCCTGTGCAAAGTCCCTGTGATCTTAAGCCACCATGGAAATGATGTTTAAATTATGTCTATGTTGGTAAAACTACAATATTATGTCAGTCAAAGTGTCAGCTTGGCGATTTCAGAACTGTCTTTAAGTCACCCCAGTATTTGCAGGAACCATCCAATATACCCATGCAAGTGCATGAGAGTTTTATACTGGGAGGGAGGACACAACGTAATAATTTAAATGTATACGTCTATTTTTGGGTTGCAGGGGTGGGGGGGTGAATGAAGTCTAATTAAATATTGGTGGGTACACATTCCCCTCGTCCCTCCTGGTTCCTACACCTCTGTACCCAAGTATTTGTTGACTTGAACACTACCCCACCTAGCTTGGCTAATCATCACCTCATGAAGTTAATTAACCAATTCAGTTAATCAATTATATGTGAGCTGGTGGTGAAATTTAACAATAACATGAAATGGCTGGAGTGCCCCTGAAGAGAGGTTTGGGAACTGAAGTGGTGTTCATCTAGCCATCCAACAGGATATCAACGACTTATTGGAGAACAAAATAATTTGGTACTTTGTATTGAATTACCTCTATACTTTGCATTTAACAGCCTTCCTGAGGATGTGAGAGGTGCCGAAAATTGAAATTTGCAAACGTAAACTAGAAACTCTATATATTTAGTTTGGCTTATATGTAAAATCTTATATTGTTATGGTTTCAATATTTATACCCATTTTTCATTTCTTATTTGATCCTTTTATTGTTTTTAAAATGATTTTATTATTTTTATTTAATTATGTCTTCTTTTTGTTATGTATAAATTTGGTTTATAAATTTATTTTTAATTACAGCATTTGTGTGCCTGTAAAGCACTTTGAGTTGCATTTCAGTTGTGTGAAAGGTACTATATACATAAAGTTTGACTGATTGATTGAGTTACTTGTACATACTCTGATGTTAAGTAGTGTCTAACCGGGTAAGTTACTGGGTGCTTCCTGAAGGCTGACAATGCCGATCAACATCCCAACTTAAAACTCGTGCACACGCACTCTAACTCGGCACGGTCACTTAATATAAAGTTAATTCCATTATCTCTCCCACTAATATATTCTTTTTACTATTTTTATTCTTTATTAATTTGTATCATTTTATTATTCTGCTTTGTTTTTGTTTTCATTTCACTACACGCTGTACCCGTGTAACTGTGTATGTGACAAATAAACTCATGAATCTTGAATCTACTACAAAAGCAGCCCAGTTACACACACAATGGGAGAGTGTCACCCCCTAGTGGCTGAAGTTAGTGCCGTTACTTACGATAGAAGCCATGAAATCAGGTCCGAGGCTATTAGAATACAACCTTGTATAATCAAAATAATTGATGGAAGGCAGATAACTTTTACTGGCCATTACAGAGGAAGGCATTCTTTAAAATAACATAAACGGTAAGTTTGTAAACTCTACCAAGAAGAGCTGAAACACTGTAACGTTCAATTCATAGCGGTCTTAACTCCATGTAATTATAGCGGTTTAATACCATGTACATTGGAGCAGTTTATTGATATATTTCCAGTTTTCTTTTGTGATAATTGTTCTAGAACTATGCTTGGCACAAACTAAATGAAACCGCTGTCAACACTAAGACAAAGCCGCCCCGCCCGCTCACCAGGGTGACGATGGCGCATTCCGCCGTCAGCTGCGCCGCGCTGAACAGGGTCCGCACGAAACGGTAGATCTGCTTCTGCTCCGGGTCGTGCTTGTCATAATCCGACGGCACTTCCGACTTCTGCAAGCGGAGATGCACATGAGCACAGCGCACGCCCATTAAGTGGCACCGATCCGCGGATGTGAGGGGCATGGATAGTTACCGAGAGGGGGTGCAGTTTTTCGTCAAATATGTCTAGCAGCGTCCTGTCGTCCGTATCTCTGAAAAAAAAAGTAAAAAAAAAAAAGGCACTGATGTGATGCCGTGGAAATTTCCAGACCACAACACACGGATAACCTTAGGGGCAGCAATCTTACCTG
Organism: Mormyrus iriodes; assembly: GCA_011763525.2. NCBI lineage: Eukaryota > Metazoa > Chordata > Actinopteri > Osteoglossiformes > Mormyridae > Mormyrus > Mormyrus iriodes. Next base: position 11,016,639 of record JAAGVU020000078.1, on the reverse strand, counting down.
TTCTTTATGTGGTAATAAATCGCCAGCGCTACGCTGTAAAGAGACAAGCCCATTAGTGAGGGTGGTTTACCGAGTCTGCGTTTGCCTTCTGTTCAGTCAGTTAATCAGGGGGCGATTGTTCTTTCTGAGGACACTTTCAAAAAGTCACTTTGGGGCCTCCAGCCCTCACTAGTGTAGTAACTATTTGTGGCCAACAGGGGACCCCACACAAAAGCATGTATTGAGCAGCAGAAAACACTACCACTGGTCTTAACCCTGGTCAAACAGTCCAAATAATTTTTTTTTCTAAATAATCTAAGCTAGACTGAATTAACGGGGTCAGGGTATAGTTCCACCGGCAGGAATGCACGTTACTCACCATTTGATAGTGTGTTTTAGGTTGGGCTGACTGACTGTGTTGTCATCTAGAAATATGGTGGAGCAGGAGCTGTACTTCCGTCTCGTCCGGCCGTGCTGGAACGACAGAGATGCATCCCATTCTGATCCAGCCCCTACATTCAGCCAGACTCCGGCCCACTTCCATCAGAACCACAGCCGAATGGATGAACCTCTTGCTGTTTGCCACGTGAAGCGAGGTGGACAAACTTCTGGTACTCTCTCCCTCTGGCCTTTTTATTTGTTTTCCCTTTAGGAACTATAAACACCCCCCACCCCACTACAGTGATGGCATGCTGTGAGGTACAAACATGTCTCAGGGCCCCATGGAATGTCTGACGGACAACTTCATTATCGATGCAGAGCTTTCCGATCTCTGCTAGCTTGTGGGCTGGTACAGATGGTGAGGAATGTAGATGTAACACAGCCACATTTTAGGATCGGGGGGGTGTTACTATTTTTAATTTCGAGTCTATTGGAATGACAGGAGGATGAGTGAGAGTGTGGTTTAAAAACGAGCCCTTTAAGTTCTGCTGTGACAAGCATCTGGGCACAGGGTTCCGGTCACGTGGGCCGTCACAGCCCCCCTTGCTCCCTCCCGTTACTCAAACTCTTTCTTGTAGATCAGTGCTTCTCAGCCTGGTCTATGGGGACTTCCAGGGACTCCCAGACAGTCCACGTTTTTTCCCTACCGGGAGCTGGGAGGCAGCAAAGATGTAGAGTGCCTGGCAAGGAGCTGGGAGGGAGCAAAAACGTGGACCATCTGGGGGTCTCCACAGATTGGGTTGAGAAGCACTGTTGTGGATCATCGAGATGTAAAATGATAGAATTATGAGTCACACAAATGAAAAAATAAATGTCATCTGTTGTACATTACCTTAGATTCCAAAATATGTGTTAACTGGTAAAACAATAAAGGAAATTAAAAATTTACAGTTCAATGCATCATTTTTTTTTTTTTACATTTGAATGTCAGATATGTAGCATTTTGAACAATGCAGCCTTCAGAAAAGATAAAAATGTGTCATTATTAGTATAATTTAAGTGACAACATAAATAAAGTATACAATTACATACTATAAACAAAAAACATTATAAACAAAAAAATACAAAACAATAGTTTGAATAACACAAACTATTCAAATGAACGGAACAGGTATTTATGTAAGTGATTAAATTCTGTAGGTCTAAATCCAGTCTTGCACTTACATGATTCATGAAGAGACTTTTTCGCTTCTCCCGCACTGTGACAAGAGCAAAGAAATGTTAGTTCTGCTAGATCTGGGACTTGTATCATGAAGCAGGATTTCTTGCTTAGCCAGATAACTTGTCGAATTTAAGGTAGTCTGAGCTAAATGTAAGCGAATGAAGATAAAGCCCATTTAAACTGGGGTACCTTAAATCCAAACAAGTTATCTAGCTATCCAACAAATGCTGCTTTGTGATACAGAACCCTGATGGGGTGAAAACAGTTACCATTTATGGCACTACACCTCCCAGAAGGCCATTGTTTGAACTGAATCACGTGACTGATAACTAACCAATCGGGGAACAGATCAGAAAGGTCTGTGAGCATCTGCCTACATCCTATTGAGTTCAGAGCACTAAAGTGGATATATTCTAATATGACATAAACAGGAAAACTAGAGTTCATATCACAGCCATGAAGTAACCCTACCTCACCGGTTTGGGCTCCAGGGAACATAATAATGGCAACATCACAACATAACTCAGACCCTTGTGAGCAATGAATTCAGGTCAGCATGCCTGTGTCCAGTAAACCACTCCATCATGACCACGCAGACACCCAGCCAGTTATTTACAGACTGTGGGTAACTACCTATACATTCTGCGTTTCTGTACCGCTCCATCAAGCATTTCTAACTTGGGCATCAGTGAGGAAAACAAATTTGTAAGAGTGCTGTGTTAGTCTATTTCAAACAGAGCAGACTTGCAGGTGTCATGGTGCTGGAGGTGGAGGGGGGGCGCTTTCAGATCCTGGCCTGTCCTTACAACGCCACATACTCACCGTCCGTCTGCGACTTGCTGAGGAACAGGGTGCTGGCTCGGGGGTGGTCTGAAGGATTGTACTCCATGTTCAGATCTGAGTGTGACAAAACAAAATAACAGCAGAGGTACGTCAATCTGCCTTGAAACTCTGATTCTGATGACCAACGAAACCACTGAAGAACTACATTTCCACTCAGGCCATTTTTTGTTGCTTCTGAGAAGAAACCGCCAACATCCTTGGGGTAGCACGTGTCTCAGCGGGCGACGCCTCCACCACTCCGAGCCCAGCCTCGGCTGAATGGTCACATGTCTGTGTGTGCTTGAGCGAGGCCCTCAACTCCCAGCTCCGTGGGCACCGCTGCAGGTGGCTGCCCTTCGCCGCCAAGCGAACTTGTGTTAACTTAAGCTAGAATTCATGATTGTCCAATTAGAGTTTAGATAAGGAGCATTCCAATTGGACAATCATGACTTCTAGCTTAAGTTAACCCAGCTAACTGAGAAATCCTGCTTTGAGGAACACCCCAGTGGGACATGCCGTCAAGGCAGAGTCTGTTCAGAGTAAGTAGGCAAAACAGACCCAGACGTAAATTAAGGTGAGGTGCTGCTCTGCTGTGCCAACACACACAGGCAGGTCAAGAACCACTTCCTCTTAGACCTGCCCACTCACTGCGATCCATCACCATGGCAACGTGGGCCACTGGCTGCCACCCTCCAGGAAATAAAAGCATGCCTTCCTAGAAACACAGCCCAGCTTCAGCTTCAGAATCGGGGTCAGGATGGTACGCGGTCGGCTACACTCTGCCTGCCTATAAATAGCACAGGGTCACGCTTACCTGGCGAATCACACATGCTCAGACGAGACACATGGCCACACACAGAGAGACCGGATATATACCAAAAACCAAAATTACAAAAGCCTGACTGTGCAGGAGCCCAAGGAAGTGTATTTAATGCAGCTCATTTGCATTACAATGCAAATAAGCAGCTTGGTCATGATGGCCACCCTGCCCTGTGACACTGAGATTTGCGTTTTCCCTCAGGCTGCGGGGGTGATGAGCTGAGTCAACGCAATCACCACCAGCCCCTGCTTTAGTGTCAAAACTTCAACAGGGGATACACCCATCAACCATCTGGCCACAGGGTGGTATACAGTTTTTTTTTTAATCCCTGCCTTTTCTGTCCTGGACGCTTTGCAATGTTAATTAATTAGCGTTAATGACTGTCAGCATGACCTCAATCCCCACCTGACAGCAAACCCTGTAGGGACTGTTTCCTTGTTGCGAAGCAGATCTGAAGCCCAGGCACTAAATCCCAGGACCCGAATTTGGAAAGTGGGCCTTGATATCCGAGCGGGAAATAATTATCACTTATCTTCTTATTTTTAGCAACAATGGGCAACAAAAGACAGTGTCGATGCTGGGCGAAAAGAGGCGGCTGATTAGAAGCTACTGCAAACAGCTGAATGTTGACGAGCAGCAGGTTGAGGACGGTCTTTTTCACGCGCCAGAAACCAAAACCTTACATTCACAGGTGGTCCCATCACTTAAGTGGGTTGCCATGTTGGGGAGGATAGTGTGAAAAAACAAGCTGAATTCGTCACTGAAATGACAACTAAAATGGAACATGGCAAATTGCAATGGCAGTCTTTCCGGATGGTTTTCCACGGGACAGAGTTGATGGGACTATTGAAGAATTAAGGACCTGAGTAAGTATAATGCACACCAGGGCAGTCTGTCACTCACTGGGTTAAGACTGTGCCTGTGATCAGAAGGTTACTGGATCAAATCCCATGGTTGGCATAGCGATGCCACCGTTGGGCCCCTGAGCGAGGCCCTCAACCCCAATAGTTCCAGGAACTGGCTGACCCTATTTTCTGAACTGTATGTCACTTTATATAAAAAATATTTGCTAATTAAATGATAATATAATGTATCGCATACTGTCCCTTAGCCACGCCCACTGGGACAGGCCAAACTCAACTTAACATGTGCCATTTGGTTTCCTGCACCTTTCATTTGTGGAATTCCAAACCACATTAACAGGCCAGCTATGTTTACAGGGTAACAATTCCCTGGACAGCTGTCATTTCGCCAGATCAGGTACCAGAGTCCACATAAAGTAGCCATGTAGTACATTCATGTTCTTTTTTATCGTTCCTTAGGATATACGATATTGCCTAGGTGTGTAGTAAGCTATACCATATAGGATTGCGTAAATACACTACGATGTTCGCACAATGATGAAATCACAAACAATGCATGTCTGTATTATATATTACATATACGGTATACACACACTTCACAATATTTATGCACCTGATGCAGGGGCGTGGTTTGGGATCGTCCACACACCCATCAACAACTTTTGCAGTTGCCTAGTGCCGGGCAGTATATCGAATTTTCACAGTATATCGGTATATGTTCAAAAGGGGATATAGAATGACACAATACCATTGATATCAATATACCTTTTATTGTGCATTAAAAACAATAGTTTTCCTTACTGGTTGTAAACAACCCGAGAGTCGTGATGCTGCACAAATCTCCCAGAATTCACGGCTAAAATCAAACCATCCAGTAAGCCTTTCACGCGGTAGTTGATAAAGATGAAGAATTATTGGTTCTCGTTTCATTTCCTTTTGAAACACTGCCGAACGGCTCACAGGTTAAAAGCATCGTTTTTTGCAATATCTGTTTTATTTTCTTGAAGGGTTTGTATTTATAGTTAAATATAATATAATATAGTAATACTATAATATAGTACACTGCCCTTTATGTATCCTTTTTTTTTTAAAATAGGCCTTGAACAGTTTCTAAAGAGGATGTTTAAAGAAACACTATAAACTAGTTCATTTGAAAGACTGATGAGGTTTTCACGTTATCTGTAAACTAATGCATTATACAAAGGCTATTAAGAGCTAAATAAAAGTCAAAATAGCCAGAGCCGTCTCCCGATTCCTCTCATGTATATATGGTATTCTATATACATACAGACGATCGCACACTGTTCTATGGAACAGCAATAGTCTGCTTTTTATTTATTCACGTTGGCACAGGGTGGTGATTACTGTACGCATCTTAATCTGAGCTCATTTCACATTAAAAACAAACTTTGTGCATTAATTACTAATTTTAAAAAAAATCTCCCCAAATATTTCTCAAAATTTCCTACAGTCTGAATTAAATATATTTTACATCCAAACACTAAAACCAAACAGATCAGTCTTCTGTCCCCAACATGTAGAAGGTATACACCCGATCTCGTCAGGCTCCCCGGAGGTGGAGGAGGCAGATGGAGAGAGAGAGCCCTTTCCACCAACAGCAGCTACTCCTAACATGGGGGCACTAGGCCCCTGTCACATGTCTCCTTCTGTCATTTAAACGGGGGCCCTGCTAAACGCCCAATCTTTTCCCTAAAATTCAGTTTATACTACAGTTGGCGTAAAAAGACAAAACTGAAGCTAAAAACGTTTTACGATTTTTGTAGACACGGTTACCCACAATCCCGTCACTAGGAAAGCTCCCTTCGCTAAAGCCCTCCGAAAACAGGGCTAATGATGCCCCTGCTTCACAGAATGAGTATGAAGCAATAGTTTAATGACTAACGACGCGCTCGATTCCTGGCGGCGGATACGCTGTCGCTGTCACTTTCAAAAGCACTTTATTCATTCGTAATCCCCTTTGGAAGGTAAGGGGTCCGCGCCTAGTAACGCAAACCGCGGCGCATGCGCCGTGAACTAGGGCAGGAGGGCGCATGAACAGCCACGCGGGTGGGGGGGGGGTGACCCCAGAGGGCTGCAGCTGACACCCGCCCGAATTTTGGCCTTATGTGAGCTGATACCAGCACAGAAGGAAATGATTTACATTAAGAGGATAAATAGTAGAGTACAGATATAAAAACCCCTCCATCAGAGGGGTCCCTGGTCAGGGATCTCTTTAACAAGGTTTAGAACACAATTACCTTACATTTACTTATTTAACAGACACTTTTGCCCAAAATGACGTACAAATGAGGATCAGGGAGCAGGGTCAGCCAGTCACTAGAAGTAAATGGGTAAAAGGCTTTGCTCAATGACTGAACATTGCCATCACTCTGCCTGCCAGCCACAGGATTTAACCAGCGACCTTCCGATCACAGGCACAAAGTCCTAATCCTCATACACAGTTCGACACATGCAGGTCAGTGTTCTGTCCCACTTTTCATCATGCTAACAATTTTTTATTTTCAGTGTAGATGTGTCACATAATTCAATATAGACCCCCCACCCCAAAACAAAAATACTGCATATTTTGGGACAAAAATTCACAAGCTCATCTTTAGGCGAAGACCAACGCTCACGCCTCTGTGCTGTTACAGAAGTGCCACCCTAATGACTCTAGATGATCAATTATTTTACACTCCAGTGCCGGATGAACTTGTCAGAGTCGCTCCTGGATTCACTAGGAGGCGCTGTCTCCCAACAAAGGGCAATCAGACAGGGTCGGCTGAAGATGTCCAAACACCATCACTACAGATGATGCTGGATCTCCAGCGCTATGGCAACGAAGGGTGAGTAACGGAGCCAGTTATGGCACACATGCATTCGGCTCCTTAATTTGGGACACCCGTGGCATTTCTTGCGTCCTGCTCCACTTTGCAGTTTTAGTTGGGGGGGGGGATTAAATGCCCCAATTTCACACAATTTAAGTGGTGCCACTTCTGAGAATTATATTATCGTTATATTAACAGACAAAATCTGTGGGGCAACAAGTTAAAATGTGCCTACACATCTGCCCCCGCCCTATTGTGACGTGGGTGTCTTAAATGTGACGGAGAGCCACAGCCAGGTCAAAGGTCACATTATACTGCTCTGTGTGTGTTACTGTGCAAGTAGAGGAGGGGCATGCTTTCAAAGTGTGGACACCTGGTGGGTTAGTGAATCATTCACTATAAACCCCAATGTTAAAAGAAGGGGAGCATCCTGAGCCAAGCTCCTTGTCAGGAGGATGGGGTCATGTGATACAGGAAGCTGGAGGATGGGGTCATGTGATACAGGAAGCTGGAGGATGGGGTCATGT
>JAAGVU020000078.1:10948156-10995410 GCA_011763525.2 Mormyrus iriodes | reverse complement strand
CGTAGCGAAACTGGTATAGTGTGATCTATAGGGTCTGATAAGTCGCGCGCAAGTGAAAGATGGTGGGTGGGGGGGGGGGCGGAGTGGGGGGGCTCTATCCAGCAGTAAAATCTAAATGGACATCATACATTTTTTAGTAATAAGTCAATACAGATTAAACTGTCCAGCAATTGTTCAAAGAAATATCACCACCTCTCTCACAGCACAGTGCTCAGGTCACTATTCTTTCTTGCTGTTATTTTGTGTGTGTGTGTGTGTGTGTGTGTGTGTGTGTGTGTATATATACGTGTGTGTGTATACAGCCTTTCAACAACACACTAACAGATTCTTCCAGGTATGTTTCTCAGTTGACGTGGGCAGCTGGAGATATACACCCTGTTTGTACTAAGATGTTCACTATGAAGGAGCACGTTAAAAAGTGTGTAATGTGGTTTCCATGACACCCCTCTGGAGGGTGGTATGAAGGCAGAGTGTGCAAGCACCGGCAGTCACATGTTCCCCTACCTGTTCTTCATGAGACGGACCTCCCTCTTGCGCGTGGCCTCCTCTGTGTGCTGTTGCCCGGGGCTGTGCAGAGTGCCGGGTGAGGCGGCCATCACCACGTTCTGGGCTAGGCTGGAAACCGGGGTGCGGATCTGATAGGCTGGCATGTCCCCAGTGGCAGCTACAAGAAGTGCAGGAGAGCCAAGAGGTGGTCAGTATGCCCAGGAACGTAGCAAAGGACGGCGAGCTTCTGCAAAGCGTAACTTTGTGCAGGAAAAAAATCAATAAGCCACAACTAAACGCCGCAGCCAGGCTGTAGACACCTTGATCCCACCAAACGCGAACCTTCTTAGGACCACAGAAACTGATCACATTTCTTCAACCAAGACAAGGTGCCTTTCAGATGATCGCCTGATGGAAAGCACTTTTTAAAAGACGCCAGGATCTATGTAGCTGCCACTTGTTGAAATATTAATATTACAAAAAAAGAAAAACTTAATTGAGATTTAAAATACCCTAAGAAATGTAATGAGAAAGCAGCTATGCTTGTCACTTGACAAATTCTTCTTCTTTGTTTCTTTCCAAAGAAGTTAAAACCAGGAAAAGTGTTAAGATAAGTAGCCAGGAGGAAGTAGAATGGTACAATAAGCACAGCAAGTACCAGCAGTGAACTTCAGCAGCACTATAAAAACACTGCTTTCTTTCATGTGAAATACCGCTTGGTATAAATGTTTAGCAGCTCAGGGGAGAAGCAGAAGCTCCTGCTGACCTTGAGCCTGGCTCCACGTTTGATACATAAACAAAATCACTCTGTCACTGTCAGGCACTGACACTGAAGGCCATCTCAACGAATGACTAACAGCAGAGGACTGGATGCTGCCAGTATTCACTTAGTTGTAATAATCTGTGTCATCCGTGATCACCGCGATAATACAGACAAACCACGTACTGCGAATAGAACGCGGCGCTCAGGAGAACGTATTAATAATCAAGTACTCAATATTAATGAGCATAAATTAATTTTTAAAAATGGAGTTCACTCCTAGCTGACGTCAACCGCAAAGAAAGCAACAAAAGTGCCCAGATACCCCCCCATCGCTTCTCTTTGTGATCCATAAAAGGTCCCTTCGCGACTTTCAATGCCGTCCGCCTTAATTACAGTGTGGGCAAATGATTAAACTGGCGGCCGCAAGAAGAGCGGCTTTTAATCGCCGCTGACGTCAATGCGCATCGCGCTTGCCGCGAAGCGCACGCGTTTCCGCGCTGACGGCTCCTTCCAGGAAACGCGGGCGGCTGTGCGGACGCAGGCTGCCGGGCGGACCGGCTCAACCAGCCGATCGCAGCCCGCTTACGCGGAAAAAGTGCCCTCCCCCTGCTGCAATACTAAGGTTTCGCTCCTTGTTCATCTACAACACAGACACCGGTGGGGAGATACCAACAGCCTGCCCCAGAGCCATTACATCAACATTTTTTTTCCGTGCAGTTATGAGCCTTTCTTCCGCGTAAAAGTGAAGTAAAAACAACTTTTAAGACTCAACATCATTCAAGAAGTCTAAAACGTGCTTTGTCGCTTTCAGTACACGTCTATCGCACGCTTAAGATGTCCGTGAAAATGTAATTTAAGGAACTGCGATTTAAAAAATGAATCGAGAATAATTCAACCTACCGTTGTTTTAATTGCTTCGTATAGTAATAAATAATTCTGATTTTTAAAAAAACCGTCGGAACCGAGAGAACTGCAAAAGTATAAAGGAACTCATCATACCTGCCTCAGTCTCATCACCAGTAACAGCCATGTTAGTGTTTAATAATCCAAGAGAAAGTCTCTTCTGCCTTCCACTGGAAGTGCTCCTCAATTAACCACAGTATGTGTAGGACAACAATTAGGGGAATTGGCGTCACAATGACGCCACTCGCTCGCTAAGGTCAATAACAGTGGCGGCTCGCGCAGCCCTCCCACTCCGCCTGGCCCCGCCCCCTGTTTTCGCAGCTCGGGAGACGTGGGTCCTGGAGGGGTGGGGTGCCTCTATCTTTAGATCTTTGACGCAATTTGGCTTCTGCATAAGAGCTGTGCAGCAGACAGGATAATCTCCTACCTGTATGGGTTACAATCATGCAACTAATGTTACAAATTGAGGGGTTTTCAGTTACGTAGTTCTACATTTCTTTCTCATGTGCCGGAGCTTTCAAAAACAACACCGTCCCTTGTCAAAGTGAGAGTCAGCTGAGCACTAAAGCCATTATGTTAGGAAGCACCTCGTAAAACGACAAAAAAAAAGTTGTCATTTATACACAGACACGCAAATCAGACACGCATTTAAAAAAAAATCCTAATTCCGTGTAATCTCAGAACTAGATGGGAAACATTTTTCCTCTTGGCAGTCAATTTTATATGCGCTACCATGTTAACATACGCTTGGTACACTTGGTAATCATATAGTAAAAATGATTAAAGATGAAGAATCAGACTCCCTTTTAAAACTAAACAAAATGACCCATTTCCAAGCTCTGTACCAAAATCTATTGCTTATATTGTAACATTAATCAATTTCCTCTGGGATAATGAAACTTTTCCGATTCTGTTGATAGTCGGCACATATCCAGTAAGCAATACCGACATGACATTATCTGGAACCGCATGAGGCAAGAGACAACTACAGATATGACGTGGTAATAGGTAAAGACCGAAGTATACATCCTGTAAGCTTTATTTTCATTTATCTGTATGGAAAATGCAGCAGTTCCCCTGTCTAAGTTAAGTACAGGTAGGTGTTGGCCTTCAGGTCATTCCTGTCACATTTACACCAGTGTCTCTGTCATAGGATCCACATTGTCTTCCTTCCATTCTTCAAATACCCAAAAGCACTAAAGCAACACATAACACCAAGCTAGCGCCAATGCTAAGCTAAAGGTAAATATGAAACCTCCTTCAAATAAATACATACACCGACAAAAATAACGCCTGTCCTTGTTTGCAGGCACAGCACTTACTAAAGAGTTTATTATTACGTATTTAATTACGTATTTATTAATTATACGTAGGTTTTTTTTTTTATTCTGATTTATGCACATGGTTATTACTATTTAATTACAGCAAAAACCCCAAGAACTCTCCAACAAACTGGCTTTTCAGAAAAATTTCCACGTCCATCATTTTTCTGACACATTGGACACATGGTCAGTCTATTTCCAAAAATGATTTAAAAAATTATATTATATTGCAGTCATGCACTGCATAACAATGTTTCAGTGATCAACGGGTCACATGTATGACCGTGGCCCCAAAAGATTACAATGGAGCTGAAAAATTCATATCGCCATATGACGTCGTAGCTACTGTAACGTCACAGCGCTAATGCATTACTCACGTGTTTGTGGTGATGCTGGTGTAAACAGACCTACTGCGCTGCCAGTCACATAAGTATAGCGCATACAATTATGTACAGAACATAATACTTGATAATGATAATAAAGAACTATGTTACTGGTTTATGTATTTACTATACTGTACTTTTATCGTTTTTTAGCCTATAGCATATAGCCTCGGTGTGCAGTACGTTATACCATCCAGGTTTGTGTATGCACTTTACGACATTTGCACAATGACAAATAACGATAAACGCATAACGATGCATTTCTCAGAACATATTGCTGTCGTGAAGCAACGCATGACTGTATATATCATATCATATCATATCATATCATATCACCAACAAATGGCAGATCATAGTCAGTGGGATGTAAGCACCTCCTGCACAGGTTCATGACTTTCAATAATCTACTGGCTGAATTTCAAGCTTAAAAACCAAGTTCTTAGTGCAATACCAAATTGAACAAATCCCACTAACAAGCATCATCTGGAGGGCGACATCCTGGGGCATCTTCCCACAGGAGGGAGCAGTGCCATTACCTTGCACGACGACCTGACTGCCCGGCATGAAAAGGTGCGGGCTCCCATCCCCGGGCTGAGCCGCATACTGCACTATTGTGGCACCAGGTGGGGGCGCCGCTGAGTTGGACATGGTGAGGTTCTGCAGGCCTTGGAGCCCGTCAGCACCTGGCCCAGCGATCTGGATCGCTCCTCCCTGAGTGATGGCGACTGAGGAGAGAAACTGGACTGTCATTGTGTCACAAATGACAGGGAGTAAAACTGTAAGGATACCATTATGTCTGACACTAAAATTGGTTGCCACACAGAACATCCATCCATCCCTCCAGTACAGGGCCCTGGAGTGCTACCCAAAACAATCCACATTTAAAAGTAAAATCAACGCATTAAAACTATTTTAAAGCTAGATTTCACAACAGCATGATTCTGTAGTGATACCATGGAAACTCATGTCACTTCCTGTGGGACTCACTGTACTGTCCGGAGCTGGTGTGGTAGATGGAGGCGGCGGATAGTGCTCGGGGAGCACTGGGGGAAGCTCTGTCCTCCTCTGGTTTCTCCTCGATCTTCGGGACAGCTGACGAGTCTGACGACAGATCATTGAATATCCTCCTGTGAAGGGCGATACCCGAAATCCCAGGGCACGGTTACCAAGCTGCAGCGGGAGGGGACACAGGCTGTGCGGCGACCCGTGCATGCTTCCTGATGCTGCCAGAGGCTCAGGTCATGTGACGGGCTAGCCCTACCCCAGAGTGTCATGCGTACCGCACCCATCCATAGCTCTGAAGGAAAATGAATTAAGACATCTTCAAAAGATGAGATGCTGTCAGATGTACAAATAGCCCATGGTGGTGGTGTGACTTTAATGGCATACGATATAGGAGATAAGGCCAACGAAGACTACACCACCAGCCACATCCTGTATTGGAAGCTGATCTCTGTACCTTATTGCAAGGTATCTTTATCCGCACAAGGCTAACATGCCGACTGTACAACAAAGGCCACACGTCACGCTCTTATTTCAAAACAATAATTGTATTATTGACTGGCTTTCATTTTTGCAAACAAAGTATAATTCAGCTACATACATTGTTTTTCTTTTGTACAGCATCTCATCCTGCTTGACTGGTCTCTGGCTTTTGACTATGTAAAGCACATCTTCCGGATACCGACACCGGCTGGAATCAGAGCTCTGCACTATCACCGGAAACCTCCTTCTCCCAGGCAATCCATCTCTTCCTCGGAAATTCTACAGTTACTTTATTTAGCAGAGGCTTTTGCCCAAAGTGACGTCCGAGGGTGACAAACAGCACATCGCAAACGTGGTGCTCAGTGAATGCTCAGGTACAAGTGTAAGCAGTACTGGAGTAAGAGCTACACAACATCTACCCAACAAGCAAGAACCTAATAAGACAATATTTAAATCAGCAGACAAAGTGCAACACTAAGCGCATTAGGAGAACGTGGAGTGGTGGAAGCTAGGACAGTGCTTCCCCAACCCGGTCCTCAGGGACCCACTGGCAGTCCACGTTTTTACTCCCTTCCGAAACATGGGCTGTCGGGGGTCCCCAAGGACCAGATTGGAAAACACTGAGCTAGTAGATTCACCAAGATACTAAAATCATCAATTGTACCATCTCTGCAAACGACAACTCTTCCCATTGGACTGCAGCTAAACTTGAGTCCTGAAGATCTGCACCACAAGGAGTCTGAGATATTTAGAAACACCTCTCTAAGCTGTCAGCTTGGCTTTTGGACTACAATATGGTCACCTTCACCTGAACTACTGCAGCATCCACCTAGGTGGCTTCTCTCTAACGACAATAAACTACCCCAAGTCATGCAGAAATGATCAAGATGTCAACTGCAATATAGATTGTATTTTCTGCCTCTCCCCTTTTGATATTGAATTCAAGACCTAGAGACTGGAGGGTCCAGGAGAGAATGACAATATCTGCAAGCTCTCACCAAGCCCTAACCACATCATTTCATTATAGTCACCTGTTACAGGACCGAAAGGTCAGAAATCATGATGTCATAGGTCTCCTGTCTACTGGAGCATCTTCAAGCTCTACTCAACCCTAATAACTGTGCCATCCCTCCTGCTCTCAGTCCTGAATCTCTGACCATTCAAACTGCATTCTAAAGACCCGTATAATCTGTATGGATCCATGCAAATGAGCTCGGAAGCAGTTTAATATAACTTCATTTGACCTTCTACTGACTCTACGCCTCTGGTGATGCTCTTTGATTAATGTACTTCTCTGCGCTGGCTAAACTGCCTTGGCGAAATCTCCCAAATGCATAAATACATTGTTTTCTTCTCCACTTGACATCAAGTTATGAGCAAAATTTAAATCACTTCAAAAATGTTGACACGGCCCATGGTTGATCTATATGTGTTTGAAAGACGAGCTCGTCCCACCTATAGGACGGACGCCTGGTGAGAATCTCCCTCCGCTTTTGCGTGTCTGTCACCACCTCTCCCGTCTCCCCGTCTTCTGACTCCGCCACTGCAGCCACCTGTGCAGGAAAAACATTGCGGCAGCTGCAGAATGAGCCACGCCTCACCGGCTGGTGACCTGACCACGACATCATCGTTAGGCATGCCTTGTGCGGTGCTCGGCTCAGTGGGCGATTTTAGACAGGGACTTGAAACCCTCCTGAAGAGGGCGCTGAAGACGACAGAGCAAAGCCAAGGTGTGAAGGTTAAACAAATGAGCTTAGAGACAAATCCGTGCAAATCCAATCAAGACTCTCACAAGTGTGGAAGACACAAAGTCAGGCTTGTTTCGACTCACAAAGGGAGGGTTCTGCAGACCCCCATGGCTGTAGATGCGCTTCATGTCAGGTGGGAGACTCGAATGTGCCGTACCTGCATGCTCTGGATGTGCGGGGACTGTATGACAGAGGCCTGGGGGGCCTGGATGACACCCTGGACATGTATCGTCTGTCCCCCTGGCAGTTGCACCACAGTGACTGCAGGGGGCGCTCCTGTTTCTCCTTCTGCACCTACGGAGGCCTTCAAATAAAAACTGTCATTACCACCGACGGCCACTTCAGCTACCAATCCAAGCAGGATCAGGTAGGAACAGTGGTAAATAAAAACAGATTCTAACCCAGAACCGTATCGATGCAAGACGGCTACGCCATTAGTCATTAATTAACCAGACTTTATACGTATAATCATCTATACTATCAAAATTTCACCAGAACAACGTACCTTAAAGATACAAAGCCAGTGCTCTACTGAAGAACAGAATCTGCCCTCTTAATTTCATAGAAAGTTCTAGAGCATCTGCACGATCTACTATCTTTAAGATGAAAACTGGAAACATGTCAGATTATATTTACATATTTGTGAAATTTATACGAAGATAGCGGTCAAGATCTGATTCAGGCGAGGTGAGAATGACTGCCTTTTATATATAATCTTTAAATTTAACATCACGCAGCACCACCCCCACAAAACAGACATCCTATATCTATACAGCTGCAGATGCCAATTTACATGGAAAGCAATATAAGGTCCTCCAGCTGAACTTCTTCCCCATGTACATGCTAACAGAATGCACACACTAGCAGCACATGGGCAGGGGTGCTGCTGTACATTTTGGACCCCATTAAAGCATATCATTATTATGTTCCAAAACTTTTTGGGTCGCTGTCACGCAGGGGCCCTTGGAATCACCAAGACCTCCTCCGCCCCTTTACGGCACCCCTGAGCGTGGGATACAACCCGCAATTCATCTATCATTCGGTTCCAATTAAAAAGGAATCAGGTTAATTTCAATACACATTCTCTGGCTATAAAGAAAAGCAGACCAAGGAGACACGTGACCCGAGGCAGCTGACATAAACACCGCCTTCCTTACCCCCACGTGGCGCATCGGTGGGACCCTTTACCTGTGCCAGCGAGGACGAGGCAGACTCATTCTCATTCTGAGTCGCTTCCCTGTCAGACAAAGAATCATTCACACTTCCGTCCTGCTGAGAGGCAACCATGGTTTCCATGGCCTTTTGTCTGGAAAGAGCACAAAAACAGACATCGCTAATTGCTTTTGCTCATTTCCCCCCCCCAGGAAGAATAGTGCACACAAAGCAGCAGGTCAGACTCTCTGCCGCATCCAGTGTCCATACATATATTCATAACTCCAGCAACTTCCTTACGATGAACACTGGGTGGATCTTAGGCCTGGCCCTGGAGGAATAGCGTGTAGCCTGCTGTTCATGACGCTGAATGAGCTGTTCGTACTAATAAGACGACACACCTAGCAGTTGTAAGACACAAATACTATTAGTAAAACATAATTAGGATTCTTTCGCATCAAATGTGAAGCTTCATTTTAACTGGACTCCGTTTTCGTATCTGATCTAACAGCACAAACTAGCATTCACCTTAATTGCTTTAGGCACTTAATTAATAATGTAATTAATCACAAATATAAATGACATCGAATTTTAAAAAACCCAAATCATGCGATATTTTATTTCTTAAAACTTTTGACCAAAAAAAGAAGTTTGTCATTTAAAAACATAATATAGCTGGAAGTGTAGACTTACTTAATCTAGAAGCCTGCATTAACAAAACCGGAACCATGACTCGCTTAAGCAAAAATCACCGAACAGATTTGTGGTGTCAGCATGTATGTGTTTTTTTAATATGGAGTACAAAGTAAAATTTTGCAAACAGCCAGAAGGGAAAGACAAATGCATCCATTCATTACTGGCTCCCGTTACACCTATAAGCATTAGATATGATACACGTGTCAAAAGTAGCAAAGATGAAAGATTAAATTCCCCACATTCACGGTTTCAGCTTGGCCGTTTTTATTTGTGTAGGTTACAGAAGGCACCAAGGAAAGACAGAAAAGCTTCACTCCACTTCTTTACAATTCTGTAAATGCATTATAAGGAAAACTGTGCGTCTTTGTTATGATTTCAGGGCAAACATGGAAAAAGATGATCTATAACCAAAACACAGAAGGCATAACGTTAAATCCCCCTTTTTCTCTAGCACAAATAGATACACAGTATAAGGTTAAAAGAACAAAACTTGGATTGATCACCTGGAAATACTCAAGGCCAATGATGTAATGAGACTAAGGTCATAGTTTCCGTTTTGCTCATTTGTTGTACGACACTCCATTAAACGTCATTGAGGAGACAAAGGTCATTTGCGCTGAGTATCTCAATAAAAAGTTCTTTGAACAGGCAAAGAGGAATGAGAACTGACCTTCTATGCATGTGCAAGCAGATGTGAGCCATGCAATAACTTTTAGGCTTACAACTTAATTTCATATTATTATGGCTATCCAACGGTTAACACTCAATATGTTTGAGTAACATTCATAACAGACAGTAGCGAGCAGTTAAAATATGCTCAGTAACTCACAAATTTTAAACAAAATGTTAAACTAAAGTGTTCCAAATATTTTTTTTTGCAAATTAGTATTAAGGATTGCGATCACCAGAAAAATGTTAAATAATATATAAAAAAGATTCTACCACTTGAGTTCCTAAGTGGGAAATCATTTCAAAATAATCAGATCCATATATTTCAAAATAAATACATGCTTTGTTGACATTAACAGCAATTCCAAAGATAAAAAGAGGGATGCATAATTAAGATAGAAGTTGAGAAATGAAAGAAGAAAATGTTTTGCTCCAGATTATTATCGCTTTAAACATAAACATACGGCAACAAAAAAAAAACAAGACTGGGGAGTTTAATGCTGCATTTTATCACACTGAAGGATCCAACATGCGGCGACTTGCTGCGAAATATCGGTGGGGGGGGGGGTGTATGAAAAGTAGCTTGTCTAAATGAAAAAGTGTGAAGACAGCAACAGGGCGTTGTCGATTTCGGAGCAATGGGAGGGGACGCGTTTGTGCGCCATTTCTAGAACCTTCCTCTTAAACAACTGACGCCATTTTAAATAAGCCGAATTTTTAAGAATATAGCTTTCTAAAACTCCACTAATAAAGGTTATAACATGCAGGCAGGCTCTGTGCTAGGCCACCGAATGGGAAGCGCTTTTCTTTAGATAGCCTCTTTAATAATTAAATAATCGGCACTATCCCAGTTCGTCGGCTTGTTTTGACTGTACACCCTGCTGGGAACTTTTTAACACGGAAATGTTAAAGCCAGACAAACTCTGATTTTGATATAGGCTATTCAAGTTACATGAAAGAAACTTTACATGGGTGCAGATGCTACTGTGTATTGTAAGCCTATTTAATATGCAACTAAATGCGTTTTAATAATAAAATCGGGAATTTGACACGATTACGTCTGAAACCGTGCGATACCGAGTCATGGCTTACTACAGCCCAGCACACATCAATGCACATGACCCGTCCGCCACCTATTACTCTCATTTTAACAGACAGGCACCGTGTAATTTCAGCAAACCCCGTTAGCGGGCCGGTTCTGGTACACCGATCCTGGGTCCCTGATAGCCCATCCCGCCGGTGACTCCTGCAACAGAGAGCCGCTCCTACCGCTGCTGACAGCGGCCGAATCGTTCAATAAAATAAATAAAAAAAATCAAACCCCCACACTTCCAGCACCCGGAGCAGCGACCCAAGCCGCATCACCGATTAGCCGATAAGTCTCTTCGCGATCGCTATAATTGTAACGGATCGAGTCGCAATGATACAAAGTCGCAATGATACGACAGCGCTGCCAGGGAGGGGAGCCGCAAGTAAACTGCAACAGGCGCGCAATCGACGTGGGGCGAAAGTGTAGTTTGCGAATGTGTTTTTTTAATGTCCCAAAAGTCACCACGTAGCGTGATTTCAAGCACTGGGCAAATAACGTGTTTAAAACGCTTAAGTAATGCGAATACCTAATTATCACACAAGGTCAGTTATTAAGCAATGTCTGGAGTTTATTCCAAGGGGCGTTACAAATGTATAAAACAAATATTCTTGCATTGCATTATTTTTTAACGTAGCCAGTTGCCCTGCAAAACTACGAATCTAATTACTTATTAGCGGCTGCTAGAAAGTACCAAATTGTGAAATGATGCTTAAAGCACACTATTGCAAGGAGTCGGTCTGAAGCGACTGACAAATATATTTATTAAATTCACCGCTGACAGTTGTTAATTGACCAGCTAAACGTTTATTAATTTGACATCTAGTTAATCGGCAAATATATTGGTCAGATGTGGTACACCAGTCGCCGTGAGAAAGCTTTCCCCGTGTTTTCTCTGATTTTGTCCCTTGAGAGCGTCCCCCTCGGTCTTGGGAATGAGCGCAATAACTTACCGAGGTTTTTTACGTAGTGGGGCTCGTCACTGCTTACGGTAGGGGTGGATGGCCCGATCCGCTGCACACGTAGTCCCCACGTCAGCTCTGATGATGCCGTGTAAAAATGTCGGCGAGCTTCTCCAGCGACTCTACCTAACATAGCGCTCCGCCGGGCAAACGTCCCACAGCGGGGCGGGGCTCCCGCAGCGGGCGCTTTAAAACTCATCGCTTAGGGCTTTAAGCGCAGCATCAGATCTCTAGTTTACACCGGTACTAAACGAATTAAGTATTTCATTCCCCCCCTCCGGTATGAGCATGGCCAGAAAATATTACAACTTGGATTTGTTATGTACTTTCTCCGTTGTAGTTTTCGGTCCCCTCCCGGGCTGTCCACTAGAATGTTACAGCTGGCGTTTATACGTTTTTTAACGTACACTCGTCGTTTAACTAAGCATGATCGTATTTTAACTTAGCACTCGAGGGGAAATAAACGGATAACCTACAATATAAAGGCGACAGCAATCGAGAGTCGCTATAAAACGGAGCGCCGTGACTCCCGTGGAAGCCTTTCAGTTTCATTGTAAAGTTGTTTAGGGTGAAATGACGATTTCATTGAACTGAAAGCATATCTATTCACCTGCTACTTTTGAGCTCCTCACAGTAATCTCCGTACAGCAGCATTGCGATCTGATTTATGGAGATCAACGTTAAATATTGCTAGTTCCCAATTTGTAGGTGCCGGTGTGCCGATCTCCCTGGATCAAGTCGACAGGCCTGCTGTAAGTCTCACCATCCAGAAGACCGTTCGGTGATCTTCGCATGGCAGCTGCATAAATGTAATCAATCTTGTAGCCCACCTCAGCGTGCACTCCGTTCACATTACTTGGTAGGATGCAGTATGCAGGTTTGTCTGTGCCAGTCTTCATTTGCCTACACCGAACAGTCGCTTCCACTTTGGAAAGCAGGGCCCCAACGTGAGTACATGTTTCAGCAAGACCAGCTATGCATGTACAGTGAGCTGAGAACATCATCAGTGGAGTTGAAGATAACTCAGTCCTTCAGAGGAGCCTCGTTGAGACACCGTGAGTGCATGACCTGTTGAACGGTAGAAATGTAAATCAATGACAAATCATGTTAACCAATGAATTAGAGATAAGTAACGGGGACCCTTCATGCAAATATGAGATCTTTTTATGCGCATACTATAGGACTAACCTGTAAAATCACTCCACCCATTTCTACTCGATATATTCCAGCTACTAAACATATCTGCCCACTGCAAGATTAAATTTAACAAGCCTTAAAAAACCAAACATTATTGCAAGTGTCCTATTTTTTATTAATAATGCGACGGATCAAACCCACTCAAACTGCGACTCAATAAAATAATCACACCGCAGAATGTTTTTTAAAGGTTTGTATTTTGTTTGGTTTAATAATTTGGGTTTGGCGGTGTGCCTCCTTACCTTTGCAAGTATGACTGCGCTCTCGCAATCTGCAGGCCTGTGAGTGAGCAGATCTTGCACCCAGCCACTGCAAAACTGTTAATGAGATGCTAGGGATTTCTAGCTTTCAAACTGACGCAAAGTGTTTGCACTCAGTCTAAAAACGGGATAATTTACTATGTCCGGATATGTAAGTGGAGGTAGTGCATCGGGGCCTTTAATCCAGTCTTGGGCTGCCAATTAATACGGATCTATGTTATTTAGCGTTATTAGTTTGTACAAATACCGTAGCTTAGCACTGGGATTTACTTTCTCCCGGTAGGGTGTACCTTTTCTTTCTTATCTTTTCTTCATTTATATTCCACCAGATCTGAACGATTTACACAAATATTTAGTGAAAAACGGATTTGCGGTTAACCACAGTAACGGGCAGAGGTTAACAAAAGGCACTCCCCACACGAGGGTGCCCCCGTCCCAACATGCAACACGGCGTGACGTACGGGCGGCGTGACGTGTATATATATATATATATACATTTTATAAAGCCTATGTGTAAAATGGTTTTATATTTTTATTTCTTCACACTAACATATGCAACCCTTTCAGCTTTATCTGTTTCTATTTTGCCACTTGTTCCGGAAATACTTGAATTTCACTGATATATACGATTATATATTTAATTGCATGAAGGTGCTACGGCAGATGTACTCCTTTAAAAGCGAGGGCTTTCAGCTTACACGTGCATATCCACTGCCACTATATAGTTCATAGTTAAATAAATATTAATGATGTAGTTGCGATTTACTCACCACCCGCTCAGAACACCACAATGTAACATTTTTTTCAGTAAGAACTGAAAATATTATATTGTAACAGTTGTAATTGAATGATTTAAATTGTCGAAAACAATGAAGCGTGTTGGTGTGTTTATGGTGACCTCTAGTGATGTCACGACGACGGGAGCCAAAGAATACAAAACAGTGGAAAGGGAATAAGTTCCTTTGAAATTATTCTCCACATCACCTATAAATCATAATATAATAATGCTAATATTCACAATAATCTTGACATAGTGGAATATTGTATCAGAAATAGATGATCTGCGTTTTTAAATGTATCGAGTATTTCTCACTGAAACTGATCAAACGGGATCGTCTTTGTCGGGAATGAAAAACACCCGATTTGTTTTAGAGAAATTTCAGTTTTCATAACTATTATGTTACACACTGACGAATGCTTTGATCAGACGTATTCCGCTGTGTTAAAGGGCTTCTTTTGTGAAGTTGTTTTGATAACATCGTGAAAGATAACTAGGGGAACACACTGTATGCAGACCAACCTCTGTTCTTTTTGTATTTTCAATGCTTGTAAAGGCAGGTGTTACTGAAAGCTGTAAATGACTTGCATTTTAAGGATATCATCATATTTGATAACCAGCTTCATTGACATTCTAAATGAATGTTTATTTGAGCGAACAGTAGAGTCCGACTGAACGGCGCTCTCTGACAACCTGTCTGCATTACCAATGATCCACCTAGCTAAGTACTAAACATTATATTTCTATAACTTTCTATCGATTAACTTGCGACCTGCCTAATCAGTATAATCAGCTAGTTAATTGAGATTCGGATAGCCAGTTCCATGACACACACAGATGGTTTTGGTTGCTGGTAAGAAGAAAAGGTCACAGATGGATTAGCTGTGAGCTAGGTTAGTCATTTTGGTTAAAAGTGCCAGCTGGGAAACCAATAGCAATTAGTGCTGTTCGGATGGGTACAGCAGAGTGATTACTGCCACACGTGGTGCAGGTACCTAGAGCGTGACCCAGGGTCACTCCAACCCCTTGTGACATCAAGCGTGTGGCAGAGTCTTGGGAGACATTTGTCAGATGCCACCCGGTCTGCTGGCAGTAACGTCCTGGACCAGACAGAGCAGACAGCTGATCTCTTCAGAACTGCAGTGTCCACAGCCCCCTTAGTCAAATTCTCTGTTAAATATGTCAAGCGTTGAGATGTTTTCTCCTAAAGAATGAAAGGTATCACGGGCTGTTTTATATGCTCAAATTACAAGTTCACGCTCACTTCTGACGTACTGCCTGTCATTGTCTTATTGGAGCTCGTACTTCCCAGAGTCCTAAGCTTATTCTGTTTTCCATTTGTAGCTAAAAGTGTGGGGAAGACCCTACACAAAAGGTGTGGGGCTATCAGCTTAGCTACCTACGCAAAAGGTATTCCACAGGGCTATCAGCTTCCTGGTTTGTGTTGAATAGAACAGGGTGAAACTTACTCAGATGGTTTTTTCACCGGCCCCTTTTATCTTGTATGTTTAATTTGAATAAAGTGAAGGCATTTCACTTGTAAGTCAGGTGATATTTGTATTTGGTTTAATGTCACATAAATATTTGCTATGTTTTTCCTGTAACACGTAATCCATCCATCCATCTCCCAAATTCCCAAGTACTTATCCTGGTAATGATCTTGTGGGGGTGGAGGCAGGCACAACACAGGGTTAAACTTTTTTAGTCAGCTGTTTTGACCTTAGTTGGAAATATGTTTGGAATCATTCATGCCATCAATGTGAAAAGTCTGAATTTCAGAACAGATGGTAATACAAGTATCTGTGTGTTTGTTTCTCTGTGCAGGTGTCCTCTGCTTTTCACCCTTCCTCTTCCCCTTTTTTGTTTTTAAAAGTTCTATTAGGAAGCCCATTTATGATAAAAACAATATTCCAACTGACGACTTGAGTTATGATTTTCAGTCGACTGGCATGTATGGCCTGTTTGGGAAGTGTGGCCTGTTCTGTTGTGTGGGTGTGGCCTTTTTAAGGATCTAGGGGTCGGTTCTGCTGTGTGTGGGTGTGGCCTTGATTTTTCGTATGGGTTTGTGCTTGTCGAAAGAAATCTAGCCTCCCTGCTGTGCAACGGGTAAGTCCTTCTCACAGGAAGTTGTGAAAAAGGAAATCGTGTTATTTCCTGTTATGACACTGGAGGACCTGGTCATAAATGTGATGAAGCACTATTGACTGAGGTTTTTGTGTGTGTGTTGCCTGAAATAACCCTTAATCCGTCACTTTGTTACTCCTTGAGGTAGATCAGCATATACTAAGGATCTTTTTCCCTCTGATGAAAAATATTCTTTGCCTCATTCTGTCTGTCTCACTTAGAGATCGTTCCTTGTTGTCATTTCTTGTATTAAACAAAGCTGAACCTTTCTTTTGCTCAAATAATGATCCAGAGTTGCCTCCTGAACAGGGACAGGCATTTTGTGTATGTAGGTCATAGTAAGGTAAGGCAAGTTTTTGTATGCAGCACAATTCAGACGCAAGGCAATTCAAACTGCTTTACAAAGGCAGAAGGATACATTTAAATAAAAAAAAATGAAAATCCTATTTAAAAGATAGAAAAGCCTAAAAGCCAAGCAAACAAATAGTTACCTGTAAAGAAGTTACTTTGTAGTGACAGTGTTTGATCAAACTGATTCAATTTATTGAAAAGCTGCAGCAAACAGTAACATTTTAAGCCCTGATTTAAATGAGCCGACAGTTTTAGCAGACCTCAGGTCTTCAGGAAGCTTGTTGTACAGATGGGGAGAGTAGAAACTGAACGCTGTTTCACCTTGCTTAGTCATGATTCTGGGAACATTGAGTAAACCTTTCCTAGATGACCTCAGGGGTCTCAATGCTTCATAATAATAAAGTAAATCAAAATTGTATTTGGGCCCGAGACCATTTAGTGCTTTGTACACAAAAATAATCTTTTAAAATCATTCCTGTGACGCTCAGAAAACCATTGCAGTGATTTAAGGCCCGGTGTGATATACTCCACTTTCGTGGTGATAGTGAGGACTCTGGCGGCAGCGTTCTGGATGAACTGCAGCTGTCTGACTGATTTATTAGCAAGACTGTGAAGACATCATTATAATAGTTATAGCCTGCTGAAAATAAAGACATGAACAAGCTTTTCTGTATCTTGTTTAAACAGAAATCCTTTCATTCTCGCTATGTTTTTAAAGTGGTAGTAGGCTGATTTTGTAATTGTCTTTAAGTGGCTGTTGAAAGCAAAGTCTGAGTCCAGATCTACAGCAGGGTTTCTGGCTTGGTTTGTAGGTTTTTGTGTCATGGATTCAAGGTGAGCAATGACTTTCAATCTCTCTTTTTTTGGACCAAAAACAGTTATTTCAGTTTCTGTGTTCAATTGTAGAAAATTATGGTACATCCATGATGTGATTTAATTTGTTCAATGCACGGATTCGGTGAATCTAAGGGACTATAGTCACATGGTGACACTGTATTGCAGAGTTGTGTGTCATCTGCATAATCATGGTAAGAGATGTTATAGTGTTCCACTATCTAAGCAAGGAGGAGCATATAGATGCTGAGTAGAAGAGGCCCAAGAATGGACCCTTGAGGAACTCCACGTTATTTTTGTTTGCTCAGATTCATAAATACTAGAGATGCACCAATTGCAGTTTTCTTGGCCAATTCCAATTTCCGATTTTTTTGCTGGTGTGACCCTTTAAAGAGCCTCGTCGGCGGGGTCAAGGCAGCAGGCAGTAGGCCTAAGGTGTTGAACAATTTTTGTCAAGGTTGCATGATCTAGGAGTTGAAAATGTGCCAATTTTAACTAAAATAGTGACATTGGCATTTTGCCCAAGGTGGAGTTACTGACTGAATGGTAGGAAGTCTCAATAACCTCAATACTTTTAACTTCAAACATCTCATGATAGACAACAGGGCAATCTGAAGAAATCAGCTTTTTTTCCAAATCAAGAAACATTATTATAGTGTTTGTTTTCTGTTGCATAATTCAGTTGTTGAATACGAAATCATTTATTTCCAAAACAGATTTTATTACCGATCTTCTGCTAATGTGAGTTGCATGTTGTTTTGCCACCAGGTGGTGACAGTGAGGCGTTTAGTAAAAATAAGTTACCATAAGGTTTCAATGTATTGCTGTCATAATGATTAATATGGGGATGTACCGTGGCTCAGTGAGTGGTTTTTATTGAATTGATTTAAGCTTTAGCGTAACACCGTGTGTGTGTTTTACTATTTAATGTGTTTTACCAGACTTCCTCAACTACAAAAAGGCGAAGTCTATCTGCAAAGGCCATGAAGTGTGCTGTGAATGAGGATCCCCCAAACTCAAACATCAGCTGCTGTAAGCATACTTGAAGGGGAGTTTAACAGCAGCAGACTTCAATTCAACTAAAATGGGCACCATTCTCAGAGTTTGTTCTGGTCTCCTCGGCAGAACCTTGGATTTCTCGTTTTTTCTGTCAGCTGAAAGCTTGCCAAGTACTGTGATAACCCGGCAAAAGGGTGGGCCAGGGACATGCTGCAGAATGGGGCGAGGAACAAGCTCTCCTGCTTCGTCACTGTATTCAAGTATACCGGTGAGATGGATGTTTCTAGAAGGTATGCCAACTGCTCCCTCAGAGTGAGGGCTAAAGTGGTGACTAACTGGAAGTAAAAACATGGTAATAGTCCCCTGGCGTGAATTCAGACCCTATAATTTGATTGTCTTGCCTTGTTAGCCACATATAGTCGCCAACAGAAAGAGAGTAATGTCTGACTCTGTGAGCATCACTGATTATGTGAATTTGATGAGAATATCTGCTAGTGGAAGTGAGCTTACGTTTTCATGGTATTAAAATGTATCCGCCTCGGTAAGTCAGGCTTTGTTCATTTTTTAAAGGGCAGAGTGGCAGTTCCACTCGAGATTTGGAAGTTGTCTTTGTGTCAACGAGTCCACCCACTAACCCACAGTAAATTAATGAGGAGAACTAACAAAGATGTGAATGCAGGGGTTTCTTCATCCATGGACTCGGAATTGAGGGTGATGTTTCAAGCAGATGTTATGGGGGTAACAGCCTTGTGGTGTCAGTGTTTACTGTGTGGCGTGTGTTAGCTTCGGTGACAATGCCCTGTGGCAGACTGAAGAAGGCGGTAGCAATCTGTGTAACATTGTATTGTTTACTGTACAGGAAGCCTTAGCCCACAGTGCTGGTACGTGCAAGAGTGTATTACTCTGGAGAATTGTGTGGTATTGTTTTGCACTGTGTATCTTGATTTCAGCTGGAGTGTACGTGTGTAGATGTCTGGAGCCATGTAACCATGCCTGAACATGGCTAATGTCGCGCACTGCTAACATTACCTGACATGCCGATGGCTATCAGTCAACCCAAAAGCCGCACAAAATGCACACAGATGTAAATGTTTGCACCAACCTGAACAGAAAATTCAGCAATTGCATCGAGGCACCGGAGGGCGCTGTTGACCTGTCTGTGCCGGCTGGCTGTGCTGTGGCCTTTTTCCCTCTTCCTGTCACATTGGGTGTTTATCAATATTACACTTGATTGCATTTAACCATTTTTGTTTTCTTGCGTTACCATGATGTCATCTTCCAGTGCCGAAGTGCAGTTCCAATACTCAAGTACAGAAGTACGGAGGACGATAAAAATCCCCGCATATCATTCTTGCCCAACCCCAGATATCAAGGACGCATCAGTTGTATCTTTTCTAATGAGAACAATCCCATGATTCACTGCATCCCAAGTTTGTTTTTGGGAGGTGTATCCGTCTAGGGTATACCCCAGCCTTGTGCCCTATGCTGCCTGAGATCGGCTCCAGGACCCCCACCACGACTCTGACTATGATGAGCAGTTAGAAGATAGATGGATGGATGGGTGGGTATCAGTGTGAATAAAATTATCATGGCACTGGGGCCCATGCTTGTCATCCACTGCTACTCTTGCTAGCACTAGTGATGGACAAAATGAGGCCCCCTGAACCATTTACTGTATTTTTTGACCCCACTAGATGGCGCTCTTGGTTTGATTTGGTTTTTTGTTTGATTTTTGACAGAGAGCGTCATCTAGTGGGGTAAGAAAAACAGCAAGTAGTTCACGAAGTGTCATTTTGTCCATCACTAGCTAGCAGTATCTGAACAAACCTCAAGTTCACATACCGAGGCAGAACCATGCAAACTTCATCTCTTGGGATTATCCTTATGCCTGGAAGAGACATTTGACTCCAGGCAGATGCCATTTGTTTCTGCTGGACTCTGGTCATACAGCTGATAAAAGAATCATTATGTTCATGACCCAAAACAGATGACTGGCTCACAAATTAAAGCCTTCGTTATATGTTGATTTATATCTGCATGCGTCTGTCCATGCGTGAGTAACTCCATAGGGCGTGTCTGTCTGCGTGACACTATGTACAGCACTGTGTAAAAGTTTTAGGTTGACAAAAGAAATGTTTAAAGCTATATATCTGGATAGAAAATATACATTTGCTCCAAACACAACTTAACATTAGAACATACGCAAATTAACAGGAGCATGATAAAAACTAACAGGAATCTCTTTTGATCTCTGAAAAGTTACTGATATCCTGTTGGATGGCTAAATGAACATGGTTGCAGTTACCAAACCTCTCTTCAGTTGCACCCCAGCCATTCCATGTATCTGTTAAATTCCATCACCAGCTCACTTAAGTGAATTAGTTTGAAATAGTCAATGATATACTGATTAGCCATCCGAGGTGGAGTAGGGGTCAAGTAAAAAAATCCATGGCTTTGCTGGATGGTTGCTGCACATACTGGGGTAACTACGAGAGGTTTTGAATTGGCTCAGCTGACACACATTGACAGGCAAAATATTATAGTTTTACACTAACATGAAGATCATTTAAATGTCATTTTCTCTGACTGCCTCGGAAGTTTGCAGAGTACTGGTATATGTACTTACGTTCGTGTGCATGTGTGTGTGCGTATCTTGTATGTGTAGACGGGCGCGGGTTTCCATAGTAACGGCCTCTATAGTAGTGACTTTTCAGCAGGTCCTGTTCACACAGATCCCCCACCTTCACTTCCACCACCCACCAGGAGTTGGAGAAGAGTGTGCAGATGGTGAGTCTGTCACGGTGACAGCGGGGGCACTCCTGGGGCATCTGTGGCTGGAGGGGGGTGCAGGGCGGGTTAACGTGACCCTCAGCTGACAACCGTTTGCTGCAGTCAGGTGATCGGTCTTTGATTACCTCAGAACAGCGTTTATTAATGCCGTTTGACACACAGTAAGACTAACAGCCCATCTGTTACAGTGCAATGGAAACCATAATTCTGAATCTATGAAGGCAATGGCCTGGCTCTCCTCCTAGAGCGCCGGTATGGATGGTGGTCTCATGTCCGCAACAGATTCTGCATGGTTCAAGCTGTTCTACAGTAGGACTTTGGGTTAGGAAGCCAATCTCGCCGCACTTCTGCTACACAGCTATGTGGGTGGCAGCCGAAGCTACCGGCCAGCTGTCGTCTGGTCCTGTCGCGTGACCGTGGGGGCGGAGCCTTCAAGACATGTGAAACCAGAGACCACGCCCCCTTCAGCAGTCCTCTGCGTCTTGACCGTTTCTGGTACATTCTCCTGACCAGTCAGCTAGGCGAATTTAGGTACACGTGTCTGGTGAAGAAAGCGTGTTGACCTGTTGACCTGGTGCAGCAGGTTCTCAGAGATGGTCATCATCAATAGGTATAACTGCAGAGGTTTGTTAACAAAAAGATCAGTCCTGAGACTGAGATCAGGTTCTCAAGGTCCAGAGGTTAGGCCAAAGTGTCTGCTGAATGTAAACGCTACCAGCACACAGGCAAAATGATCCAGTGACCTCAAGCCAAGACAGCTTCATGAGGACATGAAAGGAATACCGTTTGTGCTTTTGTGGGGTCATTCAACGGGAGGAAGGGGGTGGGGGGGCATTTGGGAATGGTGGCCATAACAGGCTTTGCAGATCAGAGGAAGGAAACGTAAAAAAAAGACACCAGTGTCAGCATGAGGGACATCAGGTCGTGGTGGAGTGAAGGAAGGGCTGGGCAATATCTAACAAAACTTTAAAAATATTGGGATAAGTGATAATATTGAGTTATTCAACATCCCCTCCCCCCCCCACACACACACACGCACACGCATGCAGCACTAAATGAGGCACTGTAAATTAGTGGAGCCGATAATATAATTTTTTAGGCTCTTTGGATAACAATCAATTGGCAGGCCGTATTTTATTATAGTTTAAAAACGTGTTGTGGACTGTCTGAGGTGGTTTAAAGCACAAACATTCAGTGAGCTCTAGCTGTGTACCACCATTATAACCGACGTTTACAGGCACAGATACCTTCACATACCATACGAGGAATTAAAAAATAATAGCAATGTGCATCGGAAACGTAGGCTGGAAGGCTGAACTGTTATGTCACTTTGTGTGTCTCCTACTTCCCCTACAAAGGTGATAATCATCTGTTCATCACTGTCAGATGTTGACGTCAGGTTCCTCGTCTGATGTCGTCGATTACCGATAATATTGTCATATCGCCCAGCCCTGAGTGACAGCAAGGTGTGGGTTCTGTTAGAAGAAACACGCTTGTCACATGACCTTTCCCCTATAGCACCCCAATCAAGGCTGGATCTACATTTTCAGGGGTCCTAGGCAATTTCTTTTGCAATGCAGGTAACTTAGGGGCCCTAGGCAATTGCCTATTCTGCCTATAGCTAGAGCCGGCTCTGCCTCCAATCTTAGAATCTCATACTGTAATTTTTAATTGGAATGCAGTGGTAGCTGAAAGATGACATCATCATACAGGAAGTACCCCTCACCTGGGCACTGCCCCCACAGCACGTCAGTCTGTGGCACAAGGACAGCTCGGAATAAGAGTGATGGGGCAGCTGGTAGCCGTGCAGATCTGGGAGTGTTACCTAGAGGGTTGAGGGTTTGAGTCCCAGCAAAGGGACATTAGCTAAATCACCAAACAAAGTACCTAATCTGATTTGGTCCACCCACTGGCATGTTACAATTACAATGAAATTTAATTAAACAATTGTGAAATGAATCATAGAGGAGGAACTAGCTGCCATTTCACAGCAGTTCCTCATATTAGCCGAGGCAGCGCCTTTGCGAGTGAAGTTTTAACGCTGCATAGAAGCCGTCGAACTGGAGGGGGTGGGGGAGTGGAGGCTTTCCAGCTGGTGGCTGGGAACCATTTCAGGAATGTTCCAGAAGCCTTTTTACTGCGGCACGTCTTGGGGTGGAGACGGCCTTCCAGGCGAGGTGTCAGCCTGGTCACGTGCAGGCCGGCACTCACCTTTAACGTACGTTAATGTCTGCAGGCAGATCTGCTTGGACACTCGTTTGCTGTCTTACCGAGAAAATGTCACAACAAAAACGACAGATGCAGTTTGTGAAAAGGCACTTATAGGCTGTTGGTCGTTCAGCTGCAGCATTGCTGACTTCACATATTTGTTAATTGGTAAAAACCGCCCTGCAATGTGTGATGCCTCTGTGGATCGTCACTTTCCATAATTGTATTCTCTTTTATATATGTTTAAAAAAACATGGTATTACACTAGTGGCCAGAATTGTGGAAACATCCAGCATTTTTGGCATTATGCTTTAAAAATTACTACACAAACATTGACGGTAATGTTTGTAAACAATCAAAGAATGTTTACTAATATCATACATTGGATGATTAAATAAGTAACTGGACTAACTGGAATGAAGTTCTGCAGTCTTTAAAAACTGCAAATGTTTCCACGATTTTGACCCCTAGCGTGTGTATTTTGAATGAAGACATAAAATGAGTCTGGGAAGAGAGTGACTTCATTTATTTTCTCTGAACTTCTTTACGTCGAGGTTGTGTTTTAAGAAAATCTCCCCTCGTTTGTCTTGTTTCTGTGTCGTTACCGCAAAAACATCAACATATTTAAAAGGCATGTTGTGATTTTTTTTTTTTATTCAAAGAGGTGCAGCCATTTTGAATATAAAAAACATCATCCGAAGGTTATGCAAACCGAAAGCACCATCTCTGACTAACTTCGCTGGCTGAATGGATGTTTTTCCCCTGGGCAAGAAAAGCAGCCTGACGCTTCTGGACAATCTGCATTTTCGTCTCTGTCTCAATCACAGGTCATTAGCCACTCTGAAGCCTGATTCAGCCCCAGCACTGCCATGATAAAAAAGGCACTTATTAAAGCAGAGGCCAGCAGAGGGAAATCGCCCTCCGAGGTGCCGGGCAGCCCTGCAGCTACAGTGAGATTCTCTGCTCCTTCCAGCATTGCCAGTGACCGGCCAAGCGCGTCCCGGCCATTGAATGTGGCTGCCTGAGTGAATGAAGAAGAATTTAAACTCTTATGCTGAAAAGAAACAGACCGTAATGTGACTTTGGGTCTGCATCTTTTTTCTTTATATATTTCTATAGCTTTTTTGAATCATTGAAATAAGAAGACGTGCAATTAAGCTGGTATTGTTTTATTGTTTTTTTCAATATTATTTTCCTTTTAAACAAGCTCCTGCTTGTCAAGGCCATAGATTTTTTTTTTTCCGATTTTTCCTAAAATGTAAATGCATTATTGATTATTTTTTAGGACATAATGTCCATTTTACTGGACATGTACCTTTTGGCACCCTTGTGTATTTTACGTCTTCCGTTCTAAATTCTAGATTCTATAGAATTTATCCTCATTTTGAAAATGGACTGGGGTCACTTCGACCCCCCAAAAACACAGGGGTTAAGACCATGACGTGACCTCTGAATACACTGATATATTGTTCTATTGACACAAACTAACATTTGAAAGGACGATTGGGACCTGACTGTAGAGGGAAATGTCACCCTGCTTAATCCATTCATCTATCTTTTTTATACAGTAGAGTGAGAGGGCACAAGATCTGGGTGGGAGGTCAATCCATCGTAGGGCATAAACACATACAAACACTCATGGTCACACACCATGGGCAATTTAGATATGAACATTAATCTAACCTTGCAATCGAAGTATGAAGAGAAGACCCATGAAACATGAGAACATGCGAACCCGAAACTTGTGGAGACAGGAATCGGACTCCAGCGCTGGGGGCGCGAGGCGGCAAAGCGACCCACCACACTGTACCGCCCCTCCTGGAGAATGAAAGCTTAAATATATGCCACTCCCAAGATCCCCACTAGGTGGCAAGCACTATTCTGTGAACATAGCAGCTGATTATACTTTGTTTAATGCTGTGATTTAAGACAGCTTGATTTACTACACATTTTACACATTTCTAGGAGTTTCTGTGTAAAATCATTAAATATTGTTGGATAGGTTTTGATTCTGTGCCTTTTTAATCTATACCTTTGTTTATAAATCACCTTCATTTTGTAAATACGTAACAGTATGACAGCAAGTGGTGTTATGGTTAGAAAGTAGTCATGTGACTGAAAGCGCTACAGGCTGACCACACAGCAGGGCTGTGGAAAAAACAGGGCAAGTCGTAAAATGGCAACCACACCGAGTGATGCTCTTCGGCTAAGCAGAAATGCAATTACTGTCTCGTTAAGCATATTAACTATTCTGCCAGCAGTCCGTTAGCTGTCAGACCTGGGATTCTCAACCCCTGGTCCATGGCCCTGGGGCGGGCTGTGAGTAGGCTTTATTGGGCTGCAGAACCGTGGCAGGGAAGTGCAATTCGGGCACCCAGATGTGAGGCCAATTGCCGCCTGGGAAAATTTCCCAGTTGGTGAAATTTGGCGAGGTGGCCTTCCTTCCTCTCCAAGCCACTGACATAATAAATAATGAATAACTGGGCCTTTTGCTTGGACAGGTGGCGAAGCCCTGTGTTAAACAACATCCTGCAGGATAAGGCGTGGCTTCTTCACCCACTGGTCCACATTGACTAGTAAAGAGGTCCTGAGCCTCGTGCCACTGGTCCGTGTCTTATCCCACCCATGCCATCAGAAGTAGCTGCCCCTGAAGATTGCAAACCTTGCAGTGTCTGACGTGCCCCTCCGCCGTTTGGTTCAGCTCTGCTGACAGCCTGACAGGTTTTGGACCGAGAGCTGCGGAATGAGGAATGACGGCTCAGTAAAATCGATGCTGTTAACCCAGAGAATGCTAGTTTGAGTGTGCATCCTCATCAGAGGTCAGACGAGCCTGCTCAGGTTTGGCTTCTGTTCTGACAGTCAACTCTGTAAGGTATTACTCTGGAGATGAGCTTCGGGGGCCCACAATGGCCTCTGAGTAGGATTTCATTGTCGAAGCAGCAGTCAAGCAGCTAGCTCAGTGGTTCCCAGTCCGGTCTTCGAGGACCCACAGACAGTCCACATTTTTGCTCCCTCCTATGTTCCTCATAGTCCATTTCTGAGCCTTAAAAGGTACATTTACCTACAGCTATGGGTACAATAGTGAGACCCTTGAGGGTACAGCCCCAGTGACAAGTAAAGGTACAAATTGGTACTTTTTTTTTTCTGACAGTGTGGGAGGGAGCAAAAACAAAGACGTTCCGTCAGGGAGCTGGGAGGGAGCAAAAATGAGGACAGAGTTAGGAAACACTGATGTAGCCAATCAACTCTTTCAATTTCACACTTTGCATGGTTTCTCAGTAACAAAAAAAAACAGAGAAACATGACCCCAGAAACTCCCCCCCACACACACACATACACACATGAATAACTACCATTGTCATGTCCTTGCTGTGCACTCAGAAACTCTCAAGAAGCATTATTTCAGGTGCCTTTACTGGAGGACTGGATCTAATGGTGATGGGTGCATGCAAAAAAATAGCCCTGTCATTATCATGTTTAATTTCCTGTGTCGTTCCCTCTCCATATAAAGTGTCCCAGAGGACTCATTGATACATGGCTTTTGTGTGCATTTTGATGGAATTGTCGTATCTGATAAATCGCTCACGCCATTGTGGTGTGTCTCACACGCCTGTATCATTGATGGAGAACATCCGTCCATCAATCGAGGCGCCGACTGAAGTTCAGAAATTTTCCCGATGAGCTCGTCCATTGGGGGCCAGTCTCTCCTTCCCAAAGCCATAATATGATATAACCTATATGATCGCAGTCGGAAAAATATACAATGGGGTGACCCCCCAACCGGTGTCGGTGGCAAAATATACCGGGGGCGACCCCCCCCAACCGCGGTCAGCCGCGCGTCATAGCAAATTCCTGGGCTGGTTTTCGTTGCCAGTCTGCCCCCGGGACAAGCCGAAGCAACCTGCCATTTACACTGAAGGAGAGAAGCGACGGATATGTCAAAACGTGTAGAGCCTACCTTGATTGAATCTGAGTATCTAAAGATCTCCAAGTCATGTTCAGCTAAGCTTACACCAGAACATTCTGACTGTTTAAGATTACCGTGTAACATGGGCGTCGTTAGGTCCGATCGCTCGAGGCTATAGCCCCCTATATTTAAGCCCCGATGCCAATCTTCCTGCCCCAGGTAAACTTGACTTAGCCCCTGATCTTTTCCGTAGCTAGAAACTCCCCTGCTGTGTAATCTCAGAACCTGAGAATCTCAGTACCTGAGCACAGGTAAGCAGTAACGGGGGGGATCGTTTTCTTCACGTTCGCTTGTTATGTATGACAGTAATGCAGCGCCTGGGGACCTGGACTATAACAGGATTGATTCTGCATTCATTCCTTTTGACCAGATAGCTGATCTTATTTGATCGGTGGGTATATATACATATGGACAATGCGCCTGCAATTAGGTTAGAAGCAGGCACCGTGATAAATGCACGGAAGGGCAGCATAGTCCTAGGAGGCGAGTGCCGGACCGCAGACATGCGGGTCAATGACCGCAAGCCGCGTTACTGAGAGAGAAAAGCTAGATGATGTGCATTAAACTCTATATTTGAACTTGATGAAAATAAAAGCTTATATTAGACCGGCATCCACTTGAACAGACTTGCTATTTTAGATTCTTGGTTCCCACCCTCCTCTCCAATTCACCACCCAACCTTACGGTACAGTTAACTGAAAATAACTTTTAATTATATATTTTGCTTTAGTACAGCCGGCTAGAGATACAGAAACCTCACACGTATCAGCTCTTGCACTGATTTTTGCTACAGCCTCCTTTTATAAATCCAAGCAGCCGCGGTCACTTTGCTTTAAAAACACGTCCTTGCTGCAGGTCGCAGTGCCAGTGCAGATTTTATTAATTGTCAGTCATGATTTTCGCCTGTTAGCGTCTGACGAGACCCCTCCACCCCCCGCCCCTTCCCTCCTCCCTCCCGCCCCCAGTACCTCTTACTCCCCCTTCACCAGTCCCCCCGGAGCCTTTCATCCTCCGTGATCCCTCCTTCCTGTCTTCCCCTTCGCCCCCTGCCTAACTTGTTCTCTCCCTCTCCTCAGGGTTGGGTGACATTTTATTGGGTGGCCCTGGTTGGGGCCCCCTGCCGCTGGGCTGTGATCACGGCTGTGTCTTGCCTGCCTCATTTAGGCTGCAGAAGCAGCGGGGAGCAGTGAGGAGATCTTGTTAAACAGGGGGCACCGTCACCCTGTGTGACATCCTCTCCACGTCCAGGGAGCGCGTGACTCACTGGAGCGCGTTTCTGTGCTGAATATTTAGATGTATTCATATATTTACATTGTACATTTTTATTTATCTGGTATTTTAATAAATCAGCATTTATCCAAAGCAACGTACATTTCAGCAATTGGGTGTTAAGGGCCTCACTCACAGTGATGGTGACATCACTCTGCCGACCATGGGATTCGAACCGACAACAGACAAGTTTTTGCATATTATTTAGCATACTTTTATGCCCTGCCGGATTGCACATGCCCACTTTATGTTTCCCTCTCACCCCCCCATCTCCCTCCCAAAGCAGAGGAGATCCTCTCCTCCCCTGCACGTTTACATCTGCACGTCACACAAGGGCGGGGGCGGGGGGGGGTAGCCCACTCTCTCCAGTGGAAGAAAAGAGCATTTCTAAGGCTCTCACTCATCCCCTGAATACTAACGAAGGTGTTCCCGGCTGACCATCAGAGGCCTGCATACACACAAACACACACACACACACCCACAAAAACATATGCACACAGGCGCACACACATAGCAAACACACACACTGACACAAACACACACATACACATGTACAAACACACAGACACACAGACACACACACTCAGACTACCATCCTTGCCGAGACCACCTCCCTTTCTCACGGTTTGCATCGCTTCCCCAGCACCTCCTTCGGTACGATCCCGGGGGCGTGTGGGAGTGTAATTTGTGTGTCTACAGCAGCCGCACACTGGCCCCCACCCCCCCACCTACACAAGTCGCCATATCGACCGTCAGTCTACTCGCTTAGCACATCTGACTTCAACAGGCTCTCCTTGTCACGTGCATGTGTGCATACGTGCAGGGGGGCGGTCACACTCACCCAGTGAGCACCACCACAAAGTCCATGACGTTCCAGCCGTTGCGCAGGTACGAGCCTTTATGGAAGGCGAAGCCCAAGGCCAGGATCTTGATGCCCGACTCAAAACAGAAGATGCCAATGAAGTAAGGCTCCGTATCATCCTGAGGGCGGCAGAGGCTGTCAGAGGGGGCACGTGGGCACATCCACGTACATATAGCCCCTCTGCACGTGTGCACGCACACACACACGCACACACGCATACACACAGCTCATAGCGAGTCACAATGTCATAACCACGCTGAGGTGTGTTTGTGTTATATCTGTGTGTGTGTGTGTGAGTACACGCGTGTGCAGGCGGCTTACCAGGCGTGCAGACATGGGCGTCTTGTCATCCTCGGGGAGGTGCTGCTCCAGGGCCAGGACGATGCAGTTGGCGATGATGGTGGTGAGGATCATCCACTCAAAAGGAGTGAGGATGCTGGGTCAAGGAGCTCTTTAGAGGTATAAGGCAGACAGATAACACCCAGACAGGGTATCCCCCAGTCAGGTACTCACTACCGACCAATCATAAATAAAAGACAGGGTATCCCCCAGTCAGGTACTCACTACCGACCAATCATAAATAAATGACAGGATACCCACCAATCAGGTACTCACTACCGACCAATCATAAATAAATGACAGGATACCCACCAATCAGGTACTCACTACCAACCAATCATAAATAAAAGACAGGGTATCCCCCAGTCAGGTACTCACTACCGACCAATCATAAATAAAAGACAGGGTATCCCCCAGTCAGGTACTCACTACCAACCAATCATAAGTAAAAGACAGGGTACCCACCAATCAGGTACTCACTGTCAATCAATCATAAATAAAAGACACGGTACACCCCAATCAGGTACTCCATCCATCCATCCATCCATTTTCCATACCCACTTATGCTATGCAAGGTTGCAGCAATCAGGTATGCATTAACAACCAGTTATTAAGAAAGACAGAGTACCCACCAATCAGGAATTACCCTACAAGCATCACTAATAAGGAAAAAGTCATTCACTCAGATGCTCATTAACAACTAATGTGACCTTTTGGGTGTTCGGTTATTACAATGCTTAAATAAATTAATGAACACAATGCCAGGAAAGCCCAAGTCAAGCTAAAGGTATAATTCCACTATAATGACTGTTGTCAAGGGCGATGATGAGTGTCACAGGGCAGAGGCAAACATAGCAGAGCAGGAAATCATTGTCCATCAAGGCATTGGATCGCTCAGACAACGGCATCCACGGCATGGCTCTCACTGGCGCCACCCACAGATCGGACAACGTAAACACAATCTGCTGCCCCTCTTCCTAGCTCTGTGGTGGACAGACGCTCTCTCTACTTTGGACCAGAGGTGCAGGACTGTCCAGGAAGGGGAGGGGGATGAGCAGAAGGAGAAATGGGGAAGGTTGATGGGGCACATAAACATAAGGCAGCTAAGAGGTATCCCACGTCCAATCAGGATGCTCTTGTTTCTGCCAGCCAATCAAATCACATTTCTTACTAAAAAACTCACAGCCTCAAATTGCTTGAAGACCAGGTCAGCTCAGCAGTGGGAGGCGAACTTCAGACTGGAACATGCTTGGTTTGGTTTGATTGTGCCTCTATTGTAATATGCTGTAATATTTCTCTAGTTCTTCAGTTTGAAAAGGCTTTGCACAGCTCCCAGGAGGCTCCAAGCGACAAAACGAGCAAAGCCTCTCTCACTCTATCAGCAGTGTCACAAAAAATACCTGCCGAATATGAGGCAAGTGGGCAGGGGTCGACGCACATCTCACAAGAACCATCAGGTCTGACCCCTATGAGTAATAGCTGGGAAATAGCGCATGCTGTAGGGTCAACAGATCCCACTCAGAAGAAGCAGGAGTCTCGTTAGGGAGTCAGGTTCCGTTATCCATGCAGAACGTGACCACTGCTGGAAACGATCGTAAACACCAGCGCGGCAACTTACGGACGACTGATGAGGTCAGGGATTTGACCCAGCAACCGGAGAAAGATCCAGTTTCAGAATGACATGGTGACAGAAACATGCGGTGAAATTTGAAACACAGTCCATCAAATAAGGGCACGACCGTACCAACCGAACCAACTGCCTGACCAGATCGTGGTTACTCAAAAACATCTACCCATAATCCCTGAACCCAAATCACATTCAACCCCAGCAGAATGGTCGCACCCGGCCCCTCCCTTGGGTTCATGCCTGTGTCTGTCCCTCCTGGGGCCCCTGCAGAATACAGCGCCAGTAAAGGTGCGAGCTCTCAGCCCTTGGCTAATCTTTTCGGTTATATAACACATGATGGTACATTACCGGAAAATGATATTCAATCATGGTGCTAAAACTGTCTGCTGCCCCTAATGGACCGTTAATAATTCACAGTTCAATTTGGAGAATGAGAGGGTGGCTGCAAGAGGAAGAGGAGGATGAAGGGAGAAGGCAGAGCTCTACAGAGACTGACGTGGAGCTCTGCGATGGTGATGTCAATGTCTTGGCAACGGCAATGGGTGGAAACGCTAATGTGGGATCGAGCGGGGGGGCGTGTGTAGCGAGGTGGGCACTGGACGGCCCAAGGAGACAAATCTCTGCATCAGCAGAATAAAATGTGTATTAGTGTAATAAGAGGGAATAGTGATGCCAGAGCCGCCCCCAGCAACAAGTGCTTCCTTTCAGCTTAATTAAAATGGCTCTGAGATGGGGGGCGGGGTCATGGAGGACTGTGCCAGCAAAAGCCATCCGCTTCCTGGCCGAGCAAAGGGGGTGACGTCTGGAAGATGTCCCGGACGGCTCGGGAACAAAGAAGTGCTCTCTGTGTTACTCACAAACATACGCGCTGAAGTTTGATGGAGCCGTTTCCCTTTAATTTACTTAGCAAAATGACATACAACTGAGAAAGCAGGGTGGGACACGGGCAACTGGGGCGTTCCCAGGGGGCCAACAATGAAATTTCTCAGCTGACTCTGGGATTTGAACCTGAAACCTTCCGATCACAGGCACAGTGTTATAACCCACTGAATCACCCACATGTGTTTTGAAAAAGACAACAGCAACATGTATCCAGACAGAAACACTGAGCTCAACAAACTGGATCCCTGGCCAAGTCTGAACCTGGACTGTGTTGCTCGAAGGCCGTGTTGGTGGTAGCGTGTTCATCTGGGCGATGGAAGCAGGGGCAATGGCCTCAAGGCACAGTGAGCGCCGTCACTGTGCGCCTCACAGATGGAGCAGCGAAAGGAGCTGTCCCTCCAGTGGCATTACTCACGCATGGCTGAGATAATCCCTGACAGGCTTCGCGCACGAGGTGAGGCCGGCTGGCACTGAGCTGAGACCGGCTGGTGCAGGAGCTGGGGCTTGCTGACCCCCCCACACGGGCTCACTGAGGCTGGCTAAGGAAGTTGGGAGCCCGTACAGGATGGGAGGGGACGAAGCCACACCCCACCCAGGCTGTATGCACAGGTCAGCAGACAAACAAACAATGTGTCACTATTGCTGTGGAGTCAGGCAGCATTATCATTAGACTCACATTGAATTATTACTGCAGAGTCATGCGGTACTATCACTACAGAACAGAGTCATGCAGTACTACTACTGAAGAGTTACATGGTACTATTATTGTAGAGTCATGCGGTACTATCACTACAGAACAGAGTCAAGCAGTACTATCACTGCAGAGCCACACAGTACTATCATTGCAGAGTCACCTGATACTATTACTGCAGAGTTATGCATTACTCTCACTGTAGTCACGTGATAGTATGGCTACAAAACAGAGTCATGTGGTACTATCACTACAGAGTCATGCAGCACCATCATTGCAAAGTGACATGTTTAAAATCACTGCAGAGCCACGCAGAACTATTGCTGTAGAGTCATGCATCACTGTGATAGTATCGCTACAAAACAATTACATTGGTACTATTACTGCAGTCACACATTGCTATCTCTACAGAACAGAATCAAGTGGTACTATTACTGTAGAGTCATCCAGTACAATTGCCGTAGAGGCAAATGGTACTATTACTGCAGAGTCATGAGTTACAATCACTGCAGAGTCACGTTATTATCACTGCAGAGTCACGTTATTATCACTGCAGAGTCACGTTATTATCACTACAGAGTCACATGTTACTGTAACTGGAGAGCCATGTGTTACTCTCACAACAGAGTTATTGGTGACTATCAATCGGAATGTTATTATCACTACAAGGCAGAGTCACATGCTACTATTATTACAGTGCTGCATGTTATTATCACTACAGAGTCACGTTATTATAACTAGAGTCATGTAACACAATCACTTCAGAAGAGTCATATATCGCTACATAACAGAGTCCCATGTTACTATCACTACAGAAGAGAGTCACATGTTAGTATTGCTACAGAGATGAATATCATGGCACTATGGCTGAACACACACTCATAAGTACAGCCAGTGTATAACTCTTGCAGTTAGGCGCTGAGACACAGACTCCTGCCCTGAATCCGAAAAGCTCACGTTTACCTGATAACTCTACGTAGGAGGACAGCAGAGGGAAACTGGCCTCTGTAAGGTGACAGGTGTGGTAAGGTGTGTTGGCAGTGTGGAGCGTGGGCGGGGGCTGGGAAGCCTGCCCTGGAGTTCTCCCAGCGTCCGGCCTGCCATCGCGCCCCCCCCACCCCTTTCCCTGCTGGGTTCATGCTCACTGTTCCTCTCAGCTGCCTGTAAGAGAGGGGGACAAAAACCCTCGAAAAACCCTCTTTCAATGATGTCTGGCTACACTCTTCAGGGCCCTGAGCTCCCAGGTTGAAGGACACACTAGCACCCTGAGCTATATTCACTTAGGCTTTCCCCCACGTGACCGAGGAGTGACAGGGGCACTGACCCTAGATAAAAGCATACTGGACCCTAGAGTGCCCCCTCCCCTGTCACTCACAAATTCAAAGCATATCATTGGCTAATGACAAGTTTGGCCCCTCTGTATGAATTATGGGTCCTCTTATTCACCTCATCCCTCACCAAAAACCCTAGAATTGCCTCTGGTGTAAGAGGTAACAGTTGGGAGCGTGTTTCTGTGACAGGAAACAGACAATGACTCTGAGTCTGTGTGAGTGTGAAAACCGAGCAGCCAGTGTGATTTTAATGGGACACTGTTCCTCTCGACCTGCCTCTGCACAGACAGGTGTGGAAAACGAGGCAAGAGAATGAAGGAATCTCGCAGAAAGCAGAAAAAGAGAGAGCCGCTCTTTTCTGCTACCCACACTGGTTGCCTTCCCCATGGCTGTTACTTAATGCCCGAGCAGCTGGGACATCTGCAGCCGCGCCAAATGCCAGATGGGATCCGGGTCGCCGTGCGCCGGTGCAGCAGCCGGGCTGTCAAGTGGCCGGGTCTCCACGTGTCCTACAGAAGAACACCCAGCGGGGAGTGCTTGGCACCACGGGAGGATGGGGCTGGCTCTGCCTGAAGGAGCACTCACACCAGCTCCGTCCAGGAATCCTGAGCGGACGGATCAGCAAAGCCAGTAAGAAGTGTTCCAAAAAAAACCCATGATGATACTGTATATTGGGGGGGGGGGATTCTTCTGCAGTATTTCAGACATAAACAGCAGGGGAGGGAGCTAAGAGCCCTGGAAGGATGGAGCCACAAAAGGCTGGAGGCGTGAAGAAATGATTTTGATTGGGCACCTCGGGAAAGCTACTGGGGTGAAGAACCAATCGGTGAGACCCTGCTGTCCAATCGCATTCAGTCCCCTGTTTCTAGGACCCACCATCACTTTGAAGTTGTGGATCTATATGTCACAGCTGAAAAGTCAGGAGTGCACTGCACATCACGACTCTCAACCATTCATGACGTTTTGTATAGGTGTGAAGTTTTTAAATGCCAGCGTGTGCAAGGGATTTCAATCTTTTTTGTACACCAATTGAAAACAGATCAGAACTAGGGCCCCCCTTGCATATGCAAACAAAGGATTGAAGGGGGCTTTAATACTTCTTTTTCTGGGGGGGGTCCTTTGTGTTTTTTTGCGATAACCAACAACTGTTCTGTGGGCCCCAGGGGATTGTGAAGCCCAGGTTGAAACCCCCCCCCGCTCAAATAAATTTCATGTCTGATATCTGTAGTACATTATATTTCCTGATATTAAGGCAGCTTCTTGGCCCAATGCTCCCCAATGTGATGTTCACAGCACATTAGAAATATCAGACTCTGTTAAAAAATTTCACCTCAGGATGCTGTGTGACCCTCACACAGGGTGAGAATTCCCCATTCCTACATGCCAGGTCACCGGCTGTCCACTACGAAAGCCAGCGGGCACACACTTAAACCAACGGAACTCTCTGGAGCCTTTTAACAGGGTTGGGTGTCGAATGGCAGAGAGTCGCCTGAACGTGGTGCACTGGAGCGTGTCCGGGCGCCTTTGGTAGAGAAGCGGCCTCCAGGCCAAGTACAGGACTGGCGATGCTGAATCAACAGAATCGAAAAAAGCACCACATGCCACAGATGGACAGAAGTGCTAAGATCTCTCATTTTCCTGGCTTGAAAGACTCTTTTGGTAACGGCAGGCATTTGATAAGCAAAACACCTGGTGGGCTTCTGGAAAGACTCCCCATCTTTATCTGAGAAGCCAAATGAGGGAAAAAGGAAACATTTTGGCAAGAAGTACAGGGGAGAGACTCTGTGAAAAATGGGAAAATCAGTGAGGAAACTGTGGTTTGGACTGAAATTTTGGGTCCCAGGTACGTTATTGTCGCAGCAAGACTCGTCATTGTGGTTTGGCCCCGATGCCCAAACCCCATTTCGTTTGGGGCCTGATATGCAGGGGGGGGGGGGTGTGGCTGTGGTCACCTCCCATCTCTGTGCTGCCACCTGACCTCCATTGTGGCCAGCGATTCCTTCGAGGACCAGCATGCACCATCGTGGCTCGGTCTCGGCCTCCACTGGCTCCACTGAGCACTGGTAAAACGAGCCAATCGGGACCGCAGCCGCCCCCCTGGACACCTGCGTGTGCCGTCACATGTGCCGTTAGCCCAGCCAATAACACGAGGCCGCGCCTGTGATCCATGCCACCACCGTCTTCCATTACGCATTCCTCGTTGCTCTCTATATACAGCGCTAAAAATAGCCGCATGGGAGATAAAAGACATGGCTCCTCTTCCCGACTCCCCTCCCTCTCTCCCCAATTTAGCCTACTTTTTTCCTTTTTTAAACACCG
This sequence comes from Mormyrus iriodes, assembly GCA_011763525.2. Classification (NCBI taxonomy): domain Eukaryota; kingdom Metazoa; phylum Chordata; class Actinopteri; order Osteoglossiformes; family Mormyridae; genus Mormyrus; species Mormyrus iriodes. The sequence goes on along the minus strand of JAAGVU020000078.1, from coordinate 10,958,926 downwards.
GAGGACAGGTCGGCCGACAGCAGAAGGGTGTGGCCTACCCACTGTGACTTTCAAGGGGGTTAGGGAGAATCACACAGGCCGAGGAACTCGGCAGCTTGCGCGGCCCAGCCGGGCCGGGATGAAGCAGGGCCTCTGTGGGATCAGAGAGGAATCAGCGGGATTGGAGGCGGGGTGAGGGAGGAGAGGGAAAGTACAGCCCGCCAGTACGCCACGCCAAACAGAGGCAGAGCCATAAAGAACTGGAGTATCACGGGGCTCGGGGCAGCAGTGAGGCTCTGGGAGAGACCGAGGCTCAGGGTTCGAGGCCCAGGAGAAATCCTGTTCCACTAAAAGGAAGGTGCTGAACCCAACATAAGCTGCCGTATCTTGCTCTAAATTAAAGCATAAACAACAATAACAATAATAATATTAATAACAATAACAATAACGGGCTCCTGAGGAGCAGAAGCCAGCCGAAGTCACCCTCCAATGTAACCCCCTCACCTCCCCGTAACTCCACCGATGCTCCTGCTGTCCTCCCCAATCGATCAATCTCCCCCCCTTCTCCCTCCATTCCTCCTTTTCATCACCAGTCGTTTTTTCTTTCATTCTCCCTCATACTCTCCATTTATCCCCGACTGTCTTCACTCCAATACCAGTTCACCCTCACTCCCTTCTCCTTCTCTCCACCTCCTGCTCTCTTCTACCCTCTAGTCATTTCTGTCAGCTTTTTTCCACCTTCATTCTTCCTCTGTTCTACCCCCTCACCCCACTCCATTTATAGCAAAACTCTGAGCATCGATCATTTGACCCTCCCCACCCCCCCAACACTCATACAGTCTCTGCTCAAGTAGCTGAATACTGCCCACCCCGCTGACGCGAGGATGGGGAGACGGGCGGATGAGCTAGAAGAACCAAAGGGAGGAGAGTAATAATACCTTTCATCAAAGCGAGGTGTGCCACTCTTCCTCATATCATATTTAAATATAAGATAAGGATCCTTTCACTGCTCTCTCTCCGCCTGTGAGTGGGCAGGTTAATATCAATAGACACAGATGCACTGTAAATGCACAGACGATGTTTTTCACCCATGCATACACGTATCCCTGCACCCTCTGTGCCACCAATTTCTGACCACCTTCTCCGGTTTACCTGAGATGGTATTTATTGGCCGAGTAATTGCTTTTAGTCAGATGTGACTTGGATTTTCAGGTTTGGGTTAGCCTAATGTCTCTCATCCTCGGGGACCACCAGACAGCGCAAACTTTTGCTCCCTTTAAACTCCCTGCCAATGAAGAACACTGAATACCTGGTACCGGTGTGTTGGGAGCACAAAGGTGGACTGGGGGTCCCCTGGGTTAAGAAACACCATGGTACACTCTTCAGTCAGGGTTGTGCTTCCAAAACCTTCTGTACCTCCTTGGCCACCTGGTCCTCCTCGATTGGATAGAGGCCGCAGTGGCTGACTGCGATGTGACTATACAGACCACATGGAATTATACGGCATGGTGTTTGGATGCTGGTGGCCACATTACCCCACACCAGCTGCACCTACAGCACGCTCCCATATTTCCTGCGTCTAATTAATGAGGACCGAGAGCCACGGACATGTCAATGTGTGAATGCAAATCCCGATTGATCGCCGACGCTATCTTCAGGGACCATCCCGGATCTCCGGTTTCTACTGACACCCCCTCACACTTCCGATGGAAGTGAGCAGTGGGTCTCCCTTCCCCCATCTGTCTGCCCTTTTCTCTTATCATTAAGCCAACCAGTAGGTGGCGCTGGTTAGGGACCTGGGCCAGTGCCCCGAGCATTACACATGCAAGCAAGGTGCCTAAACTCTAAGAAAATATGCAGGCATAATCTGCTACCAGCCACTCAGAAAGTAAAACATCATTATTAGCCTATATATCTATGTTTGTTCATTTATTTTTAGTTGAAATAAAAAAAACAAAACAAAATCTGGGTTACAGGCCCTTTTTCATTGCCAAGACACTTAATTACAAAATCATTTTGGTTTTGCATTTCATTTTCCGGAGTTAAATTTAAAATACTTATGCCACCAGGCTTAGAGCTTGACAAGAAGCAAATAACAGTGATCTGAGCACATTAGAGTGCCAAAAGGAGGTGCTTCTGCAAAGGTGCGGCTAACAAAGAAGGCAGTTATGCGTAGGGTCATGTGTCAAAATGCTCAACGTGCCCAAATGCCCACTATTCCATTTACTGTGCACTGAAGACGAGATCCCTGTGGTCTTTAATACGTTTATCAGCTTCTATCATATTAATCAGATTGTGATTAAACATGGGAACATTAGGGGGCGCTAAAAAATGGCATGCATTGAAAACATACAGTTCATTTTTGGTAATTTATCAAGCTGGTGGAATAGTGGTTACAGACCATGGTTGGGAAGCCCTGCCTTAATATACCTAGAAATATACCGTATATTTTTTCATGAAGTGAGAAGAATAGTGGTTTACTGAACAATGGAAAAGAAAGTCATATGGTCAGATGAGTCACTCTTCACCAGGTTCTCAGCAGGTTCTCAGCCCATGTGTGATCAATGCCAAAAGGTTCCTACAGGTCTGAGTGCTTGTTTCTCACCATGTAGGGATCTGGCAGATCTGGAATGAGTGAGATGCATTTTCCTGGCGTGGTTTAGCTCCACCGGATCTCCTAGAACATACTCTGAGGAAGCAGCAACATCATCCTAAGGAGAGGGCATCGCCATAGAAAGGCTAAGGTTTGAGAACACAGACGGTTTCAGACCAAACGCCACAGTCAGTCAAGTCAGCGCACCTCAACCCAACAGAACATTTACGATAGAATCTGTAATGGTACCTGAGATGATGTTTTCCGCTACCACCATTAACATCATCTAAAGACCAAAAAGATGGAATTCCAGAAGAGTTATACACACAACTTTTGTTAACTTTTGAATGCAGTAATTCTGCATTGCTCAAGAAATGTACAGTGTAAATGAAAAAGAATGTATACTAAAGTTGTATTTAACTTGATTTTCAAAATCAAAACCAAGGACTTTTTCCATTCTGCCTATTCTTGTTTACACATAAAACTTGTTATAATATAAAGACTAAGATTAAGATTAAGATGGACTTTCTTGACCCCAGGTGGAAATTATGGATCCCAGGGTGTGTTTCTGATCATGAAATATGGTAATAATGACCAACCATCCATCCATCCATCCATCCATCCATCCATCTTCTGATTTCAGGTGAGGGTCTCTGTACACTATGACTAATGTAGAAAACCACAAAAGCACAGTGCAGTGTCTGCAAAAACCTGAAAAGAACTTCAAGTCCATTGTCAGAGACAGTTTAATGATCACCAGAATTTGGGTTGTGCCTTTGGTGTCAATGAGAATCTGACAGACCTCAGACGTGCGATGACCACAAACCTTCTAACAGCTACATCTCACAACCAGACCAAAACGGCACGCTTGCAAAAAAGCACCCGACACACTAAACACCAACTCACTGTTTGACAAGAAAAAAAGCATGTCTTGTCCAATAAAGTCATCATCTCTGAAAGCCCCAAAACAGCACATATGTTCCTACTGCTACACTGGGGCAAAGGTCACCAGCCTTTCAAGCCACCCCACTTCATCTGTCCGTTTCTGTCCTTCCTCCGGAGTCCATCTGCTTTTCTCCCTGATCCCCGCCCTCCCCATTCCGCTTCTTCTTCCTGTTGACTCCTGCCACACACTCAGCTCGGTCTCATAATAAAAATTTATATATGCACTCCATAGCTCCTTTGAAATCAGAATATAAGCAAATGAGGAGAGAGACTCACTTCTTCCAGCATAAACAGGCACCTGAATTCATATCCTTCATATTACCTAACAAATCATACTTCGCCACTCTGGCCTTGTACACTGATTTAGGCAACAGCATCTGCTGTAATTACAATAGCAAACATGACAATAATAAGGGTAATAATCGCTATTTGTTTTCTCTTATCCCTGGCCACGCCTCCTTCCCAATTCTGCCACCACAATCACTATTGATCTTCGCTTTATTTAGCCTCCGTCCTCATCCAAGATGGCTCCGCCATCCACCTTCCCCATGAAAATGAAGACAGCTAAAGGCCCCCGAGGCCAGCTGCTGCCCCTCCTTACTGGAAACACAGCATGGAAAGTGGTGTTTGGATGGACATCAGGTAGAACGTGCTGTTAAAATCCTTGGCTGTTGAAGCCTTAACACTTTGAGGTGCCCTTATAAATCTCTGGAATGTCTCTTGATGGTCACCAAGCAAATATCGTTTGTGTGCATGTATGCATTAGCGTGTCAATTATGCATGCAAAGTATATCATCTTTTAGTATTCTGTGATTTATTTCATGTCATCTGTATTTGGGTGCATTTTCTATGCATGTCAGGCCGTCACATGGTCTGATAATAAACGAAAACAAATTTAAATCACCATTTTTTTCCAGACCATAACATCCCACATGATTACTCAACATTAGACTTTGTCCAAAGCAGCCCGGTGGGGCTGTCAGCCATGCTTGGGGCAAAATGACTCAATGGTGATACTCAACTGATATGCAGAAGATCCAATTGGATTTGTAATTGGAATTGAAATTGGACAGGTAATTAGGTTGGTAATTGGACTTGAATTAAATAAAACTGGGGTAGAATGCAGGACATCAAGCTCCATGGTGGTCAAGGAGCTGACCTTTGTACAGGTCCCAGAAGAAGGCTGGGTAAATCTTAACCTGAGTAACTTCATTAAACCTGTATATAGACACTGTGCTAAAAGCCTTACCTGACTCAATGTAAATGCACGATAAAAGATTGAAAATAGAAATACTTTGTATCCCTTTTCTTCCACAACCTACATTCTGTGGATATACTAGGACCTCCCACTAATATTCCCACCCAGCAGTGCCCCCAGTGGTATACATAGGTATGTTCTGCGACTCTATGCGGTCACATGATGGACGCTGACCGAAGGCCTTCTGAGATGCTGCTCTTCTATTTTGTGGATTTTATGTGACGTGAGATTGATGGAAAGGACTCCGTCTCCCCGTGGTGCTTTCTGCTACGAAAGACTCCCTCCTCTCATGTAGCTAAGCATAATTACTATAGTTAGTTTCTCTACCTCGCCTGCCCAGTTCGGCAGTAGAGTAGCTTGGATGAAATCCGCTGTACCTGTACCTCCCAGACCTGAGCGTTTGCCTGTTAAGTACGATTTAACATCTGGCACCCGTCGCTTTCACCCGGACCCCAAGCGGTGCATCATTTAATGCTGTTACACACCCGCTTTCTGCTCTTCGCTTCCTCTGTGACAATCTGATACTGCCAGGGCTGCGGCTGTGCCTTTCCACACGGCAAATCCCCACAATAGCCCCGCGAATGCCATACATCACGCCGACTGCAGCGCACGCAAGCCGGTGCGATCCTTCCCCGCCGCAGACAAATGGCGCCAATCCGCTGCAGGCTGCGTTGCAAAGCAAAGCAAGCAAGGGATTCATCTCTGCCGTTCCAGCCCATTAGCTGACCCAAGGCTTATTAAACGACAGGCATGCTAGCAACAGCGCCTCCTACTGTTCAAATGTGTGAATGACACTCACTAGGTGTCACATGGGTGTATGTGATTGACTCTTTGCTGTTGTATACATAACACCGGTCCAGTCAAATAAAGGATCCTTCAGCAAACTATCAGCAAGGCAAGCTATTAGCAGAAGCCCTGGCTGCTGCAGTAAGTATCCTCTCATGCGACACTGCGGACAGCATCATCCACACACAGCAAGAAACATACTTCATCCCCATGGGGGTGCTAAATCAATTCTCCCCCCATCCCCCACGCCCTCACTCCTTCCTCTTCCAGCACCATGACATGTCTGAGTGAAAGCAAATAGGCAGGGACTAGTGCCACACTGAAATCAGTTTGGGAGAATACAGTGACCAGAGGGGGCGCTAGACAGAAAATGGGAGCAGAACAGTGGGAGAACATGGACAGAAAGAGAGAGAGAGAGAGAGAGAGAGATGGGGGGGTTGGTAATGGGTCGGGCTCAAATGGCCACCCTACATCATCATGAAACAGGAGAGAGGGAGACTAAAGGGTGGAGGTATGCAAGAAACAGAAGGAGTGAGGCAGAAGGAGAAACAAACGACAGCGAAAAGGGTGTGACACGGAGAACTGAAACTGTAAAAGAGAAAAGGAGAAGACGCCGGCTAAGGGAGGAGGAAGGGGGTGGAGGATGCTGAATCGGAGAGGCGGAGAGGCGACGAGCCGAGGAGAAGAGCAACACATGAGGAAGTGCGATACAGATGGCAGCAGGCAGGCGATGGTGCTGGGGGGGAGGGGATGGAAGACAAGAGCCGCAGATTCCATCACCCCGGTAACGGAGCGGGGATATACCCAAAACAGTGACAGCGAGGGCGTGAGAGAGAGAGAAGCTGAGGACCACGGGGGAGGTGGGGGGAGGACAGGACACGTGCTCCACGCTGTGCTCAAAATACCAGAGATCCGACCGAGCCCCCCTCGCTGGCTTCCTTTCAGCCAGAAAGCGGCTAGCAAACCACGACCGTCACGGCGCCTGCGCAAAAATGTACATGTATCTGCCGTGTCCCTTTCCGAGAGGTTTTCCATAGCGGGCCAGCCTTTGCAGACACCCCCAGACTGTGGCCAAGCATGAAACCACCACCAATGTAACACCAAGCAGCAGCAATAGGAATCTGAGCTTCAGCTTGAGGTTGCTTGTTTAAAACGCCAACATAGCCGTATCAGCCTGTGGTCAAGGGTTCCATTCCCGTTCTCAGCCCCTCTGTCCATATGAAGTGCGTATCTCCTCTCCGTCTTAGGTTAAATGTGTCTTTTTCCAGAATTTCCTGCTTGGGGTCAATAAATTATATCGATATAATCGACGTCTAGTCTACGTTTACTTACGTTAAAGGGACAAGGTAGGGTAATAAAAGGTTCATCAACAGGGATGGCACGGGGACGCTTGGCTGAGAACTACAGCCAGGAATGGGTGTCTACTCCCTACGTCAAGCGGAATCCCTCCCTGCTTATGGGGTCGAGCATATTCTCCGGCCGTACCCCGCTTACCTGTACTCACAGATCAGTTGGTGGAGTCCTCTATGGACACGCAGTTGCCTCGATGTGCAATTCATCCCTCGCATTGTGCTTTGTGCCCTAGGGGGATGTACTACTGTGCTTTGTTGCATTAAATGCATTTTCCGGATAAAGCCCAATGTGCTTTGCGTTCCTGTTTCCACGTCCCTGACCTGTGCGATATCTGTACCGGGAGCAGAACTGCCATTTACAACGGCCTTTAGCACAGTGGTCTGATCGCAGAAGCCGATCTGGGCTGTAGCCGCAGACGTTCTCCAGCTGGAGAGGAGCCAATAAATAATTTAGACTCTGCAGATTCAATGTAGATCACTGGCTGCACACTGGAGAGAGAGCTCTGGCTCACGACTCTCTCTTTCTCTCTCTCGCTCTGACTCTGTCTGTTTCTGTCTCTCTTCCTCATCCTTCCTTTTTTTCTTCTTCTGTGCTCTCTCCCACAAGACTGAGCTCCCTCAGAAATAAACAGTCAAAGGCAGTAGCCCCCCTCAACCCCCCAGAAGTTATGGTACGGGGTTAGATGGATGGATGGTCAGACAGCCGCTTACCTTCACACACACCGAATAAACCCTGTCCCCCTACTGCTGTCCAGAATCCACCCCAACCAGGCGCTGAGGTCCGAAGATGTGAGACCCCCAAAGTGCTCAGCACCCACATGGCACGGAAGCCTAGTCAGCTCACAAGGTATCACCTCCCACTGCATTTTGGGAAGTGTTTGGGCTACAGCTGAATCCTCATCTTAGTCAAACAATAAAGCAAAAACAGAGAACGGTGGATTACAGAATCAGTGCCACGGCTGTGGCTTTCACAAACGTGCTGCTTGGTAATGTTCACAGTGTCCCCACGCGGCGTTTCCTCCCCCGGGGGCTGTAAACCGCGGGTGCCACACCCATCCGGTCTAAAACTGCCTGCATCTTTCCTCATTAACAGATGCAACCTCTACGCTCTAGAACATTCACCAGAGCAAAAGTAATTAAGCACACTGTAATTAAATACATTCCTCAACCTGTCGCCTCTTACGCAGATTTTCAAGTTATGCTTAGTGCATCTCTTGCCCCCCCACCCCCCGTCATCACAATGTGAAAATTTGCCAGGCATGGAAGAGAAAGGGAGGAAGAGGAGAGAGGGAAAGAAGTCAGAGGCAAAGGTAGAAGAAGAAACAGAGAGTAAGAAGGCTGCTGTCCCCAAGGAAGGAACATACTTCTATCATGGCGACAAAGATCGGTGGCAAACGCCATCTTGCCAGTTGTCGAACGCTTTGATCTGCCCAGCAGATACACAGCTGCTGTTATCCTTAACCAGCTGGTAAATGTCCAGGCGGGACACCGCTTACCGGATGCATTACAAAAGAACATCGCGATATTAGCTCTCAATATTGCTGACAGTATGAGTGCAGTCGCATTCATAGAAGCAATCAAAAAAAAAAAAGCTTATTAGTCTCATATGTCAGATCTGATGGACGTCAACATGACAGGTTTGGCCGATCACACACCGGCCATTCAGGTAACAGCCCCTCACAGCAGGGCTCTGGGCCCGACCCAAAACTGGCACCGGTGCCTGATGGAGCAGACAGATGGCGGCAGGCGAGGGCGGTGCCTATCTGAGGGAGTGGGCAAGGGCCATTGTACACAGATGCTCGGCTTCTCCTCTCCCTTTCGGCTCATGTCTCCCTACCCACCAGCCTCAGCTGTCTACCATTCCCAAAGAGGACGAGAGCATTGGATAAGCATTGGAGGAAACAAACCTCCCCCCACGGATCTTTGAGAACAGGCTTTGAGAAAACTGGGCCAATGAACGGAAGAGCCATGATAGAAGTTGGCACCCCAACACCCAACACCCTCAGAGAGAGAACAGTATTCCCCATTCCCCAATCCTCCCCTGTTTATGTGAAGGTAACCTACTGCAGGTCAGTCATACAGAGAGGCACAGTGTGTTGGGCAAACCAATATAAAGTGTGCTACACTGTGTGGCTGATTAGCAAGCAGAACTGTGAGAAGAATTTGAATAGGTGTTCGTATGTACACTGGTTTGAAGACCAGCCCTACTGTGAACCAACAACAACCGGGTCACAGAGCCAGCTTCCCTGACCACCACACTGTGCACTGCCATCAGATGAGGAAGGCATACCTCCTTTCTGTAGCACCATTTTTAAAAGGTAGATGTCATGATGCTTTCAAAGAACTAGTAAATTTCTTAAGACTGTGGGTGTGGCTTTGCTGCTCCTGCCCTAAGCTGCCTGTGGCTTTGCTCCTCCTGCCCTGAGCTGGGTGTGGCTTTGCTCCCCCTGCATCTGTGCTGGAAGTGGCTTTGCTCCTCCTGCCATGAGCTGGGTGTGGCTTTGTTCCTCCTGCCCAAAGCTGGGTGTGGCTTTGCTCCCCCTGCCCTGTGTTGGGTGTGGCTTTGCTCCCCCTGCCCTAAGCTGCCTGTGGCTTTGCTCCTCCTGCCCTGAGCTGGGTGTGCCTTTGCTCCTCCTGCCCTAAGCTGGGTGTGGATTTGCTCCCCCTGCCCAGTGCTGGGAGTGGCTTTGCTCCCCCTGTGCTGGGCGTGGCTTTGCTCCTCCTGCCCTGAGCTGAGTGTGGCTTTGCTGCTCCTGACCAAAGCTGGGTGTGGCTTTGCTCCTCCTGCCCTGAGCTGGGTCTGGCTTTGCTCCTCCTGCCCTGTGCAGGGTGTGGTTTTGCTCCTCCTGCCCTGAGCTGGGTGTGGCTTTGCTCCCCCTGCCCTGTGCTGGGTGTGACTTTGCTCCCCCGACCCTAAGCTGGGTGTGGATTTGCTGCCCCTGCCCTGTGCAGGGTGTGTCTTTGCTCCTCCTGCCCTGAGATGGGTGTGGCTTTGTTCCTCCTGCCCAAAGCTGGCTGTGGCTTTGTTCCCCCTGCCCTGTGTTGGGTGTGGCTTTGCTCCTCCTGCCGTCTGCAGGGTGTGGATTTGCTCCTGCTGCACAAAGCTGGGTGTGGCTTTGCTCCTCCTGCCCTGAGCTGGATGTGGCTTTGGTCCTCCTGCCCAAAGCTGGGTGTGGCTTTGCTGCCCCTGCCCAAAGCTGGGTGTGGCTTTGCTCCTCCTGTCCTCTGCAGGGTGTGGATTTGCTCCTCCTGCCCTGAGCTGAGTGTGGCTTTGTTCCCCCTGCCCTGTGCTGGGTGTGACTTTGCTCCCCCGACCCTAAGCTGGGTGTGGACTTGCTCCCCCTGCCCTGTGCAGGGTGCGTCTTTGCTCCTCCTGCCCTGAGATGGGTGTGTCTTTGTTCCTCCTGCCCAAAGCTGGGTGTGGCTTTGCTCCCCCTGCCCTGTGTTGGGTGTGGCCTTGCTCCTCCTGCCGTCTGCAGGGTGTGGATTTGCTTCTCCTGCACAAAGCTGGGTGCGGTTTTGCTCCTCCTGCCCAAAGCTGGGTGTGGCTTTGCTCCCCCTGCCCAAAGTTGGGTGTGGCTTCACTCCCCCTGCCGTGTACTGGGTGTGGTTTTGCTCCCCCAGCCCTGTGTTGGGTGTGGCTTTGCTCCTCCTGTCCTGTGCTGGGTGTGGCTTTGCTCCCCTTGTGCTGGGCGTGGCTTTGCTCCTCCTGCCCTGAGCTGAGTGTGGCTTTGCTCCTCCTGCCCAAAGCTGGATGTGGCTTTGCTGCCCCTGCCCTGTGCTGGGTGTGGCTTTGCTCCTCCTGTCCTCTGCAGGGTGTGGCTTTGCTCCTCCTGCCCTGAGCTGGGTGTGGCTTT
>JAAGVU020000078.1:10927091-10948056 GCA_011763525.2 Mormyrus iriodes | reverse complement strand
TTTGCTTACTGGCTAAAATAGTTTTTCCCCCCTATGTAGCACATGCCAGGAGAAATGCCCCCCCCAACCCCCCCGGTGTCCGTACCCCGTTGTGGACCCCCCTCCATCCCCACCCCACCCCCGCTCCGGAGCCCCGGCACAGGCTCGCCTTCCCTCTCCGAGCTGAAGTTGCGGAGCTCCGACTCCCTCAGTCAGACCTCGTGGTGTCCAGAGCTGGGGAGGCGCTTTCTCCACCCTCAATGGCGTGCTGTCTCCGGGAAAACACACACTGGATGTGACTGCCAGAAAAATAACTTAAACAGGTGGTTAAAACACGTCTCCAAGCCGTCCATGATGTGGAAAGATGAAGCATCTCGGTGTAGTGTTTTCTTCTCGGAGTACAATCCTGGAGCGGGAAATCAATGGCAACCGTGGCTGTAAAAAGTAATATTGCACCTTAATTTTTTCGCCTTTGGATTTGGGAAAAATACATCGGGGATTTCAAGTATGAAAGTGACAGTTTGTTTTGGAAGGACCAGGGTGGTGGTCCCGTGTGGAGATGGAAATATTAAAGTGCACTGTCTTATTCAGCAAGCCGTCATGAGATACAAAAAGGCGATTGCAAAGGTAAGCTGTGTTTACGATGCATTGCTCTGTTATTGTTTGTCAATATTCAGATACAGTGTTGCAATCCTAAGACCGGTGCGGCTGGCAATATGGCGCTTTTTAGGAGAAGGCAAAAAAGAGACAGCCGAAGGGGTAATCCCACACCAGAGTCTCCTCTTAATCAAATATCTGAGATGGCTGAAGGTTACTGTGATGTTGCTGTTACTTTTCTGGGTCTTTTCATGAAATTTGCACGCGTTTTTTTGGCTTTTCTCCAGCGTTTTCTCTTTTTTTTTTTTGCGCCGTGATTGCGGCAGTACCCGGCTGTAAGCCCGCAAAAACTTAATAAGGGACAGATTTCACCCCCGTCCCGTTTAGGACGGACAGCAAATGGATCTGAGCATTAAACTCCCGATTTCTTCACAAGCGAAGTCTTTCAATCGGTACACTTAGTTTAGGTTTTATTACTGTTAATCAACCTAGTTTCATGTCTCCGATGTGATCATGATAACTGTCTTTATTTATACAACTAAGTAGTGAGTTTATAAAATTCTCTAGTCCGTGCTTTAAAAAAATTATAGTTTTTTTCAAAGCTTTGACATGGTTTTTATTCCAGTAACTTCATTAAAAGTTATGAACTGGCGTACGCATTTTATCACATGAACCGAAACCGTACAATGAAAGGAAATGTGTAATATTCACAGCTGGGTAGTACGGATACTTTAGAAGGATGTGGGTCCATGAGGGAATGAGGCTTAATTCCGCCCCAGGCTACAGCACATATCGGGGCCAGGGAGGAGAGGCACAGAGTGGCACTTTCTCTCTCTTTTTAACAGGGCTGTTATCTGGCCTGATGAGCTTTTCAGTCCGTAAGAAGCGGTCTTCTCTCCAGCCTCCTGCCCTGCAACTCGTGATGCCTTTGATAATGTCACCAAAAGCAAGTTTGATAGTGATACACCAGACTAGTTAAAACGCCTCCGCCTGAGCCTGACATCCATGTGATGGAGTTAATGGTCAGATTCAGCCAGAGCCCAGCTGAGTACTTTCTGCATGAAAGACTGACGATTCCTTAAAGGATGTTAAAAACGCAAATGTTGGTTTATGAGACGGTCTGATAAACGCCGTGCGTACGTCAGCTTCATTAATCAATTATGGTTACGATGACGGTCTAAGTGAAGTATCTCTAACGTTTAAAATAATGATGTAAATTATATTGCTTTCGGTCGTTTAACAGAAGATACGTTTAGTTATCAGGATGTATTTCACGGTGAATTGATTTTATTATAATCGCACAGTCGTACTTCTATGGCTGCTGTTCCCAGTGGCGCCTGCAGAAGGTTTTGATTGGGGTGACCGTTAGGGGCCAGTTATATTTAGAAAATAAAATAATCCATATTTCCTTTTCGTTTTCTTGATGCAGGGTAGTAACAAGGGTGGCCACATATATACTAGGGTCAGCTGTGGCAACTTTGAGCCCCTGCCCCTGGCTGTTCCCCACTGTCACAGAGTTCATTCTGATATTTTTTCTAGCGATTTATTGAGCTTCTACTTGCCAGCTACTGATTCCGTAAACAGTCTGCTTTTAGATGTTGTGATCGCTTGTGCAGGCATCTGACACTTCTGCCATTCCGAGGCTTTATTATTTTCTGTTTCTGAATGCTCGTTCGTATTGAAATAATATTTAAGCCTGGGGTCCTCAGAAGGGTATAAGATTTAATTAGTACCAGAGTCACACTTCAAAGACCAGGTGTGGTGACTTGCAGTAGTTTCCTGCAGTAAGCCGTAAGATGTGAGGTTTAGAAGCTAGGTAAGCACAGTGCCCCCCAAAACACAGGTTTCAGTGCCCCTAATTCACGTGGAAAATTGTCTAGTTTTTCCTCCAGTGAATTCCTAAGGAATTACTTGGAAGGGAAAAAAAACGCTTCAAAACTTGACAGGCATTATGGTCTTTTCTGCTATGTAGTGGAGAGCATCGATAAATCTGTAACCGCTGAACGATTCAGGTTATTGGGCAAAATCCAAGAGCAAAAATGAGCCTAAACCCGCAATACCCTCTATGTTTAATATGATGTTTCACGAGAGTGGTCTTATTTCAAAACCGGATCCTGCTCTCTTTTGTTCTGTCAGGACACATGAGCTCGCATCTCTGGTGAAACCCATTTTTCTGCAAGGCCTGCGCACATACTACATTCACGTGCTGTTATGAATTACAGATGCCGTTTTGTCCTGGATCAGCAGAAGCCGAGAGCTGTTGCTCTGTTCGCTGGCCGCTTCCCAAAAGGGGTGGTCTTTTGGGAGTGACAGAAATGCTATGTTCTAAGGGAAAAGCCCTTCTTTCCCCGCCCCCCGAGACTTCTCAGAGCCAATCTGTAGGTGGATATAACCTGGACTGCTGTGTAAATTACAAGAGTGATAGCCTTCCTTGGCTGACAAGTTACAAAAACACAAAATGTTTATCCCAGCAGTATTCCTTTTGGCGAGGTATACCTTAACTTTGTGGTGTTAGCCCTTGCAGAGTTGCTGCTGTTCGCTTGTGGCATGAGATTGCACTTAGGCTCCCCCATCTTCTGTGTGGATATAAGAAAGCTGTGATGTTCATGTAACCTGATTGGCTCCCAGCATTGGAGAACATCGCACTCACCTCTCCCTTGACTCATTTGTCACTGGAATAATACTTCTGAGAGCTATGCCCTAAGGTTACTGAGCATTCAGAGATTGCCTCAGCGCTGGTGCCGTGTCCCCCAGAAAGGGCGAGCACTGTCGCATAATTCCAGATCCCTGAATTTGATGGTGAATTAGCGAACGTTATAGCTAACTGAGAATGTAGCCTTCGAGGTTTGTGAAGTTCTGCAAATTAGCACAAACCAGCACTTTCAAATCAAAGCTTTGCCTATGATGTTTACGTTTGTGGTAAACATCCTTAATAACTTACGTTACATTTATCCTCCTTGATTTGGCGCAGTTAAATTGTACAGTTTGGCTGGGTTTGCTCTCCGACGTGCCGTAAAGAGGGAAGGTGAGCATAGGTTATTAAAAAAATGTTTGCACATCTGTACTCTGATAGTTACTTGAGTTATTTGGGGTTAAACATTCCGTGACCGGCTTCTGGTTTGCCACGGTAAAAATCCTGAGTCATAATTCAGGACCCACTTGGGGAAGGACAAGGCCACTGGTTTGTCCCTTGAGAATTGTTTGTCCGGAGTCACCTAGTCACCTCATGCCTTAAACACATGCGGCGTAACTTGTATTTTCATGTTAAATTCACACAATAGATTCCTGTCAGGTGTGGTCTGGACACGTTTCAGAGCTAGCAGCATGAGTTCAAGCCTTTCGGTGGCGTGTTGGTGTCGTAATGAACTTACCGTCATTGTTGTCGTTATAACGAGCTCTGTAGGGTTACGTCCTGTTGTAGGAATCCTGTAAGAACGGTTTGACAGGGAACTGTTATGTCAGGGTTAATGCACATCAACACATTTATTATACTTATTGAATGCGTGGCTGCTGAGGCAAAGAAATGGAAATGTATATAATCAGCCGTTGTTTTTCTTAATTTAGTTTCACATACCTCTTGGTATTCAGCTGTGTAATGGGTTAAACTTGATTTATTTACTGTTTACTGATTATTAAATCCAGACTTGCATACGAACTTGCTTAGGTTGGTTACACAGGACTGTAAAGTATTACTGGACGGCTAGTGCATTGCATCAGTGAATCATTTTGGTATTTAATCACTGACCACAGGTTTTGGTCCTCGGCCTGAAGCACTTTCATTGTTGAAGTGATTTATAACAATATCTCTGATTTTATAGTTTCCATAAAGTACCTTTAGTTAGAATTAAAGATCAGAATTGCACATTGATTACCCTCTGTGATTCACTTGGCTGCCACTACACACGCAGTTAAAGAAAATGAATTGACACCCTTCTGACCAATCAGATTCAAGAATTTCACAGTGCCTTGGTATAAGAGAGGGCATTGGTGTTTCCATGGGTTTTGCATCTAAATAGTTTGCACTGCTTGTTAATCGTTTACTAGACATTTTAATGGATCAAAATAAAGCTGATTTATGCAATTTTCTCTCTGTTCTAGGCCTCATTAAAGACTCCTCAATTTCTGCAGAGCTGTAACCTCACAGAACAGTTACATGACAGTCTACACTATACTGTGTAGTATGGTTGATGGCTCTGACTGTTGTGTTTAAGACATTATTGTGTTTTTTCCGAAGAAGGAACTCTCCCTGAACTTAGGGATGATCAGCGGATCATTCCTAGGTCAGGCGCGCTCCTTGTGAAAGAGCTTCCGTCCGGCAGGTGGGCGTTTCACGTGGTCTGTCATCGCCGAGGAATTTGTCGTGAAGACAGCAGCACAGTGTTCCACTCATAACTCTCATGTTATGGACTCTGTGCTGTTTTTGAGGGAGCGGCTTTGAATAGACCCAAGGCGCAACCTTATAGCCCTTCTCGTTTTAGTGTTTTTCTTGAGTATCGGGCGGGGGAGGGGTTAGACTCAGCTATGGAGAGCGAAGGTAACCATTCCAGGACTTTCAAAAGCCAGTTTATACACACATCCGCGGTGGCTATGAGTTAGCGCTGGAGCCTGCTCACACCTCCAGGCTTGTGAGTTAGATTTCCCAGCTGTGGATGCATGTGGATGGACGTTCCACATTCTCCCTGCTTTTCTGTTTCCTCTGACTCCTCCCAGTAAAAGCATGTATCAGGTGAACCGGTGTCTCTGAATTTCCCATAGTGTGTTATTGCATACTCTGCAATGGACAGCAGTCCTGTCCAGGGGGTCCCCTGCCTTATGGCCTGAGCTTCCTGGGAGGGGGGCAGATCTAAGGGGGAGGGGCAGGGGTGGCTATGTCGCCCCCCAATAAAAATCTATGACCACCCCAGTTGCCTCCCCTCACCAAAAAATAAAAATGATATATGGAGCATTTAATTCCATATTTTGATCGTGGCGTGTCTCCAACTCCATTGCCAGGTGATTCATGGATAATGCCAGTGATCGGTAAAATGTACATGCCCCCCCGGTCAGCAAAATACACTAAGGGGTCCCCCCTGTTTGACAAAATATTACGCCATTGCCACCCCAGTAAAATCATTGGGTCTAGTCTGGTCACCCCATTGTACAAAGTTTGACTACGTCCCTGTTCTGGGGTAATGTACGGGGTCACACTGACGCTACACTGCATAAGCGGTTAGGGGAAACGCATGTCTGCTTATAGAAGCTATTTCGCTGGAATAACATGCTAGCAGGTTGTCTTGATGCTATATTTTAGGTTCTTTGGGTGTTTGGGAGTAGTTTCCCTTAGGGATCTGTCTGTGATGTGAGGCCACCGTGGAACCCAGATGACTTAGCTTCATCCCACAGTTATTTGTGCTCCTCGATGTTCTCCATGTGGTGAAGAGCTCTCTCATTCCTTCCGTCATGTAGAGAGAAACCTGCTTTTTTTAAACTACAGCATGGCATTCTGGGTGAGAGTCTCATGTTTAACTCCTCTGGAGATGTAGTGGGAGAATGGGGTGGGTGGTGGGCGGGCCGTGGTCTACACGGCCGCCAGTCGTTAACAGAACACAGCTCTGGCGCATCAGATGGGGTCCATTGCCCTCGTATGTCATTACTGACACGGCCAGATGTTTGCAGAGAATTTCAAAGGGGGCCACGACGCTCCGTTTTTGAGGATTAAATAAGAATCCAGACGTGGGGTGGGAAGGGGGACAGAGGAGAGGAGGACAGAGAGGGGCTGAGCTGAGCTGTCATATTTATGAGCGAAAGTGAAGAACAGGGAGTTAGGGAGCTGCAGAAGCCCCCAAGGGGGGAGGGGGGTAGATGGCACGGAGCGGATCCTCGGAGAACGTTATGTAATGCAGGCTCATTACGCGTATGTATGTGAGCTTGCTTATGTGATTTGTACAGTAATTGCTTTCGGAGCAAATTTTCTGAGTTCTGCTGGGTCGAGCGTGGCCATTTAGCTGACGAGAGCGTTTTACAGTACGGGCGTGAGGAAACCCTGTTATTCTTAATTTTAGCTGCACCCCTGTCTGGGGCTACCGGCCCTGTTTATTCTGCTGAAGCGTTTTCTCAGGTAGCTGCTGGCTCACAGTGTTGCTTATTAATGTTATTGGGTTTGTATTTTTTGTTATTTTTGCAAAGTTCTGGTTTCTTGAAATGCTGAAATGCTAACAGGGAGGGGCCCCCGCAGGATGTTTAGCACAAGGCTGTCAGCTGTAGCCCTGGTTGCAGGTTGTTAGACAGAGCTTTGTCATTGGTGGGAAATTATGATGCATGAATGATTTATTGTGGGGGGGGTGGCACCTAGGGCTGCTTCTGGTTGGTGGGGAAGTTTAATTGAACTTGGATGATTGGCTTCTGAAAGTAGGCGGGCTCTTGAACAACAGGGACACTTATAGGATTTTATCCACGTTGTTACATGAAATAGTTCATGTAGTAGATGCCTGAGGGAGGGTGACTTACTATGCTGTTTTTTTTTATAGCATGGGGGCGGCACGGTGGCTCAGTGGGTGGCATTTGTGCTGCACACTTTCAGGGTTGCGAGTCCGAATCCAGCCTCTGCTCTGCATGTGTAGAGTTTGCTTGTTCTCCTCATATTGTGTAGGTTTCTTCTACACCCTTCAGTTACTCCAGCAGTCTGACGACATACATAATCCAGCATCTCTAGATTGCCTATAGTGTGTGACTGTGTACCTGAGTGTACCTGCGCTCTGCAGTGCGCCGCACGCATGGCAGGTCCGTGCAATTTGAGCATAAATCTTTTTAGTTAGGTGGCCTGCTTTCCGGTGTGGGAGAAGAATCACTATCGTCATCGGTGGGCAGAGATGAGCTGTGTGAAAGCCCATGTCCGTTGCAGAGCAGGCAAGGAGGTGCCATGCTGTGTAATGAACCAGGGTGGCCCACTCAGCCACTGTGGCCTGTATGGTAACTACAGTAGCATCCAGCAGCTTGAACGTCTCCTGGGTGATTTTCAAGGCCACTAGACATCGGTCACCTCTGATTAGTTTACATATTCCCTCTTGCTTTGCCCGGGAGTCTTTATTTGTGTGAAATGCGCATTTATCCTGCACCAAGGAAGCAAACATGATACCTGATTTAATAATCTTTTTTTTTCGTTCATGAATTTGCTTTGACTTGTTTAAAAGAAGAGTTTCGGATGCTCGCATTGTAATGAAAATGCAATGCACGCAACTCGGCCTTGTCTTCCCTTCTCTGGGTCAGAAACGGCGCTTCAGGGTGCGTCGTGGGACAGCTCACCTGTGGGTCGTAGTGAAGGCTGGTCATGTGACCTGGGGTGATGACACGTGGGTGGGGATTAAAGCACAGTGATGTCAGCTTCGTTTTTAAAATGGTGTGGTGATTTAAGCAGCTGCTCATGGGTGCTGTGGTGCACATGCTCGTAGGATTGTCGCTCGGGTTTTATACGCCCGTCTTGTGTGACTCCATGCTGGGGTCTCTGCCGTAAATGTGCCGGATTGTTCTGGAAGGGGGGACGGTGGGCTGTGCCTCACTCTCACTGGCTGGCAGGCTCCCTGTTCTGGTTTTTCCATAAACACAGGAAGTGCCCCAGCATAAACTGGATATAAAAAGCGCCCCCACGTTTATTTTCAGAGCTGTTTTTTTGGGGGTGGCGGCAGCTATTCCAGAACACTCCGTGTCTGTCACCCAGTCTCCCAGCGCTGATGAGGTCTGTAGACTGCAGTCTTCTGACCTGAATCCGGATCCTGGGTGAAGAAAAGCCTTTCTATGGAAAGGTTTCCGTGAAATGTACAAGCATGTGCTTAATTGGAGGGTGTTGCAGGTTTGGGGGGCCTTCTGACCGCCATCCCGTGTCCTACAGTTTCCAGAACGAGGCTCCGGAACATTCCTGAGCCCATAGGTGGTCCTGCCTGATACCCTCTCGCTCGGCACATGAACGCTCATTATGTTGCGTGAGATTCCTTGCAGTATTAATCTTGAGCTGTTAATATGTCTCAGCGATGCAGCTGTTTTCTCACATTTGGGCTGTTTACTTCTGAAGGACCAACAAGCATCACTGTTCTTAGTTGCGGAGATTGGGGGTGGGGGGGTGTGCGTAAACATCAGGGCAAGCGCGTACAAATGGTGCATGCCAAAGTGGTCCTGTCAGTGGGGACAGAGTGGGTTTGGCCGATTTTATTCCTCTAGGAGCTGCTTTACAAACTAATAGGACTATATAAAACATGGATGTCACTCAGCCGTGTGTGACACCCTCATTTCTCGTTTTCCTTTCATTTCGATCGGCTCTGATTGGCCGTTGTCATGCCTGTCTCCTCCGTCTGGTTTGTCTTTCCTTTGTTTTGACTGACTCTGATTGGCCATCGTCATGCCTGTCGCCTCTGTTTTGATTTGTCTTTCTTTTGTATCGATCGGCTCTGATTGGCCGTTGTCATGCCTGCCCTCTCCGTTTTGGTTTGTCTTTCTTTTGTATCGATCTGCTCTGATTGGCCGTTGTCATACCTGTCGCCTCCGTTTTGGTGTGTCTTTCTTTCGTATCGATCGGCTCTGATTGGCCGTTGTCATGCCTGTCTCCTCCGTCTGGTTTGTCTTTCCTTTGTTTTGACTGACTCTGATTGGCCATCGTCATGCCTGTCGCCTCTGTTTTGATTTGTCTTTCTTTTGTATCGATCGGCTCCGATTGGCCGTTGTCATACCTGTCGCCTCCGTTTTGGTTTGTCTTTCTTTCATTTTGACCAGCTCCGATTGGCCGTTGTCATGCCTGTCCTCCTCGTTTCGTTTCTCTTTCTTTTGCAGCTGAGATTCATGGGTCCTTGCATTTATGGGCACTTTCTAATTGCTGCCATGGCGTCGATCTCCTCCCCTCTCTCACCCTGTAGAGATTTGTCTGCTATAAATACCCCTGTCTCCTCCCTCCCGTCTTCGCCACGTGTGTGACTGTGGGCCCTGCTGGCAGCGGCCGGGTCAGGATGAATCGTTTAAACAAAAGCTCAGCCCCCTGGAGACCAGCTCTAATAATAGTCTGGAGGCATTTGTGAGCACTGGTACCCCTGCCCCCACCCCCAGCCAACCTCCCTGCGGTCAGCTGTGGCCCAGGCTGGCCTGCTCTCTTCCTTGGTTCATATATCAGTGATAATTTGACCGGCCTGCACATCTACATCTATGGTTCATATTTATCATTATTAACCACAGGATAAACCAAGTGTTTGTTACTGCAGCAGTACGGTTATTGTGGTATGAGAGTGCAGGGAACAGCACCCTCTGCAGGGTGAAAGCACCATGGTTCTGTTCTTAAGTGGATGTAAAAGCATCAGGTCAAGGCCCATCTGGGTAATACATACAGTACTTTGACGGTGCGCACCGGTGGGGAACCAGAGGTGAAGCTTCCGGGGGGGTGGGGGTGATGCTGGTGGTGAAGCTTTCTAAGTATGGAGTGATTATTATGGCAGAATTCTGTGGTTTTATAAAATATATTTGCACACTTGTAGTTTAGTTTTGTACACCTGTGCAGAGATTTGCTCACTTGTATTTTAGTATTGTACACCTGTGCAACAAAGTGTTACAAGAAAGTTTTTCACACTTGTTTCCAAAGTCACAGGTTTGCAACTTCTGCACATATTTTCAGAAGTCATGTTAAGTGCACAAACTCAATATACTTCCGCTCAGAATGTGGGGATTTCTGGCAGCTTTGTCATGCACCCAAAGTTTTGTAAACCCACAACTGCCAGACTCCGGGCAGCAAGTGGGCAGGATTTGTATGCCTCAAACCATGACAGCCAGTCAGAACTCGTTTCTTTGTTTTGGGTATTATTGGCTGGATTCGCCTGACTATCAAAATGCTGCTCCATTCACACACCTTCAGGAATCCTACAAATCTATTTTACACAATCACTGAGTTCTGTCATAATAATCACTCCATACCCAGGGGTGGCTTTGGCAGTTTGCTAAGTTGTTGCCCCCTCAAAAGATGCTACCCTGGGCAATTGCCCATCTTGCCCTTGGCAGGATGTAGCTGTACCTCTCACTCTCAGTAGGTCGTCACCCCGGCTGGCCGTGAGCACCCCACAAGCCTTGTCGTTTCGGAGATGCTCTGACCCAGTCGTCTGGCCATAATGATTAAGCCCTTGTCAGAGTCACTCCGATCTTTATCCCTGCCCATTTCTCCTGCATTAAAAACGCTGACTATGTGTACTGAATGTAGTTTACTGTCTCATATATCCCAGACAGTGATGCACAGCATTTTTATAAGATTGTTTGGTCCTATATATAAGATGTTATTTGCTTTTCATGGGGGTGGTTATAATGTTTTGGCACATTGGTGTATATTGATTTAATATAACTATACTGCTGTGTAACCAGCTCAGGGCTGGGTTTGGGCAGGAATATGGTTCTGTTTTGCATAAGAGAAGGTAGTTTATATATAAGGTTGTACTTTACTGTTTGGTTGTTGTGCCTGAGGACTTTACATTGCATCCTGGGTTTTCTGGAAGAATAAAGTCCCAATGGGGGCTTCCAGTTCTTACTGTAAAATGAAAAGTATATACCATTTCATGGTCACTACATGTTATTTAGTAGAACATGAAAATATGAAATCTGTCTGAAATTTATCATCTGACACTATTATTTTTGTAGAGGAGACATAGAAAGACTGAGGCACCATCACCCGCTGATCCAAAAGGACTGAACACAAAGGAGGTTTGTGATTCTCAGGGTTATTGTGTCTTTAGATGAGGATACCTGTCATTTCTTAACAGTGTGATTCTGAAGAAAGAAACTGGCTTCTTACCAACCACAGCCTATAGTCATGAGAATGTGATACGACATAATGGCTACAGAAATGGGAGGATTGTAAGTTTTCATGGGTCACCATGTTTACTGTTTACTGCCTTTGCACTCTGTCTGTTTTTCATTAAATGCATGTTTCCCTACACTGTGGATGAACAGGCCACGTTTATATCGATGTCTGGTTTTCCAAATGTAATCTGGGTAATTGACGGCACTGATATTGTGGTTAAGGGCACCTCAAAACAATTTTAATTGTATATATGAAATGCACAACAGTACAGCATACAGCAGTAGATGCAGACAATGAGATGAGTGTGAATGAAGCTACTTTTGTCAAGGGACGGCCGTTTCATTTCATCCATCTGGAAAACCCGACACAATATTGACAAACATAGCAGGTCGATGGTCTGGCTCTGCTTATGATTCGTTCATTTTGAGTCTCACGTATCACGGCAGTGTCTTCTGTTCTGGCACAGCACCCATGCTGTCCCCTATTATGGATGCCAAACACGTGTTGATGTTTGAGAGTGTAGATGTAGGTTTGCCCCTGATAGTCACAGTCACTGTGCGCAGCAAGTCGTTTTCTCCCTGGAATATTCAGATCTGACCATTTATTTTTTATTTTGTGTATAGTGTGTTCTGTAGAGCTGACAGAATATACTGCAGCAGCGACGTGTTGCCATTCAACACACTTTTTATTTGTTATACCTGGGATTTGGCCCCAAAATATAACATTCTGTGGTGCCTCTGCCTCATACTGTCAATGTTCCTCTTCTTGGGACAAGCAGGTATAGGCAGGGATAAAAGATGGATGGATGGATGGATGGATGGATGTGGTTTTTCATTTTTTAGTTTCTGTCATCGCACTTTGCAACTAGAAAGGCCTGATTTGCATATTACATGAGCATACAGTAAATTTGCATTGACCATTTATGGTTGTTTGTAG
Source organism: Mormyrus iriodes (assembly GCA_011763525.2). Classification (NCBI taxonomy): domain Eukaryota; kingdom Metazoa; phylum Chordata; class Actinopteri; order Osteoglossiformes; family Mormyridae; genus Mormyrus; species Mormyrus iriodes. The sequence continues at coordinate 10,935,749 of JAAGVU020000078.1, read as the reverse complement.
GCAGCAACTGGGCAAGATCTCAGGGTCATGCTCTTACAGTACCAAGGAAAAGTTTGGACACACATACTATAGAAAGGTTTATTTCTACTATGCTAATTATAAACACATCAAACTGTAGAATTATGCACACAAAAATGTATTTATTGGGGCAGGAGGGGGAGCTCTGAGGGTTGGGAATCAGAAGGTTGCTGGTTCAAATCCTACTGTCGGCAGAGCAATCCTACCATTGGGCCCTTGAGCAAAGTCCTTAACCCCAATTACTCCAGGGACTGACTGACCCTACTGTCTCCTCTACGCCAGTTTCATGAGGTGACCTCCTGGGATGCTTCTCCAGCTGTCCTGAAGGAGGTCCTACATATATGCTGAGCCCTTATTGGCATCTTTTCCTTCACTCTCTGGTCAAACTCGTCCAAAACCATTTCTACTGTGTTTAGGTCAGGTGGCCAGGTCATGTGATGTGGCGCTCTGTCACTCCCCTTAGCAGCCGGCTTGGTGCGTCCAAACTGGCACTGTATGCACATTTACAAGATACAATCGGCCTTCCGTATCCACTGGTTCTGCATCTGCAGATTCAACCAACTGGAAAAAATTCCAGAGAGTTCCAAAAAGCAAAACTTGAATTTGCCACACGCCAAAAGCTACACTGAATCCACATGAATGAAGTGATGTGCAGGCAGATGTATATTTTCTACACGTATTTATATTTTTAAAATTCTGTTTTATTCTATGTATTTCTCTAATGAACATGTACAGACTTTTTTCTTATCATTGTTCCCTAAACAATACAGTATAACAACTATTTACATATAATTTACATTGTATTATGCAGGATAAATAATCCAGAGATTATTTAATGTATACGGGAGGATGTATGTAGATTATTTGCAAATACTACACCATTATATATAAGGGACTTGAGCATTCTGACATTTTTGAGGGGAACATGCAGACACCAGGAATGATAAATTTTGGGGTTTTTTGCATATTAAATTTTCTGTTTTTGTGCATACACATTTTTTCATGATTAAATTTACACAAAGTTTGATAAATGAGGCCCCTGGTCTCCATATGCATTGTTAATATTTTAATTTTGAATTCTTAAGTAGGTGCCGTAGTTCTTGGGTTGTTGATTGTTGTTATTTACAACATTGTATTAATGTTTTGTTGCATAAAACTAATATAATGTAAACTGAAAGGTAAATATCACTTCATGGCCACTGCGTTATGTGTTTGATGAAACCCATTAATATGGACTTTTTAAGTTAATACTGTCACTTCTGTAGGGATCACATGACCATGAGGAGACTGAAGCATTGTCCCCCACTGACCCCAATGGACCAAACACAGAGGAGGTAAACAGAGGAACAGGAACTCTGTGACTCTCAGGGTTCCTGTCATTTACTCCACTTTGGATCCAAGCACACTGTTACCTGTTGTGGTGTATATATACACACACATTTTTTAAAATGTAAAATGTTATTGGTTGACCTCTGACCTGTTTTGTAATTGGCTGAGGTGAGTTGGTATATGGGCGTATTTGGGCAAACACACGAACAGAGCGCAGGGGAGAACTGGGGAGACGTTGTGTAGAGAGCGGCTGTTACCCGAGTTAGTGTTTTGCAAAGTAATAAAGGGACTGTTTGTTTCGAACCCATGGCTCAGGGTAATTACTTATCATTTGAAGTGGATGCACAACAAGATACCTGTCAGTTTTTAAAAGTGTTTTTTAAAGGAACAAGAAAGATAGCTTCTTAAAATATGAGTGTATCATCGATAGTATAATTTTGAGATGTTAATCTTTTTTAAATATTTGGTCACATTACAATTAAACCATTTCATGGTGACTACATTAATTGTTTCTTGAAAAAAGAATATAAAATCTATCAACTGACACACTTTTGCAGGGATCACATGAGAGTCAGGAGACGGAGGCATCATCACCTGCTGATCACAGTGAGCCAAACACAGGGGAGGGAATATTGGGAGAGAAAAACACAGAAGTATGAAGGATCTATAGAGTTTAATTTTAATTTTTTTTTTGCCTACAGTCTGAAGTTTGCCAGGTCCTGTTGGATTACCAAGTTAGCAGTGTTAGCGGTCACCAGATTATCAATGATCTTTTACAGTTTATCTGAAGACTTTAGGGACTTTGCTAGGTAGCAGATAAGCTTTTCTAGGACAAGCTGTGCATGTATATAAATAGATGTTGATCTGCAGAGAAGCACCCTGGGAAGATCATTATGCTGAGGATAAAGTCAGCTGTGAAGAACAATACAGGGTCTTTCATATCATCCTGTTTCTTCTAAACTGAATCCTGATAATAATGCTGCTGTTACAGGGAACTTTTAACCATTTGATATTTGCCTCAGAATGTCTGTTTAGCATAAAAGCTTGATTTCTTCATTTGAAGGGACACTGCTTAGTGAAACAATGTATGGAAAGTTACAAGTCATAAGCAAACTGCTTTCAGGACATTACAGAAATCTGCTTGTGTAAATATTTGTGCATCATATGATTATCTGACTTACCTTTGCAGTGTTGTTTGCGGCGTTAAAATGTACAGTGTTATTACCAGCATTCTGAATAAATCCTCTCTGCTCACAATCTACAGCTTCATCATGTATATTGTGACATGTTGTGATTAAGCTCCAGCCTGACATTCCCTGCAGTTTGCACATTTATATGTATCTGAATGAGTGCCAGGCTCCTAGAATCAGACTCAGACTGTCCTCCTCGGTGCTCTGGTTTCCCCTAGGCGTCCTGCCATCAGGTTAGAGAGACTCACCTGGAATAACACTTCCCAGCTGCTCCTCAGCACTCACAGCTGTGTTATCAAGCCTGTGTTTGTGAGAACAGATGGACAGGACACTGGAGCATATCCCCCTGCTCACACTGTGTCCTGACAGATTTATAGTGTCCCCTGTCCCATCTCAAGTCAGGCCCTGTCCACATCCCGAGTCTAAGAGAGCCTGAACTGCAGTCCTTGAACACTCATTGGTATCTGGTAGGTCCAGTCTGGAGAGGGGAAGAGCTACAGGTGGTGGAGCTGCAGAGGTCCAAGTGGAGACGTCTCTGTCCCTGATTTGACACCATTACTGGAACGTCCCAGGGTCCCACACTCCTGCTCCGGTGCCTCTGTGGTGCTTGGTGGGGCAATGTGGGATTGGGGGAAGAGCTGTGTAGGGAGCAAGCAGGCAGTTTCCGGACAGCAGCTTACCTCAGCCTGGGACATGCAGGCATGTGCAGAGTGTCCTGTTGCTGGGATTGCCTGCTTAGAGGAGCCCGCTGCTGGCTAACCTGCGGGGCAGTGAGCTGACAGAGCAGCCGTGAGAGTCCATGGCCTCTCCGGTGTGAGTCTGTTCCTGGGTTTAGACAGTCTGTTCGGGACAGAGAGCAAAACCACATGACGGGAGGGAACAGAGAGTGAAGATAGGTTAACAGAAGCTGGAAGCATTTGTGACCAGAGGGGAAAATCACAAAAAAGCCGTTTGGGTCATGGACAGGACTATTATTGGGGTCAGGCAACAGGCTCTGGGTTTGATTTTCCTGCCAGAAAGAAGAAAAACTCAAATCTTACATAAAGACAGGAAATAAGGCACAAGTGACCTGACATCCACCACCTCATATCTTACACCACTGTAGTTTGTGAAAGTGATTTAAAAATTGATCAGCATAAATTAAGAACACAATCAATATTATTAATTACTATAAATATTGATAATCACTGTTTAACTTATAACCAATAAGTCATTAATCTTGTGCGGCCAATCCCTATAAAACTACATTGTAATTAACAGGTATGTATTTTGCAAGTAAGCAAAATATTGTAACAAAGTTATAATTTTGTGCGTATTAACCTGATTGTAAGAACTGACCCGGCTGTACAACTATTTTGTGAAAAAAGAATGTGTGAAATATTTGATATGGCTAAATACCTTAGGCCCCCTTCCCTAGCAACTTCTAGCATTGGGTTGTGTGTTAAACGTCGATGGGGAATCCGTGTAGAAAGACAAAACATGAAGCCTTTTTTTCATTTTCCTGTTTTTTTCTTTTTCCTGTTCTAATTTTAAAACAGAAAAACCGCTGCCGTTTTTTTTCCGTTTTTCCATTTCGATTTTGAAATGAAAAATTCAAAGAATCAGTGATACACAGATTTTATGGACCTTGAGATGTGCTCTGGGGTGCAGTGATGGTGGAACAGAAAAGGGCCTTCCCCAAACTGTTCCCACAAAGTTGGAAGCATAGAATTGTCCAAAATGTCTTGGTATTTTGAAGCATTAAGAGTTCCCTTCACTGGAACTAAGACAATGGGAAAACCAGCCACTCAAAACACATTCCAATGTAGGGAATGCCTCGAAAGCTTCATCGGCCCATCACTAGCAACACAGAAACACCCAGCAAACTGACACAACAACAATGACCACCTGGGGAACAGAGGAAGGTCGGGAACTTAAATACTCATGATAATGAGTAATGAGAGACAAGTGTGGGCACTTACTAATTACCACAGGAGCTAGCAATACTGAAGAACAGGTGAGGGCAATCAACACATCAAACACCAGGGGCACTAGAATAACAAGGGTAACTGAGCATCACTGCAAACAGGGAATAACAGCGAGCGAAAACCAGGAACCGAAAAAAACACACCCATACATGTTCAAAGAACCATTGATGTAAAATAATAAAGTCAAGGCTGGCCTCAAGCCCACAAGAAGAGGGAAACCTGGGTGACGCGGCTGTCTGCTTAACCCATTAACCCACGTGGCACCCGCGGAGGACAGGAGAGCACACTAGGGGAGTGGGAAAGACAATGGGAAAGACAATGGGAAAACCAGCGACACTTGCTGGCCAAGCGGGGAACTGACATACAGAAGCAGACAGGACAGGGACCGATCCTGACACACCTCCCATTCTGCTCGGTATTGCTCCTTCAGCTGTCTGTATAATGTACTTCTGATTGAACTCCTTCACTTCAGGTGTCTCCTCAGCAAGCAGCTTCTGACTGCACTTTCTGCTTGGAATGCCACCTAGTCAGCACTCTGCGATTTCCACCTAGGAACCCTCAATTCACTAAACCAGTGCAGCTCTATGCCTACTTTGACCACTATGTGATAGTGATCACTACCAAGCGGTGACTGGTTCAGCACTTCCCATATGCTAACAGCCACCATATCATTGGATGCCAATGAAAAGTGTACTCTCTGTGTTGCACTCTCTGTGTCTCTTTCCCATCATTAATACACACTAGTCCCCTATCAGCAAGGAAATCTTCCACAACCAACCCACTTGCATCCGTGTCTTTTCTTCCCCACAGTCTACTATGCGCATTAAAGTTCCCACACCATGCAGTTTTCACATGAGCAAATTCACCCACATCGTTTAAAACATCCAGGGACAGTCTTTTACAGGAGTTACAAAAATAGACGACCGTCAAACAGTCCTGCCCTGACCAGACCTTAAGCACTATTGCTTCTTGTTCCCTCCCGATATTGTAGACGCCATCTGCACGAACGTAGTGGCTCCCCTACCTACTGTATTCTCACCTCCCTATCTCGTCTTACAGAAGTATACTCTTGGATAACAAAATCCCACCATGGTTTCAATCATGTTTCCTGCACACATTTGACATGAGGTTTATCATGTAGATTTGACTCAAACCTCTTGAATTCCTGGCCAATACCAATGAGGCTTCTCACATTCCACCGCAAAAAAACTATTGTCATAAAGAACCACCAACCCATGACTGAGAGCTAGGAGGTCCCCCACTTAACATTCCTTCCACTCTTTCCCGATGCATCCCTTTAACTCCAAAACAAACTTCTCAGCCAACTTCACTATGACTTTAATCTTTTTAGTCTTCTTGTCAGTCTGCACTGAGCAATTTATGACATCCATCTTCAGGAATACAAAGTGTCTTTTACCTACAAGCAGCACGTCTTCCTGTACTAATGAAAAACTTTCACATGCCTCCACCCTGCTTTTCTCTGCACCCACCCTCACATTCCTACCCTATACAAGCTGCTTCGGCAGAGGTTAGGACATGGCAAACCTTAACATGCTGTTCCTCCGCTGCTCCTTTACTCGCCTCACACCCACGATAAACAGAGATATGCTCTCCCCCACAGTTACAGCATTTCAGTGTAGCACCTGCCTCACACTCAGCATAGGCATGCTCACCTGAACATATTCTACACCTCTGTCTGCCTCTGCAAATAGCCACCACATCGTCATCCTTTTAACACTTGATGCATCTCAGTGGTGGTGGGATGTAGGGCCTAAATTCATGTACCCGATATAAACCATAGTCGGTAGCCTGCTCTCATCGAACCGTAACATAACATACAGACTATGACATCTCTTCCCATTTCTGGTCATTTTCAGACATTTTGCCTCAAGCACTTTTGCCCCAACCACAATTTCCTTCACCTGATCATCCGAGACAAGTATACGAGATAACCCCTTGGATCACCTTTTTATCCTTATACAAGGAACACCGCACTTTCTTTCCATCTGTCTTAGATAGTCTGACCGCCTTCCCTTGCTGAGCACCATCTCTACAGATTACCAGCAAACATGGTTCGAATTATGGGGGAGCCCAGGGGAGCGTGGCTCCCCAGAAATGGACACAAGCTCCCCTGAAAGCCTCCCCTGAGATGTTTAGGGGGAGCTCTAAAAAAATACTTTTGCGTTATAGGTTGTATTTCATATTCCACACATTAAGGTTCCTAAAATTTAAAAAAGAGTATAAAAATGTAAATTTTGTGTGTCTATTTACTCATTAAATTCCATTTTCCGAACACCTGTCTCCACTAAATAATACAATTCTGTTACCTGTGTCCCTCTGCTTTGTGATTCTGTTTTTTGTTTGCTCTCATGAGGCTATTAAACTTCTTGCATCATTCTTATGTTCTTGTTATTGTGCCTATATGAAATGTTACTGATGGTATTACACTAACGATATTACAGTAATAATAGTAGAATGTTTTTCACAGTAACCCCATTACTGACCACGCTGCCGTCCTTATATGTATGAGTGTGCATGTGACTTGGGAAGTCGTGGTGCACGGCGGAAATGGGGCCCCCCGAAAGCCACTGTGCAATTTGAACCCTGCCGGCAACAAACCATTTAATAGTACTTTAGCACTCTGAACCTCCCCCAGAAATTTGTTTATAATCCTCTCTCTGTCTGTCTACCACCGCTGCCCCTTGCTGACCATCAATATCCTCTGCATTTGAAATGTCTTTGTAGTTGTTGTGTCATGACTGAAACTTGGGGCCCCAAACGTGGTATAAAAGGCGTTTATTCAGGGAGCCGAGCAAACGTGAAAGAAATCGGCAGGCAGGTTCATGGTCAGGATTACAGAGCAGGAGGGTTCCGAAACTGGGGAAGTCAGTCCTACAAGGAATACTCTGGACAGGAGGCACACACCTGGGGAAAATCCAAGGGGAACGGGATCAAGACAGGACTGGAGCAGGGCAGGCAGGACAGGTCAGGGCTAAACAGGAGACAAAGCAAGAACACTCAGCAAGTCGCATGAATGACAACAGTATCCCACGCTGACTGCAAGGTGGAGTGGGGTTAGATAGCAAGTGGGGCAGGTGCTCTGCCCTGGTAGAGCTGATGAGGCAGCATTCTCATGAGGGGGTGCAACACGTTGCTTTTTGCCTGCCAGTTTACCCAAACCTCACCTCTCCCACCTCAAATCCTCCCATTCTGATCACTTCCCTCAGCCATCTCTCCACCCAGTCATAGTCCAGGTACCTCATCTCCACCTCATTTTCTCTTCATATTAGTATGTGCTGCTTTTGTTTTGATAAATATGTTCATCCATCCATCCATCCCTGCTTATCCCATTTGGGGTCATGGGGCCCAGAGCCTATCCTGGAGGCTACAGGCACAAGGCAGGGAACAACCCAGGATGGCACCCCAACCCATTGCAGGGCACACTCACACACACACCTATGGGCAAGATGGCAATTCCAATTATCCTCAGCATGTTTTTGTACTGGGTGGGGGGGGGGCAGAGAAAACATGCAAACTCCATATACATGGGATCCAGGCGAAGACGTGAACCCTGGTCCTAGAGGTGTGAGGCGACAGGGCTAACCACTGCACCAGCATGCCATCCCATTTGGAGAAATGTAAACATCAAATACTATGACATCATTACAAGCAAGTGCATGTCTTCCTTTGTCTTCCAAAATAATTTACATTTGGTTTTCATTCTGTCATGTAAGCTCCCTAATCTCCTACACCTTGGAAATGGGATCCCCTAATTAACTCTGTTCTGAAACACGTGTCAGGGGTTTCTATTTCCAGTAGTGCCCAGGCTTTATCACAAAGGTGTATCACCCGACAGCTGACGCTCAGAACGGTGCGGTCAATGTGACGCAAGGGTAATACGTCTAAATATCTGTCTGCTTGGAAAGAAAAGTGTAGTGGGCTCAAATTCTTCCTTAAAGTAATCGTGAGGCAATGTCCTATAGCTGGCATGGAAGTGCTATCAAACATACTGTCTGATCATTATACAGTATATTACATACAATCACTCTAAGGATCATATGGCTAAATTATAAAGAAAACAATAGATGGGTTTGAAAATCTTTAAAACTTCCACAGTAAAAATACACCATGAGTGTGGATGCTTATCTAAAGCA